>JAVIAB010000021.1:0-417333 GCA_032433765.1 Megaustenia siamemsis
AACATCTTGACTCTAATCCAAATGTTAACTTATCCACTAAACATCTTAACTCTAATCCAATATTAACATATCCACAACACATCTGGCCTCTAATTCAAGTTAACATATCCCTATACATCTTGACTCTAATCCAAATGTTACATATCCACAAAAATATTGACTCTAATCCAAATGTTAACATATCCACAACACATCTTGACTCTATCCAAATGTTAACATATCCACTAAACGACAGATTAAAACTACATAATTATGCATTTTCTTTTGTAGATAAAAATCACAGACCTGATTGGAATAATATAAAGGTCAGACAATTGATGCCATCATCATCACTGTGGGAATACAAGCATCAGTATGGTACATTTCCATGACATCCCCCTTGAAGTGTTCCTGTTGTGTTTGTTGATCCGTCAAGTTGCAGTCAGCAAGAATGTCTGGACGTATGAAGTGCACAAACCTGAAGCCTCACACAACTGTTTACAAGATATCAGTGAACCTGACTACGGTTCTTCATGAATGTGACTCAAAGTTTCTCAGTCTTGCTCTAGGCTCCAGACGTTTAAAAGAAATATATTGGTACTAATACTGTTGTGTGCATATGTTTTACGTTTGTATGTTTTACACATTTGTTATGGTGACACATGTTCAATTGTCATTCAATGTGTCTCTCCAATAGTAGCCTATTCTGTGTATGTCCACTAGTAGCCTATTCTGTATCTGTCCTAGTAGCCTATTCTGTATCTGTCCACTAGTAATCTATTCTGTGTATGTCCACTAGTAGCCTATTCTGTATCTGTCCACTAGTAGCCTATTCTGTGTATGTCCACTAGTAATCTATTCTGTGTATGTCCCTAGTAGCCTATTCTGTATCTGTCCACTAGTAATCTATTCTGTGTATGTCCACTATAGTAGCCTATTCTGTATCTGTCCACTAGTAATCTATTCTGTATCTGTCCACTAGTAGCGCTATTCTGTATCTGTCCACTAGTAATCTATTCTGTGTATGTCCACTAGTAGCCTATTCTGTATCTGTCCACTAGTAATCTATTCTGTATCTGTCCATAGTAGCCTATTCTGTATCTGTCCACTAGTAATCTATTCTGTGTATGTCCACTAGTAGCCTATTCTGTATCTGTCCACTAGTAGCCTATTCTGTGTATGTCCACTAGTAATCTATTCTGTATCTGTCCACTAGTAGCCTATTCTGTATCTGTCCACTAGTAATCTATTCTGTGTATGTCCACTAGTAGCCTATTCTGTATCTGTCCACTAGTAGCCTATTCTGTATCTGTCCTAGTAGCCTATTCTGTCTCTGTCCACTAGTAATCTATTCTGTATCTGTCCACTAGTAGCCTATTCGTGTATGTCCACTAGTAGCCTATTCTGTATCTGTCCACTAGTAATCTATTCTGTGTATGTCCACTAGTAGCCTATTCTGTATCTGTCCACTAGTAATCTATTCTGTGTATGTCCACTATAGCCTATTCTGTATCTGTCCACTAGTAATCTATTCTGTGTATGTCCACTAGTAGCCTATTCTGTATCTGTCCACTAGTAATCTATTCTGTGTATGTCCACTAGTAGCCTATTCTGTGTATGTCCACTAGTAGCCTATTCGTGTATGTCCCTAGTACCTATTCTGTATCTGTCCACTAGTAGCCTATTCTGTGTATGTCCACTAGTAGCCTTTCTGTATCTGTCCACTAGTAATCTATTCTGTGTATGTCCACTAGTAGCCTATTCTGTGTATGTCCACTAGTAGCCTATTCTGTGTATGTCCACTAGTAGCCTATTCTGTATCTGTACACTAGTAATCTATTCTGTGTCTGTCCACTAGTAGCCTCTCCTCTGTATGTCCACTAGTAGCCTCTCTTCTGTATGTCCACAAGTAGCCTCTCTTCTGGATGTCCACTAGTAGCCTCTCCTTTGTAGTCCACTAGTAGCCCTCTTCTGTATGTCCACTAGTAGCCACTCCGTGCCTGTCCACAAGTAGCCTCTCTTCTGTATGTCCTAGCCTCTCTTCTGTATGTCCACTAGTAGCCTCTCTTCTATATGTCCACTAGTAGCCTCTCTTCTGTATGTCCACAAGTAGCCTCTCTTCTGTATGTCCCCTAGTAGCCTCTCTTCTGTATGTCACTAGTAGCCTCTCTTCTGTATGTCCACTAGTAGCCTCTCTTCTGGTGTCTCGCTAGTAGCCTCTCCTCTGTATGTCCACAAGTAGCCTCTCCTGTGCCTGTCCACTAGTAGCCTATTCTGTTTCCATGCCATATACATTAATTATAATTTCTTTCCATAATAATCCTTGTAGCCAACATTTAATACTTGACATGGCCAGTGCTTTCTCACTCAGTTTGTCACAGATCTTCATTGATCACTTTTGATATACATCTAGACCAACAAAAGTCCAAACAGCACAATGTACTTAAGGTCTTTGCTGGGTCCCCATAACTTGTTGTGCTGCACATAGCTCCATAGATACTTTCATTCTCTGGATGTTGAGGGTGATCTTTTATCATTTCCTCAAGATCTACTTTAGTGCTCCATTCACAGCCACTAATGTTACATTCCTCTTACTTTACTTCTATGAAGCTCTGAGGTGAGTTGGACTCTTCACAGTTTCTTCTTGCTTTTTTAGTTTGTTTTTCCTTTTTATTTGCAGGGATGTATTGGTATTTGATATCCACTCTTGGACTATGATTATTTCTCCCTGCCAACAAGTACTTGATTATTCCTGTTGTCAGAGTGCTGGGTGGTCTAGAGGTAGATGTAGGACTCTGAACAAGAACATTACAGGTTCAAATCCTGCCACGATGGTGGTAATTTTTTTCACTTCCAATCTGATTTCTTTATGGTTTTAAGTTACCCTTGTCTCTGCATAATGAGATCTACTATCTATCCCTCACAGGTAATGAGATCTACTATCTATCCTCACAGGTAATGAGATCTACTATCTATCCCTCACAGGTAATGAGATCTACTATCTATCCCTCACAGGTAATGAGATCTACTATCTATCCCTCACAGTAATGAGATCTACTATCTATCCCTCACAGGTAATGAGATCTACTATCTATCCCTCACAGGTAATGAGATCTACTATCTATCCCTCACAGGTAATAAGATTTACTATCTATCCCTCACAGATAATGATTGAAATCAGGAGGTCCATGTGAACTCTGCACACATTAAAGAACCCTTGGTGGTTAAAAACGTAAAAGTATATATAAGATATATATATATATATATATATATTATATATATATATATATATATATATATATATATATATATAAAAAATATGTTTGACCATAACGGCATACAAGAACACAAACAGTGTGGCATCTCTTGATATGAAATGAACACCTATGTCTTTACCCTATGTGCAGTGAGATTAGTTTTCCTAGGCTAAGTAATTTTTTAAAATGTGCTTATTTTTTTTCTTAGTACCAGCCTATACTCAGAAAGTATTCATTATCATTCTGTTCTCTTTGTTGATAACACTGGAAGATCTCAGTGCATGAAATTAGCACAAGCAACGGCTCTCTCTGGGTCATTTTTTGAATAGTTTGCTGGTTCATTTATTACTATAGTAAGGGAAAAGCTGCCAGACAGCACCTGAACTGAAAGTCTTCAGTAGGGCTAATAGATGACTATGCATCAGGATTAGAAACATGTAGTTGTGACATGCCTCAGGATTAGAAACATGTAGTTGTGACATGCATCAGGATTAGAAACATGTAGTTGTGACATGCATCAGGATTAGAACATGTAGTTGTGACATGCATCAGGATTAGCAACATATAGTTGTGGCATGCATCAGGATTAGCAACATATAGTTGTGGCATGCATCAGGATTAGAAACATGTCATTGTGGCATGCATCAGGTTTAGCAACATATAATCACGGCATTGCATCAGGATTAGCAACATATAGTCGTGGCATGCATCAAGTTTAGCAACATATAATCACAGCATGCACCAGGATTAGCAACATATAGTTGTGGTATGCATTTGGATTAGCAGCCTTTACCTGCTGCATGCATCAAGATCAGCACCTATAGCTGACTGATCATATTATTATTCCATCTTCAACCATCAGCCCTGGAAGCATGTTAGCAATCTGGCCAAGCGAGTTTGTTTACACATTTCACAGGTCAAGAAGCTAATCAGTTTGGCCTCGGCGCTCTCACCCAGTGAACTACGTCTTGGTGGAACATGGGCAAACTTTTTAACATTTGTCCCAAATGAAGTTGAATACCCAATGGATAAACAAAGTGAAGTGCCAGGCAGGGTTGAAATCAGTCTCAATATGACACAACACCCAAGCCCAACAAGGATTATAAGAATTTTACTGTCTCAGGTAGGTTTAGCAATGCTGTTTAGTTAAAGAACACAAAGTTACACTACAATAACATGAACATTCAAATAACTTAAAATGGTAATTATTTCAAGAAAGAAAACAGGTTTTCATTTAAACTCTGTATTATTTTGTTGGTGTGCTCAGAACGAGTTGAAGTTTGGACGACATAAAGCCATTAAGTCTCTCACCGCAGACACTCATCAGCTCTGAGGATGCAACGTGCCCTAGAAATAAACATTCACACAAAATGTAAGTCCCTGAGTCAGCCCCCAGACCTCCAGAGCTTCACCAGAAGATTAAAGCTGATGAAGACAAAACAATTGAAACTGTTATCTCTACAACTAGATATCATATTGTACAAATACATTTATTTAAAAAGCTCTTGATATTCTTTTAAAATCATTGTGGTTAGTGTATTAGTCTACCGATCTTGATGGTTTGGGTTCAATTCCACATGTGACTGCTTGACCAACCCAGATTCAGGTTAACCAGTCTCTGAAAATGGGTACCAGAGATTACCTTAGGTAAAGTGACCTGGTCTAAAACCAACCACTTGGTCTATAAATGTACCATTGGTCATGTGAAAAACTATGGGAACTAAAACTATATCTCCCATAGACACCACACCATTGGTCATTGAAAAACACAACACTTGAGAAACATAAGTCTAATATTAGAGAAACATAAGACTACCTGTCTGTTGTCCTATTGTCTATGATACACATCTATATGTTAAGACTGGCTTTACATAACATTTAAGAACTCTTTTTCTTGTTTCTATTGTCAAAAAGCGGCCATAAGAACTGGAAACCAATTGGGAATGTTTCAACATATAAAACAGGGTGTTAGACAAGGTTGTGTGCTGTCACCAGATTTGTTTAATATTTATAGTGAGATTATTTTAAGATCCATAAGGGACATGCCTGGAATAACAATTGGAGGTCATAATATAAATAATCTAAGGTATGCTAATGATACAGTCTTAATCGCTAAGAGTGAAAATGAGTTACAAGAAATGTGAGACGAAACAAAAGAAAAAGACATCACCTCAGTGCAAAATAAGGACAAGTCGAACAATATTAAAACAGGTAAATGAATTTAAATATTTGGGAACTTTGTTAACCTCAGACGGAAGATGTACAAAAGAGGTGAGATGCAGAATGACTCAGGCAAAAGCAGCTTTCCAAAAATGAGGAAGATACTATGCATCCATTTTTGACAATAGAAACAAGAAAAAAGAGTTCTTAAATGTTATGTAGAGCCAGTCTTAACATATAGAATCCATAATGTATCCAACTTGAACCTTGCAGGAGAAGCTTGGAAGTCATTTAATTCACATTTAGCTAAAGTTGGATGGGACCTCTTGTTTGATTTTAACAACTTCTTTTGGACAAGTGAAGGTTTTTGGGATCCAACTAATGCTGACCTACTCCTCAAATTCTCATCCGATAATGGAATTAAGATCGCTTCCTTCCAGTTGGGAAATGGTAGGTATTCGTGTTTATTTGAGTTATTCAATACAATATGGTTTTAATGATTCAATACAATAATACAACATGGTTCTAATGATTGAATACAACATAGTTTTAAATAATTTAATCAGTAATAAAACATGGTTTAAATTGTTTAAATACACATTGACGGTTAACCAAAAAAAAAAAAAAAAAAAAAAAAAAAATATGCTTAAGGACTAAAGTAAGTTATTTTTATCTGATATAATAATTGAAATTAATTTGTAAATTAAAATACCCTTTTTTGTACATGTTATCATGATTCTGTTGTCATGGGAACAAAAACAAACAACTGTCATATTGGAATCTAGAGAATTACTGTACCGTTTCACAATACACATCACAGAAACACAATTTACTAGCTCATTTGTATACGTTGTGTATGTTAATTGATCTGTATGAACCAACTTTTTGTTATGTGTCTGTTTCACTTGTACATGAGTATGTGCATTTGTGTGAACTTCTAAAAGTCTGTGTCATGAGTGAGGCAGATTGAAGGTAGGCTATAATTTAGAAGACCAAATCTTCAGTGTCATGTAGCAAGTCTTGGATGTATTCTAGAAGAAACAACTTACTCTAGCTGTCCTAGTTGACTTCCAAGTAACCTACTATTGAGACATGACATAGCCAAACTCCAACGACAAATTAACGACCTAAAAAGAAGAGACTAAACCACCATCTTCAGACTGAGAACAGGTCATATACAATTGAACCAACACATCAGTAGACTACCGGCTTGTTGCAGGATAACCAGTAAGATACCGGCTTGTTGCAGGATTACCAGTAAGATACCAGCTTGTTACAGGAGCTACTGAGTTAAGCACACCATGACTGTGTGTCTCATCCGTTTTTATCATGTTTCGATATTCCAATTGTTTACTCTGAATGATGATATCATATGATAGGGAACAGTTGGCTGTGTTCACTTTCTGCGCGGTTTCGCCTTATGTCTTTTGGCGTGTGCTGAGACTGCTACGATGGGAACTACAGTTACCTTTCTTTGTTTGGGAGATGAGATGTTAATTTGGATGATTCCGCTTGCTCGGGTGGTTGAGCAATTATGGATTTTAATTAGTTTGCAGTGTTACTGGGCCTTCCATAACCAAATCAGTAGAATACAACAAAACAAACTCCAATATGCACACTCTGTGAACACAAACATGAAACAGTAGAACATGACATTTTTGTTATTGTCCAAGGTTCACTGATTTCAGAGCAACTCTACTTCCACAAAAACCTGATAAATGAAACAGCTTATGGTGTATGGAACTACAGGGAAACTCAGAAATAACAAGATATCATCACTTGGCGTCGCATCGAGATGTATCATAAGCCACTGGGTCCATAACAACCTAACAGACCGACATTAAATTCAACAGTTCTGCAAATTCTATTTTAAATAGGTTACACCATGAACCTTGACCTAAATGAGACTGACATTAAATTCATTAGTTCTTCTAGTCCATTTCTCAAATTGGTGTGAATTTCTTCTTTCTTCACTTTCTCGTGCACCGTTCAGGTGTCAGAGAAAATACAAAGTTATGGTTCTCATACTTCTGGTAGCTTCAGTCATTACCAATTATTCTTCTTCTTTCCTTCCTCATTTACCTTTCAGCATCGAGGGAGATATAATTTGCGGTCTTTTGCTCTTCTGTTTGCCTCTCCTGCTGTTATGTTTCCTAGTATTTCTAGTATTCCGTCGATCCATCTTTTCGTGGTCGACCTTTGGGTCTGGTATTCTCGCAATGTTTATTGATGGCTCATTGTGTTGTGTTTTGATCTTTTTGTTTGTGTCACTTGGCCAAACCATTTTATCTGTTGTTTCTTTTGTATATTTTATGGTGGGGCTATTCCTAACTTATATCTCAGTTCTTCATTTCTGATCTTATCTCTCAGACTGTTTCCTGTCATTGCCAATTGATGTTGTTATATAATTTCTTGATGTTAAATGAAAACATTGCAGAAGAATGTTGGGAATACCATGGACAGCTAAGAAAAGTAATGAAAACATTCTGATCTGAAAGAGGCCAAAGCAAAGAGCAGCTAATTTCCAATATTAGGAAGAAATAATCATCATTTTTTGGTCATGTAATGAGAAGAGAACAGCTGGAATATATTGTGACAACTGGGAAAGTTGAGATGAAGAGATAGAGGGAAGCAATGAGAAAAGATACCAGACAGGTTAAGAGAACGGCTTGGCAGAAGGTCAACAACAGAAATTATAAATAACTGTCGAGATCAAAAGTGTGGAGAGACACGATCACCTATGCCAGCAGGCATGGTACTTGATGATGTATATGATAGTCCAACAGATAATGAGTCAGTTCTAACTCTGCCATCCACTTCTTTCATCACAGAGCCAAATGCTTATTGGGGCAACTTCCAGTTCAGGATAAACCCAGACAAACTGGTGAAAGACTACAAAATACTAAAGAAGACTATCTCTAAGTATCCATTATATGCTTCTAGCAAAACTGTATGGGCCTGATATTTCTAATGTGGGCATATCTGGTACTGCCAGAAAATACTTTCAGGAGTAAGAAATATTGCTATATGTACAATTCAATCTTTCTTTCTATCTCTCTCTACTTCTGTCCTCTCTCTTTTTTTCCCTTTTTCCCTCCACCTTCATTCACTTTCTTTAATCTCTCTGTCACTCAGCGATCACTATTTTGTCTTCTCATTACTCTTTCTGTCAGTCACTTTGTCTGTCTACTATTTAGCTTTCAGCTTATGATTCTGTCTATCTTTCTGTCCATCTGCCTGACTGTCTGAATTTATTTATCTGTATATGTTTTTGCCTGCTTGCCTATATGTCTGTCCATCTAATGGCTCTGTATTTAGCTATCTATATGTCTGTATGTATATATGTATGTCTGTCTGTCTAATCTCTCCACCTATCTATTTATGTTTTCCTGTCAGCCATGTGCTCTCTCCTTCTCTCTCCTCTCTCATTGCTTCAGTCCATCAGAAAGTAAAAGAGAATACAGAGAGTTACTGTAGCACATTAAACCAGCCACTTTTATTACAGTAAACACATCCTGAGACCATCACAACCGACATAGAGTCAACCTTGGTATTTGTTTTCTATATGCACTAGTTTCTATGATGTAGTTAAGTCTAAGTTTCTATGATGTAGTTAGATCTCAGTTTCTATGATGTAATTAGGTCTGTTTCTTTGATGTAGTTAGGTCTTAGTTTCTAAGATGTAATTAGATCTTAGTTTCTATGATGTAGTTAGATCTTAGTTTCTATGATGTAGTTAGGTCTTAGTTTCTATGATGTAGTTAGATCTTAGTTTCTATGATGTAGTTAGGTCTTAGTTTCTATGATGTAGTTAGATCTTAGTTTCTATGATGTAGTTAGATCTTAGTTTCTATGATGTAGTTAGGTCTTAGTTTCTATGATGTAGTAAGGTCTTAGTTTCTATGATGTAGTTAGATCTAGTTTCTATGATGTAGTTAGATCTTAGTTTCTATGATGTAGTTAGGTCTTAGTTTCTATGATGTAGTTAGATCTTAGTTTCTATGATGTAGTTAGGTCTTAGTTTCTATGATGTAGTTAGATCTTAGTTCTATGATGTAGTTAGGTCCCAGTTTCTATGATGTAGTTAGCTCATAGTTTCTATGATGTAGCTAGGTCCCAGTTTCTATGATGTAGTTAGGTCCCAGTTTCTATGATGTAGTTAGATCCCAGTTTCTATGATGTAGTTAGGTCCCAGTTTCTATGATGTAGTTAGGTCCCAGTTTCTATGATGTAGTTAGGTCTTAGTTTCTATGATGTAGTTAGGTCCCAGTTTCTATGTTGTAATTAGGTCTATGATGTAGTTAGGTCTTAATTTCTGTGATGTAGTTAGGTCCCAGTTTCTATGATGTAGTTAGGTTCTAGTTTCTATAATGTAGTTAGGTCCTAGTTTCTATGATGTAGTTAGGTCTAGTTTCTATAATGTAGTTAGGTCCCAGTTTCTATGATGTAGTTAGGTCCCAGTTCTATGATGTAGTTAGGTCCCAGTTTCTATGATGTAGTTAGGTCTTAGTTTTTATGATTTAATTAAGTATTATATCTATGATGCAGTTAGGTCTTCATGTCTAGTTTCATTAACAAAGACGTTTTACAATAGTGGCTTGTTAGACTGCTGATCAACAGCTCTGTGCCAAGTTGGTAAAAAAAACAATTCTCAATCTTGGATCAAAACCAGAAATATCATGAAGCAAGCCTCATGTGGGAAACAACAGGTAGGAGGAAAAGAGGCCGACCCAGAGAAACACTGAGAAGAACATTAATCAGAGCAGCAAAGGCAGCAGGAATTGGCTCCCTCAATGAGGTGAATTGCTTGTACAGAACAGAGACAGATGGCACTACTTCTTCATTAACCCAACATTCATCCTCCTCTTCTTCTTCATTATTAACCTAATGACCATCCTCCTTTTCTTCTTCATCATTAACCTAATGACCATCCTCCTCTACTTCTTCATCATTAACCCAACATCCATCCTCTTCTTCTTCTTCATTAACCTAATGACATCCTCCTCTACTTCTTCATCATTAACCCAACATCCATCCTCTTCATCGACCATCCTCCTCTACTTCAATGACCATCCTCCTCTACTTCATCGACCATCCTCCTCTACTTCATTGACTATCCTCCTCTAATTTCTTCATTCATACAAAGATTATCCTCCTCTAATTCTTCATTCATACAAAGACCATCCTCTTCTAATTCTTCAATCAATGGCCATCCTCCCCATTACCCCCTCATAAGAGGACAACAAATGGCTGTCAATGTGTTATTTATAACAAGCTACAATAATAATATGCACCTTACAACTCAAACACCAGATTTCAGTGCTGCATTGTTTGGTATTAGGTTGACTTTAGTCAAACATAATTCTCTCTATGGAGAGATAACAGATTAGCCAAGCAATTAGGGATTCAAGAAGGAAGGTAACCCTGTTCTAAAAGTTGTCTTGCAGTAGTCCGATGTGTTGGGCTGAAAGGCTGTTAATTCCCAGTTAGACACTCTCCAGTCAGTTCGGCTATCAAAAGTTTATGTCTGACTCACAGAGTTGTATTAATGGAGAAGAAGAGTACTAAATAGATCCTTTCTGACAATAACAGGAGTAGATATCTTGAAGATGTAGAAAGAAGAAAATGTGTTTATATACTGATAAAGCTACATTTTCACATTACTAGAACTCTTTATGTCAAGTGGTTGCCATTATCTATTACTTATTAAGACTTAATTTTTTAATAATAATATTTTTTGTGTGTTTACAGTTTTGTCAAGTTAGGAGCATATGACGTTGTCGATGAATATAGTTTACATCAGTAAGTAAATCTGTAGATAATTTCATTATTTTCTTCTCACACCTTATTTGCTACAGAGAGCTGCTAAAAGCTCTATAAAAATTGAAACTTCTATCCCATGGCTATAGAGCATTTTCAGTGGTTAGTGAACAAAAGACATGAGGTCAGGTTCGATCCTGATAATGGTTTCCAGGTCCCCAGCCTTAAATGGGTACCTGATTTTTTCTGGGAAAGTAAAGCAGCCATTGCATAAGATCGAACATTACCCCAAAAATCAGGAGCCAAAGGTGTGTAAAAATTATAGTCACTAACACCATATTCTCTATACACCACTTGGCATGATGGAGATCTTTACCTTTTTTTTGCTTTATAGAGCATTTGGAGCCATAGAGCTCAGTGGTGAGTGCCAGTCATGTCACAGCAAAGAGCATTGACAAGGTCGACTACCATGCAGTCCAAATCTGCTCAGTGTTGTGCTAACCAATATCGGATTCACTTGGCACTAGCTTCTAGAAGTTGAGAACTGAGAAGACATTTAGTAATCACCCCTGCTGTAGAATGTACAAAGAAATAATTAATAAAAGGTTTCCCATGTGACAAGACTGAATCAGGTAAACATTGTTTAAATAGATGTCAATAAATGTTGTGAAAACAAATTGACCTAGATGATGTTCTTGAAATTGATGAATGCTAAAACATGTCAGAAGAAGTCAACCAAAGAACAAAAGGTGGATTAATGCAATGTTAAAATATAGTTGAAAACATATCAGAAGTCAGCCAAAGAACAAAGGTGGATTAATGCAATGTTAAAAAATGTTGAAAACATATCAGAAGTCAGCCAAAGAACAAAAGGTGGATTAATGCAATGTTAAAAATAGTTGAAAACATATCAGAAGTCAACAAAGAACAAAAGGTGGATTAATGCAATGTTAAAAAATAGTTGACAACATGTCAGAAGAGGTCAGCCAAAGAACAAAAGATGGATCAATGCAATGTTAAAAAATAGTTGAAAACTTGTCATGCTGTCTTCGGCCTCACAGGAAAATGAATGTGGTCAAAGTATGAGTCCTAGTTAAAGAAAGCTTTTCTTTTGTCTCCTCTAACACATTTTTGGCTGGGCTGTTAGTCCACTTGCTACTGATAAGAAGGATTCGACCCAGAAGTGACAATTTTTTTTTTTTTTTCAACAAGGCTCTAAGGTTCATCCAGCCTCTAAAAATGGGTACCATAAATGATTCTGTAAAGTAATGGTAGCCTGGCTTGATACTGACCACATCAATCAAAAATGTGCTGTAAATCATGTAAAATATGGTTAAAGGTAAAGTACGAGACTTGAACCGGCATCTTAGCACGTGAGTTTCCACCCATATGTGCTCGCCCGCCTATCCAGAAATGTTCGGATATTTCTGCACAGTGACACCTCAAGAATCTAAACTCAGATGTGAAGCGACATTCCTCACCTTCCCAGGGTAATACCCTGGTACCCATTTCTGCCAACGGCTGGGTCGACTGTGGGGGTATTTTTTTTCCAACCACGAGTACAATTCACACTGCTCCCAGCGGGAATCGAACACGGGTTGTCCGAACGTCGGTAGTCCAGTCGGGTGGTTTTCCAACTAGGCTACCGAGACCCCCAAAATATTGTTACTAACAGCATATTCCCCATACTGCTAGCAAAGTGTGGAAGGAACATTTACTGGACTCAACATCTTTGATGCTCACCAGTATCTGAAAATCTTTTTCATCTTCTTTCCTTCCTCTTCTGCCTTTCAGAATCAAGGGGAGATATAATTTGCGGCCTTTTGCTCTTCTGTTCGCCTATGCTGCTGTTTGTTTCTTAGTGCTTCTAGTATTCCGTTGATCCATCCTTTTTGTGGTTGACCCTTGGGTCTGGTGTTCTCGCGTTAGTTGAGGGCTCGTTGTGTTGTTTGATCAGGCTGTCTTGTCACGTGGCGAAACCTTTTTATCTGTTGTTTCTTTATATAATTCTATGGCGGGGGTTATTCTTAGCTTTTTTTCAGTTCTTCATTCTGAAAATGGGTACTAGATATTTTCAATAAATATGGCTGGCTGTTACAGTGTTAACTACATTACCCACCTATTGTTGCTGTTTACGATATGAAATTAAACAGTAACACCATGTCCGTACTTCCATCTGACATTTACTTGTTTTCTCTTTATTGCAAAAGTTGTATGACAGATGTTTTTCAATGCTGGGGTCATGTTATAACAATATGAGGAAAATCCCTTGTACATTACAGTTACTACTGTGATGGGCAAACTGCAAGACTGGAGGATTTCCTAAATGTTTCAGTCATAGATTCCCTGAGAGTGTTTATTGAGCAGCCTTAAAGATTATAAAAGCCAGCCCTCGCCAATTGCCAATCAGATTTACTGAGACAACCACATGCTATGATGGTGGTGCTTATGGCCTGTCAGATAAATACGTAGCAGGCTTCTGTAAGTGGTTTTTTTTTTCATTTCTATTCACATGTTAGTTGGTTTTTTATTTTTTTTATTTTGTTCAGTAGCCTGTGGATTTTACCATTTTGACCGAGGGCTATGCCCGGAGTTGTTTTGAGCTGTTTCTGTGCAATTTTGCCAAATTGGCTGTACAGATGATACTCAACAACTTGTACAGAGACAGTAGTTGAATAATAGATAGAATTGTCGCTATGTGGTCCATTAGGGATGTGAACATCTATATTCAGGTGGTATCCTAAACACACATCCCCATATGGCAATACAAATGATATATTTTGATGAATTGAGAGGAACAATAAGTGTGATCATGAGATTAAGTTGAATATTTCATTAATTATCATAAACCGCCAATAATTACCGATCAAGCAGTTCATCAATGACAATCACATGAGGCCTGGTGATACAGTGAATGAACATTGATTGACAATGATTCATGTGCTCTCAGTTATAAACTGTCTCTTAACAAATGTTGTGATGTCTGACCACCATACAACTTCATCCTCTCATATTATTCAAGGTTCCTTATTTACTCGTCTTATACACGACATCACAATTTACATAGGGTAGGCAGGGGCAAAGGTACACACTTTTGATCCCATGTTTGTTCCTAAAATAAATGGTATTACTTAGGCATCTGGAATTACCATTATGGGATAAAGTTTACATTTATCCAACAAATTCAATGTAAATATAACCATAGCAAAGAATCGCAGATTGTATCTCCCCTCGACGCCAATGGCAATAGAGGAAGGATAGAGAAGATAGAAGAATATAACCAGCGAGATTTTTTCAGAAGTGTAAAACATTGTTTTTCATGAACCATACACTAAACGTACTTTTGGCCCATCAATGGGGCTAGAGTAGGCAAGTACATATTTTTATAAAACCATTACTCTTTCCATGCGGAAGATTTTATCGATGCAACAGAAGAGAATTCAGAGTCAAAATTTCTCATAGCTTTAAGAATCAATCTACATATTTATATTTATCTAACATATAACATATTATATATGAATGTTTAGAACAAGGTATTAAATTTCACTAATACCAAGATGATACAAGACATGTAAAAAGAATATGGTTTGATGACGGTTGACACTAATCAAATTGAGAGAAGCACACTGTGCGGTGGAAATTACACGGCCGAAATCAGCATGGCGCACAGTGCGGCGAAACATACGGAAAGAGTTAACAAAGTCTTAGAAATATTTTTTTAAAAACCGTTTAATTCATATTGAAAGCATGATATATATAAAGACATTCATTAAAATCATTCGAACATAACCGACATAGCCCTATGAATAAAAATTGAACTCAGAATAGAAGTGTATTTGATGAGGTCATTACAGAAGATTACTGAATGTTTAAATTTAACTGAACTGAACACCTATGGACATGTTCGGAGTGCAATGATGATGACCCGCTAATAACTCAATTAACCGAACTACTTGGTATCAGCCAGCCTTGAGAGCTTAAGCTCAATATCATCCCTTTGAAAGAAAGCATCTTCAGTCGTCTCCTGGAATCAAAATGTTGCAGGCATTAGTTTGTAAAACACTCCATCATGACCATTACTCTCATGTTTTCTGAGTGGCAACAAATAATAGTGGTTATAACAGATAAATTGCTTTGGCCACGTGACAAGACAGTAAGATCAAAACACAACGAACCTTCAACAACATGAGAATACCAGACCCAATGGTCGACCACGAAAAAGATGGATCGATGGAATATTAGAAGCACTAGGAAACATAGCAGTAGCAGAGGCGAACAGAAGAGCAAAAGACCGCAAATTATATCTCCCCTCGATGCTGAAAGACAATGAGGAAGGAAGAAGAAGAAGATTGGTCCCAACCCATAATCTGAATATAATATTATTGTATTTGAGAAAAAGTTGTTTCACACCTTAATTCTCCCTAGGTTGTATGATGGGAAAGTTTGAATTGTTTATGTACATGTAATGTTCACAGGTGGTTGGACAAGTTAGGCTTGTGTGCACAGTATGGTGTGACAAGAGTCCACAGGCAATCATTTTATGGGGGTTCTTATGCACTCGTAACAAACAAAGAAATCCAACTCCAGTATGTGAAGGTTTCTTGTATCGTTCAAACCATATTTTTCTGACATTTTTAATGTTGTTTCTCTGATCATTTATATAATGGGTCAACATTTTAAGATTAGGTGACCAACATTTCTGCCAATTCGAAAAGTATTACAGTGGAATTCACTTTTAATTAGATCAGTTATAATGAGGTTCCTGATTTTAAAATCTCCAAATTTTTTCTTCTCTATATTTAAAAAAAAAAAAAAGCCCGTTATAAAGCTATTACCCAGTCTGCAAATAGGTTATAACACATTTTGTGTAATTTTCCAAGCCAAAATAAAAAAAAAACAGTGTACATTTATCTGTTCATATATAAATTGTGTGACAATATGAGGTTAACTTGCATGCAGAGGTATGGTTTTGGAGAAATTACTGTTTTCTTATTGAATAGGCTAATGGCAAATAATATTTCATCATAAAGACTGAGTATTGGTGCACATCTGTAAGCTTGTTCAAATCTATTCACAAGTCATTAAATTTGTTGTGGCTTCCAGTGGTGGCAAAAATGCAAGTGTATATCACTTGAAACAATCTGTTCTTAGATCTACAGAAGTTTGAATTTGAAGACAATATGTTGAGCACATTTTAAAACCTCAAGATAAATCCTGGCCAAATCTAGAAAAATAATTCTGGATGTTCTCAGTTTTTGTTAATTAAAATCTGCACTTTTTCTGTTCAGAGAATGATTGAGCATTTGATCTTGATGTATCTATATCTTAGAAGTAACCGTTGTTGGTTTATATCTCATTGCCGCCTTAACTATTTATGTCTACATTAAAACAGAACTAGTGTTAATTTCTTGTGTGATTTCTCTCTTCAGGATTACTACCTCTCTTTGTTGTACAAGAGATTGATTGAAGGCCCAGTGTTCAACATTACTTTTGAGCCTTCCAATGTAAACTTAAGAGTGTACGCCCATTGTGCTAAGCTGGGAATGTAAGTCTCATAACGCTCATGTGCCCATGAAAACTTCTACTTCAGCATGTCATCAAATCTTGTCAGCGTATCCCCTTGACTTAACCAGCGTACTTTACAATAGTATAGCAGATTACATACTTTGAATCTATGTCAAGAAGGCATTCTTGGAATTAATGGTGGTTGGTGCCTCCTGCTTTTATAGAATTGACATGCTGTCACAACTGGCCTGATATCTGGAATTTTAAACACTTTGGCGCACAGATTTTCTTGATGAATAATGCAATATAGGAATGAAACATCAAGATCACCTAATCCAATATCTAATAAGTGGGATTTTATTTTGCCAACCAGGTCTGAATTTTTGACCAGTCATAGCTGGTGCTCCGTCTCTTGTTACTCCACAAAGCCTGTCTCAATTTAATCCAACTTCTTTAAGAGCGAACTCCAGTGCTTTGAAAATGTCCTCACCTGTTTTGGTGCCTTTTTTTTTCATGCGCCAGCTTTCACCTCTGACGAAGTCCTAGAGACTAGGAACTGAATTTTGTGTGTTAATCCATTTTTCCCTGACAGCAGTGTGCACAGGGGATCCTCACTGCTAAGGCAGCAAACTCTGATTTTACTTGTTTCTGATTTATCCCGCTTGTTTTTATGTTGCGTGATGGTGGTTACAATTGTATATGACCATTACTTCTGTTTTCTTACTGTCAAGGCTGAGAATTTGTAGCTTAGATTAAGATTAAAACTAACAATCACTTTACTTGATAATGAAAACTGAACTGTGATTGTGAAATAATACATTCTCTCCTTATATTGTTTATACAGCTCCAACAAGATAATGCATTCAGTATAGGAGTTAAGTTTTCCCTAGGTGTGTCTAGTGTATGAGTGATTACGGTGGATGTAGCATATAGGAGTTAAGTTTCCCTAGAAGTGTCTAATGTTTGAGTGATTACGGTGGATGTATCATTTAGAATCTCAGTAAAAGATGATGCTATTGTCCAACACTGAGGGAATTACAAGGATATTTCAACTTGAGTTGTCAGACATGCTTTTTTAAGTTTCAAATGTCTGCTGCAAGCAAATCAAAATGGAGGAAATATCTTGAAGATGCCAGACAATTGGTTAATTTGTAATTGCAGCTCCATGAAAAGTTGGTTCAATTAATAAATTGTCGACTTATGTAATCATTTGATTGTTAGAATATTTTTTAATGAAGACAAGGAAGAGTCCATTATAAGTTTAATAACTTACTTAAGTCTGTAATTAACAGATGATCACATTTACAGGTATTCATCAGGAGCTTTGGTCGTCTATTACCTGAACCTGAAAAATGCAACAGCTGTTCTGTTGTTGACCCAGTTTCAAAATCATGACCTCGACCTCTATATACTGACTCCAGGAGATTGTAACGGCCTCCGATCTGAGTAAGTTCAGTGTTTTCTCCACTGTCTTCTTGAGTGTTCACCCATTTAATGGACTTGGGTGCCTTGTGTTGCTCGTTTACAACAAGCCATGGTGATTGCATCTTGGCCTGACACATCCATCTTCTTCTTGTACTTTCACCCATTTAATAGACTTGGGTGCCTTGTGTTGCTAGTTTACAACAAGCCAGGGTGCTTGCATCTTGGCCTGACACATCCATCTTCAGCATGGGTATGTTTTTTTAATTGCTTAACAATTTTGCCTGAGCAGCAACCATTCTGACCTACTCTTTTCAACCGTTAACTGCTAAGGTTTCTGGAATGTGTGCAGGCAGAATCTCACTACTCAGTGACTGGGGGAGAGTGAAGCCGCAAAGAAACGGATTCAAAGAAAAAATTCCCACTGCCTGTGGCTTGGTTCAAACCCAAGGGTTGGTCACTAACAAAAGGAACAAGTTGTGAACATCATGTTTCTTAATGTCCTTGAGGACAGCAACAGACTCCCCACTTGATGTTGTCTGTGTACCTCCTTGATCACTAACCAACAAAACAAGTTGTGAACATCATGTTTCTTATGTCCTTGAGGACAGCAAAAAGACCTCCCCCCACATAATGTTGTCTGTGAATATCCTCAACCACTGTCCAGCAAATTAAAGTTAACACTCAAGAATAAACAACTTCTTGTAAGTCTCTCTATAACCTGATACAGTTGCGTAGGTGTTCCCTGGCAGTTAAACATTACTGCCAAGGGGAGGGGAATGTAGAACCTCAAAAGGCAGATTTTTTGAAGGAGTGTGGCCCAATTATTCGGAGACTTCTGGATAGTGTCGCTTCAAGCATCGAAACTCACGATGTGAGGCAGCATTCCTCACCTTCCCAGAATATGAACCCTGGTACCCATTTCTGCCAGCGGCTGGGTCGACCGCGGTATTTTTTATAACCACGAGTACAACTCACACTGCTACCAGCGGGAATTGAACACGGGTTGTCCGAACGTCTGTAGCCCAGTCGGGTGGTTTTTCCAACTAGACTACCAAGACCCCCTCTGTCTAGTTATCTTTGTTGAGCACAATTATTGGAATCACTGAGCTATATACTTCTGTGACTGAAGCATAAAAACTTCTACATCTTACTGTAATACACTTCTAAATGGAAAAGTCTTCTTGACTTATCACAAACTAATTTGATTGGTATAATTATAATGTACTATCTAAGTCTGGAATCTGAGCTCTCTCTCTCTCTCTATCTCTATCTGTCTACATTAATAAATACATTCTATTAAGCACTCGTGTCTCATTTGCATAATTTATCTGCTGAGTGGCTAGCAGTTTTCCATTTAGCCAATGACAAGAGACAATGTTAACCTTGTGATGATTTATGTGTTAAAATTTGAACAAAAAGATGCCATCTTGACTATTAATTAACCCCATGACTGTCAAAAAAATTGCAGTGGACAAATATCAAGAGTGATTATTTACTCTCTCCTACCTTTCCTGCCCCTCCTCAGTGTTAAGTTGTCACGTGTTGATTTTTTTACCTGTGACATTGACCTTAGGAGGAAGTCAATCTCTGGTTAATTCCCCCAACTCTTTTTCTAACAACTATAATTAGTCTATGTCTATTCCTAACAATTGCTGCTTCTATTGTATACTTCATCATGGGTGCAACTGTAGCATACAACTCAAAGCTATATCTCTCTTTCTATGTTTCTGTCTTCTTAGTCCTATTAATTATATGAATACTATTACCTCATTAAAATCCTAAAGATCTACAACAATTACTTAATTAAATAAACAAGACTAGCAAAAAATATGGATCAGATATGAATATCAGAAATATTAAAACTATGATCATAAACAAAGAAAATACTCAAAACCTACTAGTGGATATCAAAGTTGAAGGAATAGACCTGGAGACAATTCAGAACACAACTACCTTGGACATACTATAACCAGTGGTGGAAAGTGTAAAACTGAAATGAAAAAAAAAGAAAAGGAACGTCAAATAGTAATTTTAATGTCATTAAAAATATGCTAACATCAAAGCAAATAACACCAGGGCTAAAACTAAGAATAGCAAAATAATATATCTTCTCAACATTCCTATATGGTACAGAAACATGGACATTAGACAAGAAAACAGAACAGAAAATTGAAACCTTTGAAATATGATATAGTTATTGCAAGGCCCCAGTATCACTGCAAATGAATTAAAATCCATAATTGCTCAACAGCCAGTGCCAGTGGAATCCAAATTAAAATCTAGTCTCATTTAAGGATCCAAACAATAAAAGAAGTCGCAGTCCCCATCATAGCAAACATAGCACACGCCAAAAGACATAAGGCTTAGTAGCACCGATAGTGAACGCAACTGAACTGTCATTCGTCATACGATATCATCATTCATCGTAAGCAATCTGAATATAGAAACACCATCCGATGAAACACACAGCTCACGGTGTGCACAGAGCACTAATCTCAGTAGCTCCTGCAGCAAGCCGGACTTGGAATATGAGGAAACTGCAACAATGAAGACAGTCCCTAAATTGTTCATTGCTGCCTATCTTCCATGTTGACTGGTGGTCCAATGTGGATATATAGAAGAATAGGTAGAATTGGATGAAAAGAAAACAAATGATGAAGTCTTAAAACAACTAAAAATGAAAAGAGATCTACTAAATACAGTTCAAACAAGACAGATGAGATTTTTGGGGCATGTTAAAAGACACAGCAGCCTACTTAAAGTAATCCTGGAAGGGAAATACAAGGTAAAAGAGGCTGACCAAGATTAACTTGGGAATTAACATCAAAAGATGGATAAGTCATCCTATGATAACCTGCACTATCAAAGCAAGAGACAGAGCAGAATGGCACTCCATGGTAGCCAACCTTTGATGCGGAGACGGCTCTCAATGATGATAATTACCTCAATGAGTACTAATACACAGTGCTCTCTGTGCCCCGGATACCTAACAACGACTAGGTGCCCACTTTTTTACCAGCTAGGTTGTGGGTTGACTGATGGGGACAAGTGAGCTTTGAACCCTGGTGTTTGGAATAAAAAAATGAGCCATAGTCATGTGTGTTCTTCACTATTTATTCTTCATAAATTTTATTTTTCTCCCCAGTTATGTCAAACTTAATGGAAAGACTTTGCTGATGTCTGGAGTGACTCTACCCTCTATTCCTGCCAATCTCACAAAGGGAAAGTTACGTTCCAGCTCATTCATTTGGCTTCATAGTTGTCCCCATGCTGATGTGGAGAAATGTATGGAAAGTAAACCTAGGAAAGATACTAGTGATGATAGAACTAGCATTGTAGGTACTGTTATTGCTGTTGTGGTTGCTTTTGCTGTTGCTACTGCTGCTGTTGGTGCTGCCTTATATTTTGATGGCTATTCATTCCTGAAATCATTATTTTAGTCTTCCTGAAACATGACATCTCATGTTACCTCACTTCATCTCTGGTGAGTTTTTCACTTCAGTTCAGACTTCTAGTGTCAATGAAACATCTCTTCCAGTCCTTTGGAGGTGAAGGTAGTTGTAGTTAGTTGAAGACCCCGGTATCAGTGCAGATGAATGAAAATCCATAATTGCTCAACAGCCAGTGCCAGTGGAATCATCCAAATTAAAATCTAATCTCATTGAAGTATTCAAACAAGGAAAGGCAGCTGCAGTCCCCATCATAGCAGCTAAAACACACACCAAAAGGCATAAGGCAAAGCCGCACCGAAAGTGAATGCAGCAGAACTGCCCTTCTTCATACGATAACATCATTCATCGTAACCAATCAGAATATTGAAACACAATCCGGATGAAAACACAGCTCATGGGGTGCACAGAGCACTAAACTCAGTAGCTCCGGCAGCAAGCCAGACTCAGCAAGCTGGAATATGAGGAAACTGCAACAAGGAATACTTTTCAGACAGAGCCTCAATGGTTCCTGCTACCTATCCGCCATATTGACCAGAGGTTAAAGGTGATTTGCATGGAATCATTTCTTGGAGTTATGGGAAATTTGTGTGGAGTAAGATCATGGGGATGAAGGCTATACAGAGTAATGTCAGGACATTTTGAAGTTGTTTAGTCCAGAAGTAATATTAATGAAGTCAAAGCTGTTTAGTTGAAACAAGTTTTAGTGGAGTCAGATCCCAGAGAAGAAGGCAATTGGCAGTGTTCAGAGTTGTGGAGTCTAAGACATTTATTTTGGTGGGGGGGATTCTGAGATAATTTAGGATTATTTGGAGTAATAGAGTCAGGGCAAATTTTGTGCAAAGTGACAATTCTTGAATAGGTATTTTTGGGTAGAACCTGAGGCAATTTTGTATCTGTAAAGTGACAATTCTTGAAGAGGTGGTATTTTTGGGTAGAACCTGAGATTATTTGAGTTATTGGTTATGGATATGGAAGGCCTCGGTTTCACAGCAAACGAATTAAAATCCATAATTGCTCAACCGCCCGTGCCAGTGGAATCATCCGAATTACTAACTCATCTCCCAAACAAAGAAAGGTAACTGTAGTCCCCATCGTAGCAGTCTCAGCACACGCCAAAAGACATAAGGCGAAACCGCGCAGAAAGTGAACACAGCCAACTGTTCCCTGTCATACGATATCATCATTCTTCGTAAACAAGCGGGATATCGAAGCAGGATCAAAACGGATGAGACACACAGCTCACGGTGTGCACAGAGCACTTAACTCAGTAGCTCCTGCAACAAGCCGGAGATTATTTTGAGTTTGTAAAGTGACAATTCTTGATGAGATGGTATTTTTGGGTAGAACCCGAGGCAATTTTGTGTCTGTAAAGTGACAATTCTTGATGAGATGGTATTTTTGGGTAGAACCCGAGGCAATTTTGGGTGGAGTGTGAAACAACAAAATCAACGGTGGAGATGTGGAGTTTAATTCTGAGAGGAAAGTAGAGAATCATTGTCTGGAGCAAATTTTGTGGGGGAGTTTGTAACCAGAATTTGAGAGTTGAAGGAGATTGAGTTCAAATCTTTCTGGCTGTACAGTCCTTCTCCAATCAGTTTTATTTACTGACTTCTTTGTTGGCCTTCTAACATTCCTGTTGATTTGTTATACTCAATATTACTTGTATAGTTTATTATTCTCAATGTTAACAAGCTTAAAAGTTAATGCAGTCATTGTTTACTTGGTCATTTTTTTGTGACTTTTTAAAACTGTGTAACCAACTTCTTTTATTGGATTTTTGTTTACTGTTTATCAGCTGATTAAACTGGTTTCATTATTTACATGTTAGCGAGATATCTGCTCATTATTTACATGTTAATGAGATATCTGTTCATTATTTACATGTTGACTAGATATTTGTTCATTATTTACATGTTGACTAGATATCTGCTCATTACTTACATGTTAATGAGATATTTGTTCATTATTTACATGTTGACTAGATATTTGTTCATTATTTACATGTTAATGAGATATCTGTTCATTATTTACATGTTGACTAGATATTTGTTCATTATTTACATGTTGACTAGATATCTGCTCACTATTTACATGTTAATGAGATATCTGTTCATTATTTACATGTTGACTAGATATCTGCTTATTATTTACATGTTGACTAGATATTTGTTCATTATTTACATGTTGACTAGATATTTGTTCATTATTTACATGTTGATAAGATATTTGTTCATTATTTGCATGTTGACTAGATATCTGCTCATTATTTAAATGTTGATAAGATATTTGTTCATTATTTACATGTTGACTGGATATCTGCTCATTATTGACATGTTGATAAGATATTTGTTCATTATTTACATGTTGACTAAATATTTATTCATTATTTACATGTTTATAAGATATTTGTTCATTATTTACATGTTGACTGGATATCTGCTCATTATTTACATGTTGATAAGATATTTGTTCATTATTTACATGTTGACTAGATATTTGTTCATTATTAACATATTGATTAGATATTTGTTCATTATTTACATGTTGACTAGATATCTGCTCATTATTTACATATTGAATAGATATCTGTTTATTATTTACATGTTGACTAAATATTTGTTCATTATTTACATATTGATTCTATATTTTTCATTATTTACATGTTGACTAGATATCTGTTCACTATTTACATGTTGACTAAATGTGTTTTTATTATTTATAGCTTTCCTGAATATTTGTAAAAATTTACCTGTTGATTAAAGGTGATTGTTCATAATTTACATATTGACTCACTATTTGCTCGTTAATCAATAGTTGATAAAATACTTGTTCATTATTTACTGTTTAAATATTATCTAACTACATACCTAACTAACTACCTACCCACCCACCCAAATTCTACCTACTCATCATCATCATCATCATCATCATGTACCCTGCCGGTTGGCGTAGGCGATCATGTCCCTCCACAATCTTCTATCTACAGTGCATCGTATCAGTTCTGTTGTTGACTGTTTTCCATGCCATGACACCAAGCTATCCAGTATTTTCTCTCTTTGTTGTCCGCGATCTCTCTTTCCTTTTATTTTGCCAGTTGTAACCAAGTATTCCAACTTTCCTCTTCTCATGATGTGCCCAAAAAATGTTGATTGCCTCTTTCTGATGTTTTTTAAGAGCTCCCTTTTTGTGTTGGCCTCTTTGAGAACTTCCTCATTGGTCTTTTTAGCTGTCCAGGGAACTTTCAACATTCTTCTGAGAAATCCCATCTCTGTGGCCTCTAACCGTCTTTTCATTTGTTTGTCTACTGTCCATGATTCGCTTCCATAGGTCAGAATTGGTTCTATATAGCACTGATGAACTCTCTTTCTCATTTTTATTGACATAGATTTGTTGCATAAGATATTTTTCATTTTCTTAAATGCTATTCTACCTACCCACCCACCCAAATTCTACCTACTCACCCACCCAAATTCTACCTACCCACCCACCCAAATTCTACCTACCTACCCACCCAATTCTACCTACCCACCCACCCAAATTCTGCCTACCTACCTAACTAATCTACGTTATCTATCCACCCACTCAATCTAATCTATCTACCTACCTACCTACCTATCTATCTATCTATCTATCTATCTATCTATCTATCTATCTACCTACCTACCTACCTACCTATCTATCTATCTACCTACCTACCTATCTATCTATCTATCTATCTTTCTATCTATCTATCTACCTACCTACCTACCTATCTACCTACCTATCTATCTATCTATTAAGCTAAAAGACAGAGGGCAGAAATTATAGACTCTTATGTCTGATATCTTTGAACTATCAGACCTTACATAGTACCTGCATTGTGTCTCATCACACGGCTCTTTTCTGGGCAAGTTGCTCAATGAGGGGCTGATGCCTGCTGTTGTTGCCTCTCACTGTAATATTCTTTTTTTTAGTGTTTCTCTAGGTCTGCCTCTTTTTCTTTTACCCTATGATTCCCATTTGATGGTTTGCTTTGAGATTCTTTTCTTGCCCATTCTCATCACACGGCCAACATATGACCATGTTCTCTTGATTACAGTCGATATATTTGGATGTTTCACCACTTCTCCTATTTCTACACTAGTCTTGAACTTATTCCATGGCATACCAAGTATTTTCCTCAGATATTTGTTTTCAAATGCGTTTAGTTTATTGTCTATTTCTTTAGTTGTTTACAACTCTTGCAGTCATAAATAAGAGTGGATAATGCATTTGATTTGAAAATCCTGAGTTTTGTTTTTGTGCCGAGTCATTTTGACTTTAATATTTTATCAAGGTTTCTGAAAGTCATTGCTGCCTTTGCTGTTCTGATTCCAATTTTATTCTTTGTGTCTCTTTGATCTATGCAGCTTCCAAGATATAGAAAATAATCTACTTCTTCCACTGCTTTTCCTTCAAGCTATATTTTTTCTTCTGGGTGAATTAGATTTTTCATTACTTTTGCTTTTTTCTTAATTGCTTTGAAGTCCAATATTCCTGGCCATTGATGACATGGCATTTGTTTTCTCTTGCACCATGTTCACATTGCTATATAATAAGAACTATGTCATCCGCAGAATCAAGTTTCTCCAATTGAAATCTGAGTGTCCGTCCAATGCCTTTGTTACCTGTACAGCACTTCTATATAATGAGGTCGATGGCAATTCCAAATAACAATGGAGGATAGAAGACTTTCGGTATCAATCTGGAAGCATTCACTCAGCCCTGCCTCTCTGTGTGTCAACTGCGCATGAAAAGCCATCATACAGATCTTTGATGATGTTCACAATTGTTGGTGGTATACCATATTGTCTGAGTATGTTCCACAATGAGTCTCTATGTATGCTGTTGAATACCTTTTTGAAATTAATGAAATTTTCAAGTGGTTTCTGCTTTCCTATATGTTCTTATTGTATGATTCTTAAGGTGAAAATATGATCAAGGCAGTTTCTTCCTTTTCTAAATCCTTGTTCTACATGCGTAACTGTATCTACAGCATCTTTGATTCTGTTCATGATGAACTTACATAATACTTTAGAGACAACTGATAGAAGAGTCATGCCTCTCCATTTGTTGCAATCCTTGAGATTGGCCTTTTTAAATTTTGACAATTATACCTCTTTTCCACTATGTAGGTACCTTTTCTACTTTCCATAATGCGTTAAACATTTTCTCATGGCTATCCACCGCTTTTAGCATTTTGGATGTTGTATCATCTCCTCCTGCTGCCTTGTCGGCCATGAGCCTTACAGCCATCTCTTCTGCATTCAAAATGAGGTCATCTAGATTTATATCAAACTATGAGGCTGGTTTGTTGACTACAATTTATTAAATGCCTGTATTGGACAATTAATGATTTCCTTAAAGTGTTCAGCCCATCATATCTTTATTTTTCCCATGATGTTAATATGGTTCCATGTTTGTTCATAACAGGTGCCCCACTAGTTGTAAAAGTGTTTGTTAGTATCTTCTGTGCATTATAAAGAGTTTTACTATCATCCGTCATCGCTGCTCTCTCCGCTTTTATCAGGTTATCTGTATAGGTTCTCTTGTTTCTTCTGGCCAAGCTCTTTACTTTGTTGTCTAGTTCTTTGTATGTTCCTTTTGCCAAGTCTTTTCCAAGATCTGTCTTTACAGTCATCATAGCTGTCTTTGCTTCGCTCCTTTCTTGTAAGTGTTTCCATGTAAAGTCAGAAATCCATGCCCTTATTTCTATTTTCTTAAACCAAACACTTGCTTCTGTCGTCAAGGACGCGTAATTGATTTAATTTGTAAGAGGCTCACAGTGTATCCGCATGCTGCAGAGCTATTTACTGGAGTTGGCCAGTTTATAACGTGGAAACGGGTTCTGGACTGTGCGACTGAGTAAGTGTACGTGAGTCTAGACCATCCACAGCATCGACGTTCAGCGACAGAATCATCTGATACTATGACAACAGTAAGTATTCAGATGCAGCCCAAACAACAACATCGAAGAAGGAAAACACGACAAGGTAAGCGTGGTGGTGAATTGTCGAAGTATGACAGGCTAGACCTAAAGTATGTGCGCGTTACATATTGGAATTGTGGGTCCATAAATCAACGACGGCCCATTCTTGATAAGCTACTGTGCGGCGCCGATATAATGGTTTTGCAAGAAACTCTTCTTGGTGACAGGACAGTAGGTACTTCTGGATTTCATTGTTTCTACAATAGGCGACACCTTGGGCAGGCCATCCTTGTGCGCAACAATATGGTGACAGCTGAGGTTGATATGTCTGTGTGAGACAATGCAGAATTGTAGGTACATGTGGTTAGGGTGCAGCCCCCAGTTCATGGAGGTGATGGCAGTGACCAAGGCATTCAAATGGTTAGAGTCACAAGACTACACCCATGCATGTATACTGAGTGACTCGATGAGCATGATAAAAAAAGTAGAGGCAGGCTCTGTACGCATGCAATGGGTAGAGTCGTTGCAGAAATCCTAAATACGTAAGGTCACCATTGTCTATGTCCCTGGACATGCGGGAGTACGGGGAAATGAGAGAGCGGACTGGTTTGCTAGCTGCGCTGTCGTTGAGGACGGGCAACCAATGAATCGGGCGGACATCATCAATGCCCTCCGAGATGTGGGAAGAGCACAGGACTTCGACAAACACAAATCCACGTCACTTCTTCGGATGATGGAAATGGGAGTTAAGATGGGCACAGCCAGAAATTAGAAACTTAGTGGCCGTGTAAGAAGACTTATCAACCAACATAGAACTGGAGTCGTCAGTCGCTGGACACTGAGGGAATTGCTGAGGAGGGGATCTGAGCACCTATGGAGATGTTCGGAGTGCAATGATGATGACCCGCAAATAACTCAATAACTTGCTTCTGCCGATGACATTAGAGCTGTGCTGTGGGATTCCCACATTCCATATTATGGTCTTCTCATCTATTTCGCCAAGCACTGCATAGCGGTTATTGAGCTCCAGGTTGATTGAGTTATTTCATCGAAGGAGTGACGTGGACTCATGGTTATCAAGTCCTGTGTTCTTCCAACTTCCCAGAGGGCATTGATGATGTTCCCAGTAATGTTCTCATCTTTAAGTTTGTGGCTGTCTATCTTATGAGGTTTCCATTTTTGTGTGTTGGTATTTTAGTTTTAATTGTTATCTTTCTAATGCATAAATTATGATCACTGTTAACATTCGCCCCTCTATATGCTCTTATGCCTATCAAAGATGTTCTAAATCTCCTTCTAATATGCAGGTGGTAAATCTGATTTTTGGTTCTATCATCAGGAGATAACCAAGTTCTTTTATGTATCTCCTTGTATGCGATTAATGTTTCACATAAAATTAAATCCATCTTTTAAACATAATTCGATTAATCTTTCTCCATTTAGGCTTGTTATATCAATTCCTTCTTTCCCCATTGCCTTCCCAGCTAAATGTCTTGACTAAATATTTTATCCACTATTAGTGTTTGATTAAATATTTCTCTATTATTGCCTGTTGATTAAATACTTGTTCCTTATTTACTTGTTAATTAAATACTTTATTTACTTATACCATTGTCCAGTGTTTTATTAAATATTTTGTTTTCTCATCTATTGATTTGATACACTGACAGTTGATCTTGTTTATACAAATCATGAAGCATGACAATGGAGGTCATGGCAGTGACCAAGGCATTCATCTGCTTAGAGTCACAAGACTACACCCATGCCTGTATACTGGTGATTCGATGAGCATGATAAGAAAAGTGGAGGTGGGATCTGTACATATGCAATGGGTAGAGTCATTGCAGAAGTCCAAAATACGTAAGGTTACCTTTGTCTACGTCCCAGGACATGCGGGAGTACGGGGAAATGAAAGAGCGGACAGATTGGCTAGCTGCGCTATTGTTGAGGACAGTCAACCAATGGATCGAGCGGACACCATCAATGCCCTCCATGAAGTAGGAATGACACAGGACTTCGACAACCATGAATCCACATCACTCCCTTGGATGAATGAAATGGAGTTAAGATGGGCACAGCCAGTAACGAGAAACTTAGTGGGTGTGTAAGAAGACTAATCAACCAACGCAGAACTGGAGTCGTCAGTCGCTGGACACTTCGAGACTTGCTGAGGAGGGGATCTGAGCACCTATGGACATGTTCGGAGTGCATTGATGATGACCCGCTAATAACTCAATAACAATACAAATAAGACAGAAGTAATAATAAAGTTTTTGTAGAGATCACGATACAGTCCTGCAGTAACGGATATTGAGGGTAGGCAAGATGAGATGGTAGGACATACCTTCAGAAAATAACCAAACAATATAGCTAGGTATGTTTTGTTGTGTCACAATAGGGGAGTAGGGTTATGTGTTGTTGTATCACAATAGGGGAGTAGGGATATGTGTTGTTGTGGTGCAGTAGGGGAGTAGGGTTATGTGTTGTTGTGGTACAGTAGGGGTGTAAGGTTATGTGTTGTTGTGGTACAGTAGAGGAGTAGGGCTATGTGTTGTTGTGGTGCTGTAGGGGTGTAAGGTTATGTGTTGTTGTGGTGCAGTAGGGGTGTAAGGTTATGTGTTGTTGTGGTACAGTAGGGGTGTAAGGTTATGTGTTGTGGTACAGTAGGGGTGTAAGGTTATGTGTTGTGGTACAGTAGTGGAGTAGGATTATGTGTTGTTGTGGTACTGTAGGGTGTAAGGTTATGTGTTGTGGTACAGTAGAGGAGTAGGATTATGTGTTGTTGTGGTACAGTAGGGGTGTAAGGTTATGTGTTGTTGTGGTACAGTAGGGAGTAGGATTATGTGTTGTGGTAAAATAGCGGAGTATTTTATATGTTGTTGGAAACAGGTTCGTTAGTTGTTATGCCCCATTAGACTATAATGTTGCCATCATGTGGGGACCCAATAGATAAGCCAAGAACACATTGTACTTCAAGCTACCACATTCTAAAGGCTGGACAAGCACAATTTTGAGCTTGGAGGTTGTTTGTTCTGTCCAAACAAAAAGAAAAATGTTAGAAATTATAGAAAACACACAAAGAACAAACATTTCTGAAATAGTGGAAGACACTCCCACATGAAGGGAGTTAATTAATAGAAAAGAGCATAAGTTGTCAGTCCATCTGTTCACAAACATCAAAAACAAATCTGTGATGCCAAGATTGGACAGACAGATCCATCCGCAAAATGAACAAGATGTATTCATTGTGCCTGGCCTCGTCTGCTTTTCTTGCACCTTTTATCTTCTGAATTTGGTATCAGCTCTCTTCTTTATTTCTCAAAAGAGATTTTCTCTGCAAATCCTTTTATCTTCATTTCTCCATAGATTCTCTCTACAAAGTCATATACATGCTTCTTCTCTTCATTTCTCAACAAAGATTCTCTCTACAAAGTCATATACATGCTTCTTCTCTTCATTTCTCAACAAAGATTCTCTCTACAAAGTCATATACAAGCTTCTTCTCTTCATTTCTCAACAAAGATTCTCTCTACAAAGTCATATACATGCTTCTTCTCTTCATTTCTCAACAAAGATTCTCTCTACAAAGTCATATACATGCTTCTTCTCTTCATTTCTCAACAAAGATTCTCTCTACAAAGTCATATACATGCTTCTTCTCTTCATTTCTCAACAAAGATTCTCTCTACAAAGTCATATACATGCTTCTTCTCTTCATTTCTCAACAAAGATTCTCTCTACAAAGTCATATACATGCTTCTTCTCTTCATTTCTCAACAAAGATTCTCTCTACAAAGTCATATACATGCTTCTTTTCATTTCTCAACAAAGATTCTCTCTACAAAGTCATATACATGCTTCTTCTCTTCATTTCTTTACAAAGATTCTCTCTACAAAGCCTTTTATCTGATTCTTTCTTCATAAATTATTCTCTTTTATTGTTCAATGCTTTTCTCTTGCAACATATCTCTACACCTCAATTAACTTATAAGAGTTGGTAGTAATTTGTAGGTTTTAATATACTTTCCATTTAGGAAAGTTATAGTGTTTAGTGAACTGGACTACAAAGGACAAGAGGTAGGGTTCGATCCCAATCGACTTCCGGGTTCACCCAGCCTTTAATGGGTACCTGATTTTTTTTTCTGAGAAAGTAAAGCGGCACGGGCGCAATACCGACCACATTACCCTAAAAATCATGTGCCGAAGGTCTGTAAAATTTATGGGCACTAACACCATTCCCTATACGCCACTTGGCGTGATGGGGACACTTTAATTTTTTTTTTATACGCCAAAATTATAGAAAAAATGTTAAGACTAATTATATAAAAACAAATAAGTGACTCCCAAAAGTGATTCAGGAAAAATAGAGGATGTACTGATGCACTATTAACCTTACTACTTACTTGCTTTCGCCCGATGACTAAAGGAGTACACCTCTTCATCATCCGCCCTTAAAAGGACGTTAAGTGGGCGTGTCTGCGTTGTGTTGTGGTTTACAGTATAACTGTGATATTTGCGCCTTTCGGCCCAACACATCCGACTTCAGCATCACTATTAACCTTAAAACAGGCAGCATAAAATATGATAGAACACAATCATGATTTGTACACAGCTTTCATTTACCAAGGAAAAGTATTCGACCGAGTAAACAGAACAACTATGAGAGATACTAGCAACATATGAAGTAAACCAACATCTTACTAATCTTTGTCAAATTATCAACAGCAGCTGCACAGTCAGAGCAGCAACAGGTTACACAGAGCACTGCGAAGTTAGATGAGGAGTAAGAAAAGGGTGTGTACTATCCCTCCTATTGTTTATTAGCAGCATTGACCACAAATGTAAGTTATCCAACCCATCAGAGAAATGAATCTTACTTTTGACAGACAGAGGACAAAAAATGAATCTTGCATTTGATAGACAAAAAAATAATCTTACGTTTGATAGACAACAATCAAAAGAATGAATCTTATGTCTGATAGACAGACCAATAAATGAATCTTACTTTTTATAGTCAACAAACAGGAGACACAAAAATGAATCCTGCATGTGACAGACAAGACAAAAAGTTAACCTTATGTTTGACAGACAGAAGACACAAAAATTAACCTTGTGTTTGACAGATGGAAGACACAAAAATGAATCTTACATTTGACAGACAAACACACACACACAAAATCTTACTTGGACTTGAGCCCATCAGCATCTCCTGGAGTCAGCAAGTAGAGGTCGAGGTCAGTGTTAAAGTAGTGTCCGAGACATCCAGGTTGAGATAGTAAATGTCCAGAGCCCCTGGGGTATACCTGAGGAGGGTGTCATTCATGAAATGTTTACAGAGCTCCAAGAGTTGTCGGGTCATCAAGTAAATCAGAAAACATTTTTTTGTTGGAATGTGTGGGCAGTATATCAGGGGAAATAATCTTGTGTGAGAGGTTTGATTATGTCCCTTGACTGTCATATGCAGGAACATGCACTTAAATAAAGGGAAGATTAATGCCCTATTTTCCAAGTTTGTATTCAAAAAATCTCCCAGAGATAGACTCAAGATGCAACAAAACTTGTCAAATCAGTGGACATCCATCACAACTATTGTACAACAAGGAAATAACTCTAGAGGCAAAACGGGCACTCTACAATACAATCTTCATTCCAACATTGTGCTACCAATGTCAGACCTGGAACCTAGAGTCAAGAACACAAAAAAAAAAATAACCTGTACTGAGATGAAGTGTGTTAGACAAATAAGAGGAAACAGCCTGATAGATAATATCATAAATTAAGAACTGAGAAAAAAGCTAGGAATAGCCCCGCCATATAATATATAAAGAAACAACAGATAAAATGGTTTGGCCGCGTGACAATGCTGAATGATCAACACAACGAGCCTTCAGTAAGCATTGCGAGAACACCAACCCATGGGCTGACCACGAAAAAGATGGATTGATGGAAAATTAAAAACACTCGGAAACAACAGCAGCAGAGGCAACAGAAGAGCAAACTACCGCAAATTATTTCTCCCCTCGACCCTGAAAGGCAAACGAGGAAGGAAAGCAGAAGAAAATGCTCTATATTTCTTCTGCTGCAAACACTTTTAGCTATCAGTTTAATAATTTTTAAAAAAGCATTGGTCAGCTCGAAGTTGGTGACATCTCCATACACCTTGTCCAGATATGACACCAGCAAGAGTCACAGGAGCCTTCTCTGTTCATCATATCGTGGCCAAAATGTGCAGCAGATGTTCATCAGTCATTTTTCCTGAGCCATAATTACGTTGATCAGAGGTTCCTTTCCTTAGAGTGTTGAACAGATGGATCTGCTGTAACCTATCACAGTCTAAATATTCTTGCTTGTTCTGAGTCTCAATATTGTTATTTGTTCAGTCTAAATATTGTTATTTGTTCAGTCTAAATATTGTTGCTTGTTCTGAGTCTAAATATTGTTATTTGTTCAGTCTAAATATTGTCATTTGTTCAGTCTAAATATTGTTATTTGTTCAGTCTAAATATTGTCATTTGTTCAGTCTAAATATTGTCATTTGTTCAGTCTAAATATTGTCATTTGTTCAGTCTAAATATTGTCATTTGTTCAGTCTAAATATTGTCATTTGTTCAGTCTAAATATTGTCAATTGTTCAGTCTAAATATTGTCATTTGTTCAGTCTAAATATTGTCAATTGTTCAGTCTAAATATTGTCATTTGTTCAGTCGAAATATTGTCATTTGTTCAGTCTAAATATTGTTATTTCTTCCGATTCTAAATATTGTTATTTCTTCCGATTCTAAATATTGCCAGTTGTTCACAGTCTAAATATTGTTATTTGTTCAAATTCTAAATATTGTTATTTGTTCAAATTCTAAATATTGTTATTTGTTCAAATTCTAAATATTGTTATTTGTTCAAATTCTAAATATTGTTATTTGTTCAAATTCTAAATATTGTTATTTGTTCAAATTCTAAATATTGTTATTTGTTCAAATTCTAAATATTGTCATTTGTTCAAATTCTAAATATTGTTATTTGTTCAAATTCTAAATATTGCCATTTGTTCACAGTCGACATATTGTTATTTGTTCTTTTCAGCTGAGCTCGTAGTGGGCATAACTTTTTTCTGGGAACTCAGTCATTCTGTATTCACCTTGTTCATGATGTTATTACTTACCTAGCCTATTTGGCTCCCCGTAGGCTGCACTTGTATCTAGCAGGTATAGTTAACCACCTTATACTCAACTTGGAAAATCTTTAAAATCGTTTGATAGGGAGCCAAGATTTTTTTTATCCCCGTTCGCTAGCTTTGACCTGACGAAGTCCCTAGAGAATAGGAAGTGAATTTTGCGTGTTAATCCGTTTTGCGTGAACGTTGCGTGATCCGAACCATAGGTGGTTGCCGCAGAGAGAAATCATAAATAAAATCCCAACTGGTGCAGCCGGGATTTGAACCCACAACCTCTCTGTCTTAGGCCGGCGTCTTGCCTCGAGACCAACCAGTCCCCCAAGAGCTAAGATGTAACAAAGCCTATCAAGCTATCGGACAGATGTTACCAGATCTCTGTCTTAGGCCGGCAACCAGTCCCCAAGAGCTAAGATGTAACAAAGCCTATCAAGCTATCGGACAGATGTTACCAGATCTCTGTCTTAGGCCGGCAACCAGTCCCCAAAAGCTAAGATGTAACAAAGCCTATCAAGCTATCGGACAGATGTTACCAGATCTCTGTCTTAGGCCGGCAACCAGTCCCCCAAGAGCTAAGATGTAACAAAGCCTATCAAGCTATCGGACAGATGTTACCACATCTCTGTCTTAGGCCGGCAACCAGTCCCCCAAGAGCTAAGATGTAACAAAGCCTATCAAGCTATCGGACAGATGTTACCAGATCTCTGTCTTAGGCCGGCAACCAGTCCCCCAAGAGCTAAGATGTAACAAAGCCTATCAAGCTATCGGACAGATGTTACCAGATCTCTGTCTTAGGGCGGCAACCAGTCCCCAAGAGCTAAGATGTAACAAAGCCTATCAAGCTATCGGACAGATGTTACCAGATCTCTGTCTTAGGCCGGCAACCAGTCCCCCCAAGAGCTAAGATGTAACAAAGCCTATCAAGCTATCGGACAGATGTTACCAGATCTCTGTCTTAGGCCGGCAACCAGCCCCCCAAGAGCTAAGATGTAACAAAGCCTATCAAGCTATCGGACAGATGTTACCAGATCTCTGTCTTAGGCCGGCAACCAGTCCCCCAAGAGCTAAGATGTAACAAAGCCTATCAAGCTATCGGACAGATGTTACCAGATCTCTGTCTTAGGCCGGCAACCAGTCCCCCAAGAGCTAAGATGTAACAAAGTCTATCAAGCTATCGGACAGATGTTACCAGATCTCTGTCTTAGGCCGACAACCAGTCCCCCAAGAGCTAAGATGTAACAAAGCCTATCAAGCTATCGGACAGATGTTACCAGATCTCTGTCTTAGGCCGGCAACCAGTCCCCAAGAGCTAAGATGTAACAAAGCCTATCAAGCTATCGGACAGATGTTACCAGATCTCTGTCTTAGGCCGGCAACCAGTCCCCCAAGAGCTAAGATGTAACAAAGCCTATCAAGCTATCGGACAGATGTTACCAGATCTCTGTCTTAGGCCGGCAACCAGTCCCCCAAGAGCTAAGATGTAACAAAGCCTATCAAGCTATCGGACAGATGTTACCACATCAGTGTCTTAGGCCGGCAACCAGTCCCCTAAGAGCTAAGATGTAACAAAGCCTATCAAGCTATCGGACAGATGTTACCAGATCTCTGTTGTAGGCCGGCAACCAGTCCCCAAGAGCTAAGATGTAACAAAGCCTATCAAGCTATCGGACAGATGTTACCAGATCTCTGTCTTAGGCCGGCAACCAGTCCCCCAAGAGCTAAGATGTAACAAAGCCTATCAAGCTATCGGACAGATGTTACCAGATCTCTGTCTTAGGCCGGCAACCAGTCCCCCAAGAGCTAAGATGTAACAAAGCCTATCAAGCTATCGGACAGATGTTACCAGATCTCTGTCTTAGGCCGGCAACCAGTCCCCCAAGAGCTAAGATGTAACAAAGCCTATCAAGCTATCGGACAGATGTTACCAGATCTCTGTCTTAGGCGGCAACCAGTCCCCCAAGAGCTAAGATGTAACAAAGCCTATCAAGCTATCGGACAGATGTTACCACATCTCTGTCTTAGGCCGGCAACCAGTCCCCCAAGAGCTAAGATGTAACAAAGCCTATCAAGCTATCGGACAGATGTTACCACATCTCTGTCTTAGGCCGGCAACCAGTCCCCAAGAGCTAAGATGTAACAAAGCCTATCAAGCTATCGGACAGATGTTACCACATCTCTGTCTTAGGCCGGCAACCAGTCCCCCAAGAGCTAAGATGTAACAAAGCCTATCAAGCTATCGGACAGATGTTACCACATCTCTGTCTTAGGCCGGCAACCAGTCCCCCAAGAGCTAAGATGTAACAAAGCCTATCAAGCTATCGGACAGATGTTACCACATCTCTGTCTTAGGCCGGCAACCAGTCCCCCAAGAGCTAAGATGTAACAAAGCCTATCAAGCTATCGGACAGATGTTACCACATCTCTGTCTTAGGCCGGCAACCAGTCCCCCAAGAGCTAAGATGTAACAAAGCCTATCAAGCTATCGGACAGATGTTACCAGATCTCTGTCTTAGGCCGGCAACCAGTCCCCCAAGAGCTAAGATGTAACAAAGCCTATCAAGCTATCGGACAGATGTTACCAGATCTCTGTCTTAGGCCGGCAACCAGTCCCCCAAGAGCTAAGATGTAACAAAGCCTATCAAGCTATCGGACAGATGTTACCAGATCTCTGTCTTAGGCCGGCAACCAGTCCCCCAAGAGCTAAGATGTAACAAAGCCTATCAAGCTATCGGACAGATGTTACCAGATCTCTGTCTTAGCCGGCAACCAGTCCCCCAAGAGCTAAGATGTAACAAAGCCTATCAAGCTATCGGACAGATGTTACCAGATCTCTGTCTTAGGCCGGCAACCAGTCCCCCAAGAGCTAAGATGTAACAAAGCCTATCAAGCTATCGGACAGATGTTACCAGATCTCTGTCTTAGGCCGGCAACCAGTCCCCAAGAGCTAAGATGTAACAAAGCCTATCAAGCTATCGGACAGATGTTACCAGATCTCTGTCTTAGGCCGGCAACCAGTCCCCCAAGAGCTAAGATGTAACAAAGCCTATCAAGCTATCGGACAGATGTTACCAGATCTCTGTCTTAGGCCGGCAACCAGTCCCCCAAGAGCTAAGATGTAACAAAGCCTATCAAGCTATCGGACAGATGTTACCAGATCTCTGTCTTAGGCCGGCAACCAGTCCCCAAGAGCTAAGATGTAACAAAGCCTATCAAGCTATCGGACAGATGTTACCAGATCTCTGTCTTAGGCCGGCAACCAGTCCCCCAAGAGCTAAGATGTAACATAGCCTATCAAGCTATCGGACAGATGTTACCAGATCTCTGTCTTAGGCCGGCAACCAGTCCCCCAAGAGCTAAGATGTAACAAAGCCTATCAAGCTATCGGACAGATGTTACCAGATCTCTGTCTTAGGCGGCAACCAGTCCCCCAAGAGCTAAGATGTAACAAAGCCTATCAAGCTATCGGACAGATGTTACCACATCTCTGTCTTAGGCCGGCAACCAGTCCCCCAAGAGCTAAGATGTAACAAAGCCTATCAAGCTATCGGACAGATGTTACCACATCTCTGTCTTAGGCCGGCAACCAGTCCCCCAAGAGCTAAGATGTAACAAAGCCTATCAAGCTATCGGACAGATGTTACCAGATCTCTGTCTTAGGCCGGCAACCAGTCCCAAGAGCTAAGATGTAACAAAGCCTATCAAGCTATCGGACAGATGTTACCAGATCTCTGTCTTAGGCCGGCAACCAGTCCCCCAAGAGCTAAGATGTAACAAAGCCTATCAAGCTATCGGACAGATGTTACCAGATCTCTGTCTTAGGCCGGCAACCAGTCCCCCAAGAGCTAAGATGTAACAAAGCCTATCAAGCTATCGGACAGATGTTACCAGATCTCTGTCTTAGGCCGGCAACCAGTCCCCCAAGAGCTAAGATGTAACAAAGCCTATCAAGCTATCGGACAGATGTTACCAGATCTCTGTCTTAGGCCGGCAACCAGTCCCCCAAGAGCTAAGATGTAACAAAGCCTATCAAGCTATCGGACAGATGTTACCAGATCTCTGTCTTAGGCCGGCAACCAGTCCCCCAAGAGCTAAGATGTAATAAAGCCTATCAAGCTATCGGACAGATGTTACCAGATCTCTGTCTTAGGCCGGCAACCAGTCCCCCAAGAGCTAAGATGTAACAAAGCCTATCAAGCTATCGGACAGATGTTACCACATCTCTGTCTTAGGCCGGCAACCAGTCCCCCAAGAGCTAAGATGTAACAAAGCCTATCAAGCTATCGGACAGATGTTACCACATCTCTGTCTTAGGCCGGCAACCAGTCCCCCAAGAGCTAAGATGTAACAAAGCCTATCAAGCTATCGGACAGATGTTACCAGATCTCTGTCTTAGGCCTGCAACCAGTCCCCAAGAGCTAAGATGTAACAAAGCCTATCAAGCTATCGGACAGATGTTACCAGATCTCTGTCTTAGGCCGGCAACCAGTCCCCCAAGAGCTAAGATGTAACAAAGCCTATCAAGCTATCGGACAGATGTTACCAGATCTCTGTCTTAGGCCGGCAACCAGTCCCCAAGAGCTAAGATGTAACAAAGCCTATCAAGCTATCGGACAGATGTACCAGATCTCTGTCTTAGGACGGCAACCAGTCCCCCAAGAGCTAAGATGTAACAAAGCCTATCAAGCTATCGGACAGATGTTACCACATCAGTGTCTTAGGCCGGCAACCAGTCCCCCAAGAGCTAAGATGTAACAAAGCCTATCAAGCTATCGGACAGATGTTACCAGATCTCTGTCTTAGGCCGGCAACCAGTCCCCCAAGAGCTAAGATGTAACAAAGCCTATCAAGCTATCGGACAGATGTTACCAGATCTCTGTCTTAGGCCGGCAACCAGTCCCCCAAGAGCTAAGATGTAACAAAGCCTATCAAGCTATCGGACAGATGTTACCAGATCTCTGTCTTAGGCCGGCAACCAGTCCCCCAAGAGCTAAGATGTAACAAAGCCTATCAAGCTATCGGACAGATGTTACCAGATCTCTGTCTTAGGCCGGCAACCAGTCCCCCAAGAGCTAAGATGTAACAAAGCCTATCAAGCTATCGGACAGATGTTACCAGATCTCTGTCTTAGGCCGGCAACCAGTCCCCCAAGAGCTAAGATGTAACAAAGCCTATCAAGCTATCGGACAGATGTTACCAGATCTCTGTCTTAGGCCGGCAACCAGTCCCCCAAGAGCTAAGATGTAACAAAGCCTATCAAGCTATCGGACAGATGTTACCAGATCTCTGTCTTAGGCCGGCAACCAGTCCCCCAAGAGCTAAGATGTAACAAAGCCTATCAAGCTATCGGACAGATGTTACCAGATCTCTGTCTTAGGCCGGCAACCAGTCCCCAAGAGCTAAGATGTAACAAAGCCTATCAAGCTATCGGACAGATGTACCAGATCTCTGTCTTAGGCGGCAACCAGCCCCCAAGAGCTAAGATGTAACAAAGCCTATCAAGCTATCGGACAGATGTTACCAGATCTCTGTCTTAGGCCGGCAACCAGCCCCCCAAGAGCTAAGATGTAACAAAGCCTATCAAGCTATCGGACAGATGTTACCAGATCTCTGTCTTAGGCCGGCAACCAGCCCCCCCAAGAGCTAAGATGTAACAAAGCCTATCAAGCTATCGGACAGATGTTACCAGATCTCTGTCTTAGGGCGGCAACCAGCCCCCCAAGAGCTAAGATGTAACAAAGCCTATCAAGCTATCGGACAGATGTTACCAGATCTCTGTCTTAGGGCGGCAACCAGTCCCCCAAGAGCTAAGATGTAACAAAGCCTATCAAGCTATCGGACAGATGTTACCAGATCTCTGTCTTAGGGCGGCAACCAGTCCCCAAGAGCTAAGATGTAACAAAGCCTATCAAGCTATCGGACAGATGTTACCAGATCTCTGTCTTAGGGCGGCAACCAGTCCCCCAAGAGCTAAGATGTAACAAAGCCTATCAAGCTATCGGACAGATGTTACCAGATCTCTGTCTTAGGCCGGCAACCAGTCCCCAAGAGCTAAGATGTAACAAAGCCTATCAAGCTATCGGACAGATGTTACCAGATCTCTGTCTTAGGCCGGCAACCAGTCCCCCAAGAGCTAAGATGTAACAAAGCCTATCAAGCTATCGGACAGATGTTACCAGATCTCTGTCTTAGGCCGGCAACCAGTCCCCCAAGAGCTAAGATGTAACAAAGCCTATCAAGCTATCGGACAGATGTTACCAGATCTCTGTCTTAGGCCGGCAACCAGTCCCCCAAGAGCTAAGATGTAACAAAGCCTATCAAGCTATCGGACAGATGTTACCAGATCTCTGTCTTAGGCCGGCAACCAGTCCCCCAAGAGCTAAGATGTAACAAAGCCTATCAAGCTATCGGACAGATGTTACCAGATCTCTGTCGTAGGCCGGCAACCAGTCCCCAAGAGCTAAGATGTAACAAAGCCTATCAAGCTATCGGACAGATGTTACCAGATCTCTGTCTTAGGCCGGCAACCAGTCCCCAAGAGCTAAGATGTAACAAAGCCTATCAAGCTATCGGACAGATGTTACCAGATCTCTGTCTTAGGGCGGCAACCAGCCCCCCAAGAGCTAAGATGTAACAAAGCCTATCAAGCTATCGGACAGATGTTACCAGATCTCTGTCTTAGGGCGGCAACCAGCCCCCCAAGAGCTAAGATGTAACAAAGCCTATCAAGCTATCGGACAGATGTTACCAGATCTCTGTCTTAGGGCGGCAACCAGCCCCCCAAGAGCTAAGATGTAACAAAGCCTATCAAGCTATCGGACAGATGTTACCAGATCTCTGTCTTAGGGCGGCAACCAGCCCCCAAGAGCTAAGATGTAACAAAGCCTATCAAGCTATCGGACAGATGTTACCAGATCTCTGTCTTAGGCCGGCAACCAGTCCCCAAGAGCTAAGATGTAACAAAGCCTATCAAGCTATCGGACAGATGTTACCAGATCTCTGTCTTAGGCCGGCAACCAGTCCCCCAAGAGCTAAGATGTAACAAAGCCTATCAAGCTATCGGACAGATGTTACCAGATCTCTGTCTTAGGCCGGCAACCAGTCCCCCAAGAGCTAAGATGTAACAAAGCCTATCAAGCTATCGGACAGATGTTACCAGATCTCTGTCTTAGGGCGGCAACCAGCCCCCAAGAGCTAAGATGTAACAAAGCCTATCAAGCTATCGGACAGATGTTACCAGATCTCTGTCTTAGGGCGGCAACCAGCCCCCCAAGAGCTAAGATGTAACAAAGCCTATCAAGCTATCGGACAGATGTTACCAGATCTCTGTCTTAGGCCGGCAACCAGTCCCCAAGAGCTAAGATGTAACAAAGCCTATCAAGCTATCGGACAGATGTTACCAGATCTCTGTCTTAGTCCGGCAACCAGTCCCCCAAGAGCTAAGATGTAACAAAGCCTATCAAGCTATCGGACAGATGTTACCAGATCTCTGTCTTAGGCCGGCAACCAGTCCCCCAAGAGCTAAGATGTAACAAAGCCTATCAAGCTATCGGACAGATGTTACCAGATCTCTGTCCAACAAAGAAGTAACGTTCGATGCGAAGTCACCTATTTATAAGACTATCTTTATCCCAACGTTGTGCCAGGTATGGAACTTACACTCAATAACTATTAGAAAAGTAACCACCACAGAAATGAGGTGTGTCAGGTGCATGACAGGAAACAGCCGTGAAAAATAAGGTCAGAAATGAAGAGTTACGAAAAAGACAAGGAACACATCACAGAGATGCCAGGCCTAAACATTAATGGAAAGGTAATCAATAACCTAAGAGATTCCATGTTATGAAAAATATACTAACATCAAAACAAATAACACCAGGGCTAAAACTAAGAATAGCAAAATGTTACATCTTCTCAATATTCGTATATGGTGCAGAAACCATGGACATGAGACATAAAATCAGAACAGAAAATTGAAGCCTTTGAAATGTGGATTTATAGAACAATGTGTAGAATTGGGTGGAAAGGACAGAAAACAAACAATGAAGTTTTAAAAACAACTAAAAATGAAAAGAGAACTACTAAACACAATTAGAACAAAGCAAATGACATTTTTGGGACATGTTAAAAGACACATCAGCGTAATAAAAGTAATATTGGACTGGAAAATACAAAGTAAAAGAGGCAGAGGCAGATCAAGACTAACATGGACGAGTAACATCAAAAGATGGACAAGTCAATCTATGACAACCTGCACCATCAAAGCAAGAGACAGAGTGGAATGGCGCTCCATGGTTGTCAACCTTTGATGCGGAGACTGCACTCAATGATGGTGAATATCACTATTTGCTAAGCCACAATAAGTGTCCTTGATAGAAAACACATCAATGACGCCTCTGACACCTAAACTCAAAAAGCAGAACAGGATAAAAGAAGAGAGCAGATGATACGAATCTAACCAGGAGCAAAGACTTCAAACAGCTAACCATCCCCTTTCATCCTCTTTCCTCATCTCTGAAAGGCAAATAAGGAATTTTTTTTTTCGTTCGCCAGCTTTTATCTCTGACGAAGTCCCTAGAGACTAGGAACTGAATTTTGCGTGTTAATCCATTTTTACCTGGCAGCCGTGTGCACAGGGGCCCCTCGCCGCACATGCAGATAACTCCGACTTCGGAGGTACTCATATTTTTCCCAGTAATTGACGTTTCAAGCCGGGCCTCGCTGCTGAGATCAGGGGTGGTTACCGCAGAGAGAAATCATAAATACCCACCCAACCGGGATTTGAACCCACAACCTCTCTGTCTCGAGGCCGGCGTCTTGCCTCGAGACCAACCAGTCCCCCAAATAAAGGAAATAAATAAGAAGATTACGTAACTTCCGATTTATGTAATTCGCATGCGCAGACCACAACTTCCGTCAACGGTCGCGCCAGACGTTTGAGAAGACAAGTTGGTTACTGAGTAGTTAGTGAGTCTTGTAGTTGTCATTGAATTTCTTGTTCACATTTTAATCGGTGAAAGCTTTTGAAAAATAATTTCAATCGCACACCCTTTTGTAGTGTCTCATCCGTTTTGATCATGTTTCGATATTCCAATTGTTTACGATGAATGATGATATCGTTATTGAGTTATTAGCGGGTCATCATCATTGCACTCCGAACATGTCCATAGGTGCTCAGATCCCCTCCTCAGCAAGTCCCGCAGCGTCCAGCGACTGACGACTCCAGTTCTATGTTGGTTGATAAGTCTTCTTACACGGCCACCAAGTTTCTCATTTCTGGCTGTGCCCATCTTAACTCCCATTTCCATCATCCGAAGAAGTGATGTTGATCTGTGTTTGTCGAAGTCCTGTGCTCTTCCCACATCTCGGAGGGCATTGATGATGTCCGCCCGATCCATTGGTTGCCCGTCCTCAACGACAGCGCAGCTAGCCAACCTGTCCGCTCTCTCATTTCCCCGTACTCCCGTATGTCCAGGGACATAGACAAAGGTGACCTTACGTATTTTGGATTTCTGCAACGACTCTACCCATTGCATGCGTACAGAGCCCGCCTCCACTTTTTTATCATGCTCATCGAATCACTCAGTATACATGCGTGGATGTAGTCTTGTGACTCTAACCATTTGAATGCCTTGGTCACTGCCATCACCTCCATTGTCATGCTACTCGTGGTCATGGCGTATGCACCACTGTCTTCCTTGACTATTCTGCCTGCCGAGCGTGCTGTAAATGCCCATGCACTTCTTTCGTGTCGTCTTACAGATCCGTTTGTATAGATGACTGCATCTTTCTCATCGGTGTTATCGCAGATGAGACCGTTGACCTCAGCATTAACCACGACCGGGTTCTGTTCCCTACTTTCCTGTCGAGTGTGACAATACATGAGAAAGTCCCCGTGAATGACGTAGGCACCGGTATCCACTCCTCACCAACGCTGATATTGGTAAGTCCACAGACCTGTTTGGTGACATCTACTGCTCGGCCCACCCATGATTTACCTCTTTTTAGCCTGGTACCTTTCTCTGTGTTGAGCACGTGGTGCAATGGATGCTCTGTATCTGTACTAATCTTCAGGTATGCTCGTGCTCTCCAGATCTTGATTCTGTCATCCATTGTTGGAAAGTCAAGAAGATACCTCATTGTTACACAGGGAGTGTCCCTCGTACATCCCAGGATAATGCGCATGGCTTCATTTTGTATTTTCTCCAGCCTATCAATTTGAGTCGTACTTACAGTAAGAATGGCCAGGGCATACTCGATTGGTGCGAGGACTAATCCCTGGAACAGAAGAGTAAGTAGCCTCTGCTCGATGTTGGCAGCTGCCATGACCTTCAAGGCGGCTAATCCTTTGTGGGATTTTGTTATCACATGGTCGACGTGGTCGAAAACACAGGCTGCGATCAAACTTAACTCCGAGGTATGTCATCAACTTGTCCTGGTCACCTCATCAGCTCCCATTCGTACTACCATGTGGTCGTATTAACGATATGATTGTTAAGGGAGAACCATGAAACTGATGCTTTATTAGGATTAACCAAGGCACCTGAAACCACAGACCAGGAAGAAATGCGATCGAGTTCGTCTTGCATTGTGGAGGCGATCCCCCGTCTGTCTCTTCCCTGTCGATATACCAGAATATCATCAGCAAAAGTCATAGTTCTTCCCCTCCCATCCAGCTGTTGGGCCGTGATCGTTATTGTGTACACGTTAAATAGAACTGGTGACAATGGTGAGCCTTGTGGCAGCCCAGGACAAATGGATGTTGGCTCGGAAGACCAACTTCCACATCTGAGTATCACCTTCCTCTGAAACAGTGCCGCGGCGATCCATCTAATGAGGAAGGGGTTCACCGCCAGTTTGAGAAGCATATGCATGAGATATTCAAATGGTACCCTGTTGTATGCATCCTCCAGATCTATAGCAGCAGCACATGTCTCCTCTCGTCTGTGGAAGCCTTCGAAGACGTCATAGGCAAATACTGCCGCATTGAGCCATGTCTCTTTGTTATATCTATAACCTCCGAGTGTGGATGGGAATACGCGTTTCTGTTCAAGGCGACAGGTGAGGACACGGGCAACTATTTTCTCCAGCAGCTTGCCCGCAGTGTTCTGCATTGTGATGATTCTGTAGGCAATGATCTGAGAATGGTCCTTGTTTGGCTTCAGTAGCTGTGTAGCCACTCCTCCTTAATCTGGCCACTCCGAATGCTGGCATTAAACTCATTGGCCAGTGTTGTCAAGTCGTCCTCAGCTAAATCGCCAATGTCATCATACCGAACACCATCTGGACCAGGAGCAGTGTTGTGTGACCTTTTAAGTGTCGTGCGAATGGTATCGGTTGTGATTGTGAGATCTTCTTCCAGCCCTACATCCTTACACAAATTTGACAAAGATCTCCGTATCCTCATTCTTACAGCCTCATTTCTTTGGTCCGTCTGCGCAATGTAGCGGGCAAGCACAGCCTTCCTTTTGCTCTCATCAGATTTGTGCCATATCTGGCCTGTGCTCTGAAAGTGTGGTATACCTCTGTGTCGTGGTGTGCCATTCATGCACTGATGAAGGCGCCAGAATGTGGCTAGCGATTTTTCTGAGCACACTTTTTTACAGAAGTCATCCCATTTGGCATCCTTAGCCTGCTTAGCGCATAGTTTAAAGTGCATCATTTTTGGTCGACCTCTACTTCAGACGCTTCAAGAGCTCAGGTTATGTTCTACCATACCTTCTGGCTTTCTGCAATGTCTTGACCGTTTGTCTCTTGCTCCGTCAAGCTTCCTCGACATCTACGTTCCACCAGGGTGGCTGCGTCCATCTCTCTGCCTCCTACGAGAGGCGCTCTGTAAGTTTTCAGATGATATTGTATGACAGGGAACAGTTGGCAGAGTTGGCTGTGTGTTCACTTTCTGCGCGGTTTCGCCTTATGTCTTTTGGGTGTGCTGAAACTGCTACGATGGGGACTACATTTACCTTTCTTTGTTTGGGAGATGAGATATTAATTCGGATGATTACGCTGGCACGGGCGGTTGAGCCATTATGGATTTTAATTCGTTTGCAGTGATACTGGGGCCTTTCATAACCAAATAACCAAATAATATTACTGTTGTGTCTGAATGTGGTTGTAGTTTCATGATCACAGATTAAGTCATCAGCGCGTCCCGCCTTTTTTCTTTCAGTTTCAGCAGACAAATTTGAGAAATTATCACAAATACACAATGATGGTTTACATATAATTTATTCTTCATTATCTTTACTTATGTACGCAAGAGTTGTAAACAACTAAAGAAATAAAGAAAGTAAACTGAATACATTTGACATTTGAAAACAGATGTTTCATGAAAATACTTCGTATACCATGTTCAAGACTAGTGTAGAAATAAGAGAAATGGCGAAGCATCCATATATATCGACTGTAATCAAGAGAAGACCAAAATAAAGATATCAAAAACAAGAGGAGCATTTATTGCACTGGGAAACATGAAAGTTCAAAGAAATTAGGTTAAATACTAAAATAAACATTTTCAACTCCAATGTTAAGTCAGTCTTATTATATGCCGTGAAACATGGAGAACAAAAAAAAATGACAATCATGAAGATACAAACTTTCATTAATTGGATGTTTGCGCAGAATAAAAGGATGGAAATGGCAGGACAAAATCACTATCAGATTTACACAAAATCAGAATTATGGAAATGTACCAGTCAAATACAAGAGGATAAAGAGATACAGCGAAGACGATGGCACTGGATAGGACACACATTGCAGAAGGACACACATTGGACAACACACCCAGAACAGAGCAGTGTGGGGAGACATAATGCATGGCTGTGCAATGTCTGGAAGATTGTTGAAACACAAGAGTCTACAATTTCTGTCCTGTGTGCCGTCTCTTCGGCTCGAAAAGACAATAGTTAGATAGAAGTTATTCCTCTCTATATATTATCTCATTATCTAGAAATTCTGCATGTCCACTGTCCAGGACAGTATTTAAGTAACAAATTCCTGAAGTAGTTTTAGCTGTTATTTCCTATCATAAACGTCATAAATGAGTGCAAATTTGAAGAAAAAAAATAATTAAAAAGTGTGAACATACATTACATCATCCTGTAGAAAACGTCACTCAAGGAGCTTTAACTATTAGATATAAAGAGAAAAATAACTCCAGAAATAATGATTAGCAAGTTTCACAATGCAACAATTAAACTATGTATAAAGAAAACTGCAGAGTTCATCAAGAGTATTCTATTGATGCTTAAAGGTACAAGAGGATGGAAGGAGATTAGAAAAGAACAAATGCATTCTATTGATGATATAAGATACATGATGATGAGAGGAGATTAGAACAGAACAAATGCATTCTATTGATGATATAAGATACATGATGATGAGAGGAGATTAGAACAGAACAAATGAATTCTATTGATGATATAAGATACATGATGATGAGAGGAGATTAGAACAGAACAAATGCATTCTATTGATGATATAAGATACATGATGATAAGAGGAGATTAGAACAGAACAAATGCATTCTATTGATGATATAAGATACATGATGATAAGAGGAGATTAGAACAGATGAAATGCATTCTATAGATGATATAACATACATGATGAGAGGAGATTAGAACAGAACAAATGCATTCTACTGATGATATAAGATACATGATGATAAGAGGAGATTAGAACAGAAGAAATGCATTCTACTGATGATATAAGATACATGATGATAAGAGGAGATTAGAACAGAAGAAATGCATTCTACTGATGATATAAGATACATGATGATAAGAGGAGATTAGAACAGATGAAATGCATTTTATAGATGATATAAGATACATGATGAGAGGAGATTATAACAGAACAAATGCATTCTATTGATGATATAAGATACATGATGATGAGAGGAGATTAGAACAGAACAAATATATTCTATTGATGATATAAGGTACAGAATGATGAAAAGAGATTAGAACAGAACAAATACATTCTATTGATGATATAAGGTACAAGATGAGATGAGATTAGAACAGAACAAATACATTCTATAGATGATATAAGATACATGATGATGAGAGGAGATTAGAACAGAACAAATATATTATATTGATGATATAAGGTACAGTATGATGAAAAGAGATTAGAACAGAACAAATACATTCTATTGATGATATAAGGTACAAGATGAGATGAGATTAGAACAGAACAAACGCACTCTATTAATGAAATAAGCTACAAGAGGATGAGGTGAGATTAGAACAGAACAAATACATTCTATAGATGATATAAGCTACAAGAGGATGAGAGGAGATTAGAACAGAACAAATACATTCATGACAAGCACTGTCTAAAATAAAGAAGAACAAATGTTGAATCCTCCACACATTTATTTCATTAATATCTCAGCCATTCACTTCCAACCTTTGAAGCTTGTATGGGTGTTCAATGATGTAACTGTTATGTTTTATTTCTTCACCTTGGTTAAACCAATAAATATTTCATAAATTTAACTATATATTCTATATTTTACTTCTTCCCCTTGTTAGACTAATAAATATTTCCTAAATTTAACTATTATATTCTATATTTTACTTTCCCCTTGTTAGACTAATAAATATTTCATAAATTTAACTATTATATTCTATATTTTACTTCTTCCCTTGTTAAACTAATAAATATTTCCTAAATTTAACTATTATATTCTATATTTTACTTCTTCCCCTTGTTAGACTAATAAATATTTCATAAATTTAACTATTATATTCTATATTTTACTTCTTCCCCTTGTTAGACTAATAAATGTTTCCTAAATTTAACTATTCTTTTCTATTTTCTTGTCTGTAACATACATATGTTAAGACTGGCTCTACGTAACATATAAGAACTCTTTTCTTGTTTCTATTGTGAAAAAAATGGATTGCATAGTATCTTCCTCATTTTTGGAAAGCTTTTTTCACTGAGTCTGTAGAAATGTGGTTTTACAGAAGAATGTTGAGAATACCATGGACAGCTAAGAAGAGTAATGAAAATGTTCTGAAAGAGGCCAAAGCAAAAAGAGAGCTAATTTCCAATATTAAGAAGAAACAATCATCATTTTTGGCATGTAATGAGAAGAGAACAGCTGGAATATATTGTAACAACTGGATAAATTGAGGGACAAAGTGATAGAGGAAGCAAAGAGAAAAAATAACAGACAGCTTCAGAGAATGGCTTGGCAGAATCAAACAACAGAAATGATAAATAACTGTCGAGATCGAAAGTTGTGTAGAGACATGATCAGCTACGCCAGTAGACCCGGTACTTGATGATGATGATTTCTATATTTTACTTCTTCCCCTTGTTAGACTAATAAATATTTCATAAATTTAACTTAACTTTAATCCTTCATTGATTGTGAGTTATGAACCCACTAATGAGACAACTATGTACTGTTTGCCACTGTTTATATTTTCATCATGGAGTGTCTTCTCCGCAACGAAGGTTGGCTACCATACATCGCCATTCTACTCTGTTTCTTGCATTGATGATGCAGGCTGTCATAGATGACTTGTCCATCTTTTAATGTTACTCGTCGTGTTAGTCTTGGTCTGCCTCTACCTTTTTACCTGGTATTTTTCCTTCCAATATTACTTTTAGTAGGCTGTTGTGTCTTTAACATGCCCCAAAAATTTCATTGTCTTGTCTTAATTGTATTTAGTAGTTCTCTTTTTATTTTCAGTGTTTAAAACTTCATCGTTTGTTATCTTTTCTTTCCATCTAATTCTACCTATTCTTCTATAAATCCACATTTCAAAGGCTTCAATTTTATGTTCTGTTTTCTTATCTAATGTCCATGTTTCTGCACCATACAGGAATATTGAGAAGACGTAACATTTTGCCATTCTTAGTTTCAGCCTGCTGATATTTGTTTTGTTGTTAGTATATTTTTCATGGCATTAAAATTACTTTTGCCATACCTATTCTTTTGTTTATTTCAATTTTGCATTTCCATCATTGGTTATAGTATGTCCCAGGTAGTTGTAACTCTGGACTGTCTCCAGATGTATTCCCTCAACTGTGATATTTAATTGTAGGTCTTGAGAATTTTCTTTGTTTATGATCATAGTTTTAGTCTTTTGATATTCATCTCCAGTCCATATTTTTGCTTGTTATGTTTATCACATTAAGCAATTGTTGTAGATCTTTAGGATTTTCTGCTAGTAGTACAGTATCATCAGCATATCTTAGGTTATTGATTGTCTTTCCATTAATGTTTATGCCTGGCATCCCTGTGATGTTTTAAAGATTTGCTCAGTGTATAGATTGAACAAGCTTGGTGATAGGATGCATCCTTGTCTTACTCCTCTTTTTATGTCCATGGATGTATAGTTCTCCTTGTTATATCTTATTATTGCTGTTTACTCCCAGTACAAATTACATATTAGTCGTACATTTTAAAAATTAAAAAATGTGTATAATTAACGAATTATAAAAATATATAAACAGATAAAATAACTAAAGTGGAAGATAAAAAAACTATCTGTACTGATTTTTCCATTTCTAGGGTCTGCCGGGCAGTGACTTATCAACCTAGAGAATAAAGGGTGTATGTCAACTGTGATAGCAGTCACCACGTAGTGTTCTGGTTCTGAGTTTTTACTTCACTTCTGACAGAAATGATTCAAGTGTTTGACTTACTGCAAAGATTGATTCTGTTCCAAGTATTTGACTAACTCACTACACAGCTTGAGTCCATTTCAAGTGTTGATTACTGCAAAGATTAATTCTGTTCCAAGTATTTGACTAACTCACTACACAGCTGAGTTCATTTCAAGTGTTTGACTTACTGCAAAGATTGATTCTGTTCCAAGTATTTGACTAACTCACTAAACAGCTTGAGTCCATTTCAAGTGTTTGACTTTACTGCAAAGATTAATTCTGTTCCAAGTATTTGACTAACTCACTACATAGCTTGAGTTCATTTCAAGTGTTTGACTTACTGCAAAGATTGATTCTGTTCCAAGTATTTGACTAATTCACTACATAGCTTGAATTCATTTCAAGTGTTTGACTTACTGCAAAGATTGATTCTGTTCCAAGTATTTGATTAACTCACTACACAGCTTGAGTCCATTTCAAGTGTTTGACTTACTGCAAAGATTGATTCTGTTCCAAGTATTTGACTAACTCACTATAAACAGCTTGAGTCCATTTCAAGTGTTTGACTTACTGCAAAGATTGATTCTGTTCCAAGTATTTGATTAACTCACTACACAGCTTGAGTCCATTTCAAGGTTTGACTTACTGCAAAGATTGATTCTGTTCCAAGTATTTGACTAACTCACTACACAGCTTGAGTCCATTTCAAGTGTTTGACTTACTGCAAAGATTGATTCTGTTCCAAGTATTTGACTAACTCACTACACAGCTTCAGTCCATTCAAGGTTTGACTTACTGCAAAGATTGATTCTGTTCCAAGTATTTGACTAACTCACTACACAGCTTGAGTCCATTTCAAGTGTTTGACTTACTGCAAAGATTGATTCTGTTCCAAGTATTTGACTAATTCACTACACAGCTTGAGTCCATTTCAAGTGTTTGACTTACTGCAAAGATTGATTCTGTTCCAAGTATTTGACTAACTTACTACACAGCTTGAGTCCATTTCAAGTGTTTGACTTACTGCAAAGATTGATTCTGTTCCAAGTATTTGACTAACTCACTACACAGCTTGAGTCCATTTCAAGTGTTTGACTTACTGCAAAGATTGATTCTGTTCCAAGTATTTGACTAACTCACTACACAGCTTGAGTCCATTTCAAGTGTTTGACTTACTGCAAAGATTGATTCTGTTCAAAGTATTTGACTAACTCACTAAATAGCTTGAGTCCATTTCAAGTGTTTGACTTACTGCAAAGATTGATTCTGTTCCAAGTATTGACTAACTCACTACATAGCTTGAGTCCATTTCAAGTGTTTGACTTACTGCAAAGATTGATTCTGTTCCAAGTATTTGACTAACTCACTAAACAGCTTGAGTTCATTTCAAGTGTTTGACTTACTGCAAAGATTGATTCTGTTCCAAGTATTTGACTAACTCACTAAACAGCTTGAGTCCATTTCAAGTGTTTGACTTACTGCAAAGATTGATTCTGTTCAAAGTATTTGACTAACTCACTAAATAGCTTGAGTCCATTTCAAGTGTTTGACTTACTGCAAAGATTGATTCTGTTCCAAGTATTTGACTAACTCACTACATAGCTTGAGTCCATTTCAAGTGTTTGACTTACTGCAAAGATTGATTCTGTTCCAAGTATTTGACTAACTCACTAAACAGCTTGAGTCCATTTCAAGTGTTTGACTTACTGCAAAGATTAATTCTGTTCCAAGTATTTGACTAACTCACTACATAGCTTGAGTTCATTTCAAGTGTTTGACTTACTGCAAAGATGATTTCTGTTCCAAGTATTGACTAACTCACTAAACAGCTTGAGTCCATTTCAGGTGTTTGACTTACTGCAAAGATTGATTCTGTTCCAAGTATTTGACTAACTCACTAAAACAGCTTGAGTTCATTTCAAGTGTTTGACTTACTGCAAAGATTGATTCTGTTCAAGTATTTGACTAACTCACTAAACAGCTTGAGTCCATTTCAAGTGTTTGACTTACTGCAAGATTGATTCTGTTCCAAGTATTTGACTAACTCACTAAACAGCTTGAGTCCATTTCAAGTGTTTGACTTACTGCAAAGATTGATTCTGTTCCAAGTATTTGACTAACTCACTACATAGCTTGAGTTCATTTCAAGTGTTTGACTTACTGCAAAGATTGATTCTGTTCCAAGTATTTGACTAACTCACTAAACAGCTTGAGTCCATTTCAGGTGTTTGACTTACTGCAAAGATTGATTCTGTTCCAAGTATTTGACTAACTCACTAAACAGCTTGAGTCCATTTCAAGTGTTTGACTTACCGCAAAGATTGATTCTGTTCCAAGTATTTGACTAACTCACTACACAGCTTGAGTCCATTTTAAGTATTTGACTTTCAGACTGCACAATTTGAGTCCAATTTAAGTGTTTGACTTGATCATTACACAACTTAGTCCATTTAAATTGTTTGACATTTCCACTATACAACCTGACTCTAATCCAAATGTTAACTTATCCACAACACATCTTGACTCTAATCCAAATGTTAACATATCCACTACACATCTTGACTCTAATCCAAATGTTAACATATCCACAACACATCTTGACTCGAATCTGAATGTTAACATATCCACAAAACATCTTGACTCTAATCCAAATGTTAACATATCCACAAAACATCTTGACTTTAATTCAAATGTTAACATATCCACAACACATCTTGACTTTAATCCATATGTTAACATATCCATCCCTACACATCTTGACTCTAATCAAAATATTAACATATCCACAACACATCTGGACTGTAATTCAAATGTTAACATATCCACTATACATCTTGACTCTAATCCAAATGTTAACATATCCACAAAACATCTTGACTCTAATCCAAATGTTAACATATCCACTACACATCTTAACTCTAATCCAAATGTTAACATATCCACTAAACGACAGATTAAAACTACATAATTATGCATTTTCTTTTGTAGATAAAAATCACAGACCTGATTAGAATAATATAAAGATCAGACAGTTGATGCCATCATCATCACTGTGGGAAGTACAAGCATCAGTATGGTACATTTCCATGACATCCCCCTTGAAGTGTTCCTGTTGTGTTTGTTGAGTCCTCAAGTTGCAGTCAGCAAGAATGTCTGGACGTATGAAGTGCACAAACCTGAAGCCTCACAAACAACTGTTCACAAGATATCAGTGAACCTGACTACGGTTCTTCATGAATGTGACTCAAAGTTTCTCAGTGTTGCTCTAAGCACCAAACGTATAAGTACCCTAGTTTGGTAACTAATACTGTTGTGTACATATGTTTTACATTTGTAGGTTTTACATATTTGTTCTGGTGACATATGTTCACTTATACATTTTCTGTGTCTTTCCAATAGTAGCCTCTCCTGTGTATGTCCACTAGTAGCCTCTCCTGTGTATGTCCACTAGTAGCCTCTCCTGTGCATGTCCACTAGTAGCCTCTCCTGTGTATGTCCGCTAGTAGCCTCTCCTCTGTATGTCCACTAGTAGCCTCTCCTGTGTATGTCCACTAGTAGCCTATCCTCTGTAATGTCCACTAGTAGCTACTCATGTGTATGTCCACTAGTAGCCTCTCCTGTGTATTTCCACTAATAGACTCTCCTGTATACATCCACTAGTAGCCTCTCCTCTGTATGTCCACTAGTAGCCTCTCTCTGTATGTCCACTAGTAGCCTAATCTGTACATGTCCACTAGTAGCCTCTCCTCTGTATACATCCACCAGTAGCCTCTCCTCTGTATGTCCACTAGTAGCCTATTCTGTATATGTCCACTAGTAGCCTCTCCTCTGTATGTCCACTAATAGCCACTCCTCTGTATGTCCACTAGTAGCCTCTCCTCTGTAGGTCTGTTAGTATCCTCTACTCTGTATGTCCACTAATAGCCTCCCATGAATATGTCCACTAATAGCCTCTCCTCTGTATGTCTGTTAGTAGCCTCTCCTCTGTATGTGCACAAAAAGCCCCTCCTCTGTATGTCCGCTAATATCCTCCCCTGTGTATGTCCGCTAATAGCCTCTCCTGTGTATGTCCGCTAGTAGCCTCTTCTCTGTATGTCCACTAGTAGCCTTTCCTCTGTATGTCCACTAGTAGCCTCCCTGTGTATGCTCACTAGCAGCCTCTCCACTGTATGTCCACTAGTAGCCTCTCTTCTATATGTCCACTAGTAGCCTCTCCTCTGTATGTCCACTAATAGCCTCCCCTGTGTATGTCCGCTAATAGCCTCTTCTCTGTATGTCCGCTAATACCCTCCCCTGTTTATGTCCACTAGTAGCCTCTCTTCTATATGTCCACTAGTAGCCTCTCCTCTGTATGTCCATTAGTAGCCTCTCCTCTGTAAGTCACCTAATAGCATCCCCCGTGTATGTCCACTAATAACCTCCCCGGTGTATGTCCGCTAATAGCCTCTCCTCTGTATGTCCAATAGTAGTCTCTTCTCTGTATGTCCACTAGTAGTCTCTCCTCTGTATGTCCACTAGTAGCCTCTCCTCTGTATGTCCACTAGTAGTCTCTTCTCTGTATGTCCACTAGTAGTCTCTCCTCTGTATGTCCACTAGTAGCCTCTCCTCTGTATGTCCACTAGTAGTCTCTCCTCTGTATGTCCACTAGTAGTCTCTCCTCTGTATGTCCACTAGTAGCCTCTCCTCTGTATGTCCCTAATAGCATCCCCGTGTATGTCCACTAATAACCTCCCCGGTGTATGTCCGCTAATAGCCTCTCCTCTGTATGTCGACTAGTAGACTCTCCTCTGTATGTACGCTAATAGCCTCTCCTCTGTATGTCCACTAGTAGCCTCTCCTCTGTATATCCGCTAATAGCCTCTCCTCTGTATGTCCACTAGTAGCCTCTACTCTGTATGTCCGCTAATAGCCTCTCCTCTGTATGTCCGCTAGTAGCCTCTCCTCTGTATGTCCACTAGTAGCCTCTCCTCTGTATGTCCACTAGTAGCCTCTCCTCTGTATGTCCATTAGTAGCCTCTCCTCTGTATGTCCACTAGTAGCCTCTCCTCTGTATGTCCACTAGTAGCCTCTCCTCTGTATGTCCACTAGTAGCCTCTCCTCTGTATGTCCACTAGTAGCCTCTCCTCTGTATGTCCACTAGTAGCCTCTCTCTGTATGTCCACTAGTAGCCTCTCCTCTGTATGTCCACTAGTAGCCTCTCCTCTGTATGTCCACTAGTAGCCTCTCCTCTGTATGTCCACTAGTAGCCTCTCCTCTGTATGTCCGCTAATAGCCTCTCCTCTGTATGTCCACTAGTAGCCTCTCCTCTGTATGTCCACTAGTAGCCTCTCCTCTGTATGTCCACTAGTAGCCTCTCCTCTGTATGTCCGCTAATAGCCTCTCCTCTTTATGTCCACTAGTAGCCTCTCCTCTGTATGTCCAATAGTAGCCTCTTCTCTGTATGTCCACTAGTAGCCTCTCCTCTGTATGTCCACTAGTAGCCTCTCCTCTGTATGTCCACTAGTAACCTCTCCTCTGTACGTCCACTATTAGCCTCTCCTATGTATGTCCACTAATAGCCTCCACTGTGTATGTCCGCTAATAGCCTCCCATGAATATGTCCACTAATAGTCTCTCCTCTGTATGACTGTTAGTAGCCTCTCCTCTGTATGTCCACTAAAAGTCTCTCCTCTGTATGTCCACTAACAGCCTCCCCTGTGTATGTCCGCTAATAGCCTCCCGTGTGAATGTCCACTAGTAGCCTCTCCTCTGTTTGTCCACTAGTAGCCTTTATTCTGTATGTCCACTAATAGCATCCCCTGTGTATGTCCACTAGTAGCCTCTCCTCTGTATGTCTACTAGTAACCTCTGCTCTCCATGTCCACTAGTAACCTCTCCTGTGTATGCTCACTAGTAGCCTCTCCTCTGTATGTTCACTAGTAGCCACTCCTCTGTATGTCCACTAGTAGCCTCTCCTCTGCATGTCCGCTAATAGCCTCCCCTATGTAGACCACCAATAGCCTCTCCTCTGTATGTGCGCTAATAGCCTCCCTGTGTATGTCCACTAGTAGCCTCTCCTCTGTATGTCCAATAGTAGCCTCTCCTCTGTATGTGCGCTAATAGCCTCCCTGTGTATGTCCACCAGTTGCCTCTCCTCTTTATGTCCACTAGTAACCTTTCTTGTGTATGCTCACTAGTAGCCTCTCCTCTGTATGTCCACTAGTAGCCTCTCTTCTGTATGTCCATTAGTAGCCTCTCCTCTGTATGTCCACTAGTAGCCTCTCCTCTGTATGTCCACTAATAGCCTCCCCTGTTTATTCCCACTAGTAGCCTGTGTCTGTATGTCCACTATAGTCCGTTCAGAAATTCATAATCACACCTGAATTAGTTTTGCGTGATAACTGCTTGTTATTGTGGTTTCAAATTTTGCATGCAATCTTAGAATATTGATGACGCAAACATTTTGGTATTTTTTATTCCACAAACACAACAGGTTTTGCACATCAGCGAATTCCTTTGATCTTTTATGACGATATCACACAAGTTGATTCAAATTTTAGAGTTTACAGTAATCGTGTTAAATTTTCCAGTTTACTGCAATTCTTGTCAGAGGCGTATCTACATAGTGCTTAATTGTGGGTGTTGTTCGTTATGTGTATTTGCAAACATGAATTCAATTGGTTACAATTAGTCTTGTTCTTCGGTCACCATTAGACCTCAGGACGTCCTAACTGCAGCTGAAATTGAATTCATCTTAATTTTAATCATTCCGAATCTAACAATTCCAAGAGGTTGATAATCATTACTGGCTGGACAAATAGTAATCCATCTCATTTCCAGTACTCATCTTCCACCCACAGCACATATTCAACACACTTCTTCCAGAACGGAATGTCTATTTTTGAGAGAGACTCGTGTGTCAGAACTTCAACATCACACATTTTAAACGTCCTGTTCTGTTCTGCAACTTGTCCTTTGACGTGAGCCCAGACAAGTTCGATTGGATTAAGGTGCGCATGATATGCAGGGAGTCAAAGAGAGGTGTGGCCGTATTTCTCAATGATTTTGTCAAAATGGTACACCTTTTTCTATTCGTATTCTTCACAAGTTGTAACAATTCCGGTTTTAAATGTGTCGTCAAATTTGACATTTTCATTCGCAAGCCATGTCCTAATTTGATCTTTTGTATTTGATGCAGTAGGCACTTTGTCTTCCTCTGATACGACATTGTGGTATGATGCATTATCCATGACTATGCATGAAGGTCTCTCCAGGATTGGTAAAAGATTGTTCTCCAATCAGTGCCTGAAAATGTTTCCATTCATTTCAGTATGGTAGTCTCTACCGTTGGTACTTTTTGATTGGAAAATAAGTCCCGCATCATGGACAAGGCCGTTTTCAGTGCTTCCAGCATGCGTTAATATAATGCGCTGGCCTTTGCTGCTCGGAATTGTTCTTTTGAGTTTGCCATTTACTGACTGCCATTCTTTAGTATAGGTGTGGTGTGCATTGACCCATGATTCGTCCAAATATACAATATCATACCGCTCACTCCGCCGCTCACGGATCTGTCTGTGGTTTTCACAAATAATATTCCTGCCCCCAACAGTTTTTCTGAAAGTGAAGCCGGCTCCTCGCACAATCTTCCATAGAGTACTTTTAGAAATGTCAATATTGCAGTCTGCATGCATTTTAATTTCAAATTCCTGAGAGTAACAAGTACATTATTAGCAAACATTTTCAATATCTCACGTTTATGACATCCATGTCAAAGCTGTCGACTTTCATTTTCCTTCCTTGATTGCCATGAGTGCACTCTGAGTCTTGTTTAATCCAACGAGAAAATGACGATTTATTAAGACCAAGCGCGAGTTGCGTTCGTCTCTCTGGGTCATGAATATCACAATATAAATGCCCCATCTTGGATTCCTAAGGAAGTGCTGATATAGTAAAAAAGTAACCTTTTGCATAGTTATAAATTTGCATTTCAAACTCATTGTAATTTAGATATAAATGTTGGTATTTAAAGTCAACAAATTGTCTACTGAGTCTTCACAAAATTAATAAAGATACGCCTTCCCTTCGGTAATTAATTCCAAGGGCGTGGTGCATCATGTCGTTTAATAACAATTAAGTTTTGTGCACGGGATTTTCCTGAAGTTAGTGTTTCTGCAATAGCCAAACTCCCCTATATATGTCTACCAATAGCCTCCCATGTGTATGTCCAATAGTATCCTCTCCTCTGTATGTCCACTAGTAGCCTCCCCTGTGTTTGTCCAATAGTATCCTCTCCTCTGTATGTCCACTAGTAGCCTCCCCTGTGTATGTCCACTAATAGCCTCCCCTGTGTATGTCCACTAGTAGCCTCCCCTGTGTATGTCCACTAGTAGACAACCCTGTGTATGTCCACTAGTAGCCTACCTGTGTATGTCCACTAGCAGCCTCTCCTCGTATGTCCACTAATAGCCTTTCCTGTGTCTGTCCACTAATAGCCTATTCTGTATCTGTCCACTAGTAGCCTATTCTGTTTCCATGCCTTATAGCATTGATTATCATTTCTTTCCACAATTATCTTTCTTGCCAACATTTAAAACTTGGCATGGCCAGTGCTTTCTCCCTAATTTTGTCACAGATCTTCATTGATCATTTTTGATATACAACTAGACCAACAAAAGTCACAAACAGCACAATGTACTTAAGGTCTTTGCTGGGTCCCATAGCTTATTGTGCTGCACATAGCTCCATGGATACTTTCATTCTCTGGATGTTGACGGTGATCTTTTATCATTTCCTCAAGAGTCTACTTTAGTGCTCCATTCACAGCCACTAATGTTATATTAGTGGTGTATTCTCTATGATACCGCAGCTACCGCCGGTAGCCTGAACATATAAACAAAATACAAAAAGAAATTACAATTTATTATATTTTTTAAAAAATATTATAATACAAATTTTCGAATATTCTATTACACATTTCGTGGTAAAAGTAAGTAAAGTACCCCCGTCACGCCAAGTGGCATATAGGGAAATATGGTGTTAGTGACCCTATATTTTACAGACCTTCAGCACATGATTTTTGTGGTAATGTGGTCGGTATTACGCCCGTGCTGCTTTACTTTCCCAGAAAAAAATCCTGTACCCATTTTAAGGCTGGGTGAACCTGGAAGCCGTTGGTTGGGATCGAACCCTACCCCTTGTCACACATTTCATAGGCCAATATGATTTATTTGCAATTATTAAAGCAAGGTTTTCCTCTGGCCACTATAAAGTTTATGAATGTTATAACTATTCTACATTGAAACCTCTAGGAGCCAGCAGTACATTTTTTCTCTATCCGGACCAAGTATTACCGACCTTGACATTAAAAATTGGGAATCAAAATTTTTAGAGGTGTTGCCGCTAGATGAATGCGGTTTCATGGGTTGTTTTTAGCTCTAGCCAATCAGAATTGTGACAAAGTGAAAGTGAAACTATGTCTCATTACCAGAACTTCCCTTAACTATTTATAACTACGTTATGCACATGAGTATCTGTAGAAAGAACTTTTTCTGCTCTCTAGAGAATCAAATCTTATTGTTGTCTCAACTCAGACACAAGAACGCTTATCTAGTTTGGCAATAATGTCCATTGAGAAATCATTCCTTCAGAAACTTAGAAACCAACCCAACAGTACTTTCAATGACAAAGTCATCAAGACATATTCGTCCCAAAAAAAGATGGATATAATTAACATAAATAAGTAATTTAAATATAGTGAAGTCATTAAAAATATTACTTTATGTTAGCCCATTGAATATAATGTATGTTTTTATTTATTATGTTGTCGGTAGCCCAGACCCCAAAACCAGTATACGCCACTGTGTTATATTCCTCTTACTTTACTTCTGTGAAACTCTGAGGTGAGTTGGACTCTTCACAGTTTCCTCCTGCTTTTTAGTTTTTTTTGTTCCTTTTTATTTGCAGGGATGTATTGGTATTTTGATATCCACTCTTGGACTATGATTATATCTCCCTGCCAACAAGTACTTGATTACTCATTGTTGTCAGAGTGCTGGGTGGTCTAGAGGTAAGATGTAGGTCTCTGGACAAGAAGATTACAGGTTCAAATCCTGCCACAGATGGTGGTAATTCTTTCACTTTGAATCTGTGGTTTCTTTGGTCATTTCCATTCCCCTTGTCTCTGTGTAACGAGATCAAACAACTATCCCTTTCAGGTAGCAGTAAAAAGCAGGAGGTCCTTGGGCATTCTGCACACATTAAAGAACCCTTGGCATTTACAAATCTGAAAGAGTATAACTGGCTTCTGTCTCTAGGCTGAAGTTCTAAGTAATTTAAAATTGTCATATTGTTTGGATAATGAGGTCAGCATTCGGCCTGTGTTGTCTTTGCCAGAAAAATGCAGTCCTCATTTAAGGCACATACAAAACAGAGGCAGATTTACTGGAAGGGATTCCAGAAGATGAATAATGAAAGCTCACCATCAACTGCAGATTTTTTGTTTGGGTTTTTTTCTTCTGAAGCCTTATAGGAGGGGTCGATCAAAAAGTTGTGCAGTTTTAGTATGAAGGAGTCAAAGCACATACCTGGAAACTGTTGTGAATTTTCTTTCTGTATTGGTCACTCACGGTGATGAGTGATGATCCCACATCACTTGATTACCTTCCTAGTTTCCTGATTGTACAACTCTGCTGTCTAGGCACATAGAACACCACCATCATTAATGAACAGCAGTGCAGGTATAACATCATGTTCCAGCCACATACTCACCTGACAAGGCACCGAGAGATTGTTTTGCTGTTTCCAAACATGACAAATCTACTACATGGACATCTTCATTTGAACAACCAGGATCAAGTTATGAAAACTGATTTGAAATGTGGTCTTGGGTCTACATCCAGAGATGAGGTAGTCTACAACCAGAGGTGAGGTGTTCTACAACCAGAGATGAGGTGTTCTACAACCAGAGGTGAGGAGTTCTACAACCAGAGATGAGGTAGTCTACAACCAGAGGTGAGGAGTTTTACAACCAGAGATGAGGTGTTCTAGAACCAGAGGTGAGGAGTTCTACAACCAGAGGTGAGGTGTTCTACAACCAGAGATGAGGTGTTCTACAACCAGAGGTGAGGTGTTCTACAACCAGAGGTGAGGAGTTCTACTATCAGAGGTGAGGTGTTCTACAACCAGAGGTGAGGAGTTTTACAACCAGAGATGAGGTGTTCTACAACCAGAGGTGAGGAGTTCTACAACCAGAGGTGAGGAGTTCTACAACCAGAGATTAGGAGTTTTACAACCAGAGGTGAGGTGTTCTACAACCAGAGGTGAGGAGTTCTACAATCAGAGGTGAGGTGTTCTACAACCAGAGGTGAGGAGTTCTACAACCAGAGGTGAGGTGTTCTACAACCAGAGGTGAGGTGTTCTACAACCAGAGGTGAGGAGTTCTACAATCAGAGGTGAGGTGTTCTACAACCAGAGGTGAGGAGTTTTACAACCAGAGATGAGGTGTTCTACAACCAGAGGTGAGGAGTTCTACAACCAGAGGTGAGGTGTTCTACAACCAGAGATGAGGTGTTCTACAACCAGAGGTGAGGTGTTCTATAACCAGAGATGAGGAGTTCTACAACCAGAGGTGAGGAGTTCTACAACCAGAGGTGAGGTGTTCTACAACCAGAGATGAGGTGTTCTACAACCAGAGGTGAGGAGTTCTACAACCAGAGGTGAGGTGTTCTATAACCAGAGGTGAGGAGTTCTACAATCAGAGGTGAGGTGTTCTATAACCAGAGGTGAGGAGTTCTACTATCAGAGGTGAGGTGTTCTATAACCAGAGGTGAGGTGTTCTACAATCAGAGGTGAGGTGTTCTATAACCAGAGGTGAGGTGTTCTACAATCAGAGGTGAGGTGTTCTATAACCAGAGGTGAGGAGTTCTACTATCAGAGGTGAGGTGTTCTATAACCAGAGGTGAGGTGTTCTACAATCAGAGGTGAGGTGTTCTACAACCAGAGGTGAGGAGTTCTACAATCACAGATGAAGAGCTCTACAACTAGAGGTGAGGTGTTCTACAACCAGAGGTAAGGTGTTCTAGAATCAGAGATGTGGTGTTATACAACCAGAGGTGAGGAGTTCTACAATTACAGATGAAGAGCTCTACAACTAGAGGTGAGGTGTTCTACAACCAGAGGTAAGGTGTTCTAGAATCAGAGATGTGGTGTTATACAACCAGAGGTGAGGAGTTCTATAATCAGAGGTGAGGAGTTCTACAACAGAGGTGATGAGTTTCTACAACCAGAGATGAGGTGTTCTACAATCAGAGGTGAGGAGTTCTACAACCAGAGGTGATGAGTTCTACAATCAGAGGTGAGGTGCTCTACAACCAGAGGTGAGGAGTTCTACAACCATAGATGAGCTGTTCTACAATCAGAGATGAAGTGTTCTATAACCAGAGGTGAGGAGTTCTACAACCAGAGGTGAGGTGCTCTACAACCATAGATGAGGAGTTCTACAACCAGAGGTGAGGAGTTCTACAATCAGGGTTGAGGAGTTCTACAACCAGAGTGGAGGAGTTCTACAATCAGAGATGAGGAGTTCTACACCAGAGATGAGGAGTTCTACAACCAGAGATGAGGAGTTCTACAACTGGAGGTGAAGTGTTCTACAATCAGAGATAAAGAGTTCTACAACCAGAGATGGGGAGTTCTACAATCAGAGATGAGGAATTCTACAACCAGAAGTGGGGAGTTCTACAATCAGAGATGAGGAGTTCTTCAACCAGAAGTGAGGTGTTCTTCAATCAGAGGTGTGGAGTTCTACAAGCAGAGATGGGGAGTTCTATAATCAGAGATGAGGAGTTCTACAACCAGAGATGGGGAGTTCTACAATCAGAGATGAGGAGTTCTACAACCAGAGGTGGGGAGTTCTACAACCAGAGATGAGGAGTTCTACAACCAGAGATGAGGAGTTCTACAACCAGAGGTGAGGTGTTCTACAATCAGAGGTGAGGTGTTCTATAACCAGAGGTGAGGTGTTCTACAATCAGAGGTGAGGTGTTCTATAACCAGAGGTGAGGAGTTCTACTATCAGAGGTGAGGTGTTCTATAACCAGAGGTGAGGTGTTCTACAATCAGAGGTGAGGTGTTCTACAACCAGAGGTGAGGAGTTCTACAATCACAGATGAAGAGCTCTACAACTAGAGGTGAGGTGTTCTACAACCAGAGGTAAGGTGTTCTAGAATCAGAGATGTGGTGTTATACAACCAGAGGTGAGGAGTTCTACAATTACAGATGAAGAGCTCTACAACTAGAGGTGAGGTGTTCTACAACCAGAGGTAAGGTGTTCTAGAATCAGAGATGTGGTGTTATACAACCAGAGGTGAGGAGTTCTATAATCAGAGGTGAGGAGTTCTACAACCAGAGGTGATGAGTTCTACAACCAGAGATGAGGTGTTCTACAATCAGAGGTGAGGAGTTCTACAACTAGAGGTGATGAGTTCTACAATCAGAGGTGAGGTGCTCTACAACCAGAGGTGAGGAGTTCTACAACCATAGATGAGCTGTTCTACAATCAGAGATGAAGTGTTCTATAACCAGAGGTGAGGAGTTCTACAACCAGAGGTGAGGTGCTCTACAACCATAGATGAGGAGTTCTACAACCAGAGGTGAGGAGTTCTACAATCAGGGTTGAGGAGTTCTACAACCAGAGTGGAGGAGTTCTACAATCAGAGATGAGGAGTTCTACAACCAGAGATGAGGAGTTCTACAACCAGAGATGAGGAGTTCTACAACTGGAGGTGAAGTGTTCTACAATCAGAGATAAAGAGTTCTACAACCAGAGATGGGGAGTTCTACAATCAGAGATGAGGAATTCTACAACCAGAAGTGGGGAGTTCTACAATCAGAGATGAGGAGTTCTTCAACCAGAAGTGAGGTGTTCTTCAATCAGAGGTGTGGAGTTCTACAAGCAGAGATGGGGAGTTCTATAATCAGAGATGAGGAGTTCTACAACCAGAGATGGGGAGTTCTACAATCAGAGATGAGGAGTTCTACAACCAGAGGTGGGGAGTTCTACAACCAGAGATGAGGAGTTCTACAACCAGAGATGAGGAGTTCTACAACCAGAGATGAGGAGTTCTACAATCAGAGATGAGGAGTTCTACAATCAGAGATGAGGAGTTCTACAACCAGAGGTGGGGAGTTCTACAACCAGAGATGAGGAGTTCTACAACCAGAGGACTAAAGTTTGAAATATGTTCAGGTCCTGTCTTCTTCATATTAAAGTACAAAACTTTATGATTGACAGATATACTCTTCAGCCACAAGGCAGTGGGTATGATAGTCACAAGTAGAACTGCTGACTTAGTATCTTTCAAGGTTAGACTTTTTATTTTCCCTGTTATTTCTTCTATAGGACTTGCTTTGTTTTTCTCTAGTTATTTCTTTTCATCACACGATCAATATATGCTCACGTCTTGTCTTTTCTTTATTAAAATTATGACTGTTGGATTGTTTGGCTACTTCTCTTATTTGGCATAATTATTCCATTGTATACAAAGTTTTTTCTTGAAATGTCTGTTATTAAATTCATCAAATTTATTATTCATTTCTTCTTTCTTTGACACACAATGGCAAAATAACAATTAATTAGAAATGAAGAATTATGAGATTGTGGCTTCAAGTATGTGTTGAAACAGACGAATGCGTGACAGATTAAAAAAATGTTTGATCATAATGACATAAAGTAACACAAATTGTTTGCATATTTTTAGCATCTCCCGACATGGAATAAACACCTATGTGTTTGAGTTGAGTGTGTTGAGGTTAGTTTTGCATAGATTAGTAATACAAGTATTTACAATTTTGTTACCAACATTGCTATACTCAGACAATATCCATTGTGATCTTTTAGTTGGTAACACAAGTAGATCTCAGTGCATGAACTTAGTAGCACAAGCAGTGACAGCCCTCACAGGGTAATGTTTCTTGTTAATTTGCTGGTTAATTTAATAAGTAGTAGGGACATTTTTATATACAGAGCTTTGCAGCAGGAGACAATCTGATCATCAGAAGCTGACATTGCTTGAGCAAGTGTTTCGACCCTTTAGCTAATGATAAAAGTAAAGAAAAAGGTAAAGGAAAAGATGTCATTTATAAAGATAGTGGAAATATGCTATTTAAAATGATAGTTAGGGAAAATATGCCATTTATGACAGTTAGGGGAAAATGCCATTTATAAAGATAGTTAGGGAAATATGTCATTTATAAAGATAGTAAGGGAAAAGATGCCATTTATAATGATAGTAAGGGAAAAGATGTCATTTATAATGATAGTGGAAATATGCTATTTATAATGATAGTTAGGGAAAATATGCCATTTATGACAGTTAGGGGGAAAATGTCATTTATAAAGATAGTGGAAATGTGCTATTTAAAATGAGAGTAAGGGAAAATATGTCATTTATAATGATAGTAAGGGAAAATATGTCATTTATGATGATAGTAAGGGAAAATATGTCATTTATACCGCTACCGAAGCCAAACAAGGACCATTCTCAGATCAGTGCCTACAGAATCATCACAATGCAGAACACTGCGGGCAAGCTGCTGGAGAAAATAGTTGCCCGTGTCCTCACGTGTCGCCTTGAACAGAAACGCGTATTCCCATCCACACTCGGAGGTTATAGATATAACAAAGAGACATGGCTCAATGCGGCAGTATTTGCCTATGACGTCTTCGAAGGCTTCCACAGACGAGAGGAGACATGTGCTGCTGCTATAGATCTGGAGGATGCATACAACAGGGTACCATTTGAATATCTCATGCATATGCTTCTCAAACTGGCGGTGAACCCCTTCCTCATAAGATGGATCGCCGCGGCACTGTTTCAGAGGAAGGTGATACTCAGATGTGGAAGTTGGTCTTCCGAGCCAACATCCATTTGTCCTGGGCTGCCACAAGGCTCACCATTGTCACCAGTTCTATTTAATGTGTACACAATAACGATCACGGCCCAACAGCTGGATGGGAGGGGAAGAACTATGGATTTTGCTGATGATATTCTGGTATATCGACAGGGAAGAGACAGACGGGGAATCGCCTCCACAATGCAAGACGAACTCGATCGCATTTCTTCCTGGTGTGGGGTTTCAGGTGCCTTGGTTAATCCTAATAAAGCATCAGTTTCATGGTTCTCCCTTAACAATCATATCGTTAATACGACCACACCGGTAGTACGAATGGGAGCTGATGAGGTGACCAGGGACAAGTTGATGACATACCTCGGAGTTAAGTTTGATCGCAGCCTGTGTTTTCGGGACCACGTTGACCATGTGATAACAAAATCCCGCAAAGGATTAGCCGCCTTGAAGGTCATGGCAGCTGCCAACATCGAGCAGAGGCTACTTACTCTTCTGTTCCAGGGATTAGTCCTCGCACCAATCGAGTATGCCCTGACCATTCTTACTGTCAGTACGACTCAAATTGATAGGCTGGAGAAAATACAAAATGAAGCCATGCGCATTATCCTGGGATGTACGAGGGACACTCCCTGTGTGGCAATGAGGTATCTTCTTGACTTTCCAACCATGGATGACAGAATCAAGATCTGGAGAGCACGAGCATACCTGAAGATTAGTACAGATACAGAGCATCCATTGCACCACGTGCTCAACACAGAGAAAGGTACCAGGCTAAAAAGAGGCAAATCATGGGTGGGCCGAGCAGAAGATGTCATCAAACAGGTATGTGGGCTTACAATCTCAGCGTTGGTGAGGAGTGGATACCGGTGCCTACGTCATTCAAGGGGACTTTCTCATGTATTGTCACACTCGACAGGAAAAGTAGGGAACAGAACCCAGTCGTGGTTAATGCTGAGGTCAACGGTCTCATCTGCGATAACACCGATGAGAAAGATGCAGTCATCTATAAAGACGGATCTGTAAGACGACACGAAAAAAGTGCATGGGCATTTACAGCACGTTCGGCAGGCAGAATAGCCAAGGAAGACAGTGGTGCATACGCCATGACCACGAGTAGCATGACAATGGAGGTGATGGCAGTGACCAAGGCATTCAAATGGTTAGAGTCACAAGACTACACCCACGCATGTATACTGAGTGATTCGATGAGCATGATAAAAAAAGTGGAGGCGGGCTTTGTACGCATGCAATGGGTAGAGTCGTTGCAGAAATCCAAAATACGTAAGGTCACCTTTGTCTATGTCCCTGGACATGCGGGAGTACGGGGAAATGAGAGAGCGGACAGGTTGGCTAGCTGCGCTGTCGTTGAGGACGGGCAACCGATGGATCGGGCGGACGTCATCAATGCACTCCGAGATGTGGGAAGAGCACAGGACTTCGACAAACATAGATCAACGTCGCTTCTTCGGATGATGGAAATGGGAGTTAAGATGGGCACAGCCAGAAATGAGAAACTTGGTGGCCGTGTAAGAAGACTTATCAACCAACATAGAACTGGAGTCGTCAGTCGCTGGACACTGAGGGAATTGCTGAGGAGGGGATCTGAGCACCTATGGACATGTTCGGAGTGCAATGATGATGACCCGCAAATAACTCAATAACTCAATGTCATTTATAATGATAGTAAGGGAAAATATGTCATTTATAATGATAGTAAGGTAAAAGAACCTATTTATAATGATGGATAGGGAAAAGATATCATTTATTATGACAGTTAGGCAAAAAAATTCCATTTATAATGATAATTAGGGATGAGATGCTATTTATAATGATAGTAAAGGAAAATATGTCATTTATAATGATAGTAAGGGAAAATATTAAAATGTTGCCCTACTTAAAGAATTTTTATTTGCTGACGATGCAGCCCTAGTCGCTCATAGTGAGGCCACCCTACAGTCGCTGATCAACAACCTGGATAAAGCATGCGACCTTTTTTCACTGTCAATTAATGTTCAGAAGACAGTAATACTAAATCAAGGTGACTTCAAACCTATATCTATTACTCTAAAAGACTGCCCACTAGAATCAGTACAGAAATTTACATATCTTGGATCCACAGTTACGCAAACAATCTCTCTTGATGAAGAAATAAACTGTCGAATTGGTAAGGCAGCTACGACCTTCGGCAAACTCACAAAAAGGGCATGGAACAACACGAAACTAACTCAAAAGACTAAACTCTTAATATATCAAACTTGTGTGCTTAGCACACTACTATATGGATCCGAAACCTGGACAACATACTCAAACCAGGAAAAAAGACTAAATGTCTTCCACATGCGATGTCTCCGCAAAATAATGCACATCAAATGGCAGGACAAAATAACCAACTTAACTGTCCTGCAACGTGCTAAGACCCTAACAATCATGTCGATGCTCAGAAGTCGAAGGCTAAGATGGCTGGGGCATGTCCAACGGATGGAAGAAAAACGCATTCCTAGGCAAATACTATATGGCGAGCTAAAACACGGAAAACGACAAATCGGCAGACCTAAACTACGATATAGAGATATCTGCAAATCATCTCTGAAAGACTTCTCCATCTGTGAAAACGACTGGCAACATCTGGCAAGTGATCGCACATCATGGAGAGAACGTATAAGGAACGGTATAACAACATTTGAGACTGTTCTAAGACAGGACTTAGAAGAGAAGAGACTCATGAAAAAGGATGGTAAACCCTGTGGACCAGCGAGCCTGATCTGTTCATTATGTGACCGCGTGTGTTTGTCAAACATTGGTAGAATTAGCCACGAGAGAAGCTGTTCGGCAAAAACAATACCTCAAAAAATACGCAATAGCCTCCACTAGACCGTCTGACAAGACGAAAAGGGCCATATATAAGGGAAAATATGTCACTTATAATGATAGTACGGGAAAATATGTCAGTTATAATGATAGTAATGGAAAATATGTCATTTATAATGATAGTACGGGAAAATATGTCAGTTATAATGATAGTAATGGAAAATATGTCATTTATAATGATAGTACGGGAAAATATGTTATTTATAATGATAGTAAGGGAAAAGAACCTATTTATAATGATGGTTAGGGAAATCATCATCATCGTGTGCCTTCTCCGCAATGAAGGTTGGCTACCATGGATCGCCATTCTACTCTGTTTCTTGCTTTGATGGTGCAGGCTGACATATTTTGACTTGTCCATCTTTTGATGTTACTCGTCCATGTTAGTCTTGGTCTGCCTCTGCCTCTTTTACCTTGTATTTTTGCTTCCAATATTACTTTTAGTAGGCTGTTGTGTCTTTTAACATGCCTCAAAAATTTCATTTGTCTTGTCTTAATTGTATTTAGTAGTTCTCTTTTTATTTTCAGTTGTTTTAAAACTTCATCGTTTGTTATCTTTTGTTTCCATCCAATTCTACTTATTCTTCTATAAATCCACATTTCAAAGGCTTCAATTTTCTGTTCTGTTTTCTTGTCTAATGTCCATGTTTCTGCACCATACAGGAATATTGAGAAGACGTAACATTTTGCCATTCTTAGTTTCAGCCCTGCTGATATTTGTTTTGTTGTTAGTATATTTTTCATGGCATTAAAATTACTTTTTGCCATACCTATTCTTTTGTTTATTTCAGTTTTGCATTTTCCATCATTGGTTATAGTATGTCCCAGGTAGTTGTAGCTCTGGACTGTCTCCAGATGTATTTCCTCAACTTTGATATTTAATTGTAGGTCTTGAGAATTTTCTTTGTTTATGATCATAGTTTTAGTCTTTTTGATACTCATTTCTAGTCCATATTTTTTGCTTGTTATGTTTATCACATTAAGCAATTGTTGTAGGTCTTTAGGATTTTCTGCTAGTAGAACAGTATCATCAGTATATCTTAGGTTATTGATTGTCTTTCCATTAATGTTTAGGCCTGGTATCTCTGAGATGTTTTTAAAGATTTTCATACAGTAGTTAAAATTTCTCTCCATGGCTTTCTTTGGAGTATTACGTGATGAGGCGCCAATCTCTTTTACGGTGGTCTGCCATATTCGTCTTTCGTGTTCTGAATATGCCTCATGTGTACCACACACTTTGCTGTTTTCGCCTTCTGGGCCGTTGATCATTTTAGATTCATCCGCCCCATACACCGACACAGACTTTTTATTTTCGGGTTGAACATACCCGCGGCGGCGCCATTTTTTGTCGAACCATGTGCTTGACTATTGAACCGCGAACACACGACACAAAGAAGAATAAATCATATTCCACTTAAACACAGTTTATCCACATGTACGAAATAACACACTCCAAACGGGGAATAGCAACACATAATTTCATAACTCGACTGTCACGCAAATCATTTAAATAAATATATCGGCAAGCACTGAAATATAAAAACGACTGCACGTAGCTGCCATGACACCGGGAAAAGGGAAAAAAAGGTTAGGGAAAAGATATCATTTATTATGTCATTTAGGCAAAAAATGCCATTTATAATGATAATTACGGATGAGATGCTAATTATAATGATAGTAAGGGAAAAGATGCCATTTGTAATGACAATAAGGGAAAAGATGCCATTTCTAATGATAGTAAGGGAAAAGATGCCATTTATAATGATAGTAAGGGAAAATATGTCATTTATAATGATAGTAAGGGAAAATATGTCATTTATAATGATAGTAAGGGAAAAGATGCTATTTATAATGATAGTAAGGGAAAATATGTCATTTATAATTATAGTAAGGGAAAATATGTCATTTATAATGATAGTGAGGGAAAAGATGCTATTTATAATGATAGTGAGGGAAAAGATGCCATTTATAATGATAGTGAGGGAAAAGATGCTATTTATAATGATAGTGAGGGAAAAGATGTCTTTTATAATGATAGTAAGGGAAAGGATATCAGACAACACCTGAGCTATGAGTTTTTAGTTGTTGATAGCTGACTGCATGCATCTGGATCAGTAACCTATAGCTGACTGATCCGATTATTATCCCACCTTCAAGCAAAGACTTGTGGAACAGATTAACCAAAATCTGGCCAAGCAAGTTTGAATGATATTTTTACACTTGACAAATTTCACAGGTCAGAGAAGTTTATCAGTTTGGCCTCAGCACTCTCACCCAATGAACTACGTCTTGGTGGAACATCTGCAAACTTCTTAACATTTAAACCGACAGTTGAATACCAAATGGGTGAACAAAGAGAAAAGCCAGACAGGATTGAATTCAAGTTTCACCAGGACTCGGCATCCCTGCACAGCAACAAATACGATAATATTACATTTTCAGGTAGGTTTAGCACTGCTGTTTAGTTAGAGAACACAAAGTTACACTACAATAACATGAACATTTAAATAACTTAAAATGGTAATTATTTAAAGAAAGAAAACAGGTTTTCATTTAAACTCAGGAATTATTTTGTTTGTGCTCAGAACACCTCTATTTATCTCCTGCAGTTGTTATGCTGTCTATCATTGCTCGTCTGTCACCTCTATTTATCTCCTGCAGTTGTTATGCTGTCTATCATTGCTCGTCTGTCACCTCTATTTACCTCCTGCATTTGTTACGCTCTCTATCATTACTCATCTGTCACCTCCATTTATCTCCTGCAGTTGTTACGCTGTCTGTCAATACTTGTCTGTCACCTCTATTTATCTCCTGTATTTGTTACGCTATCTATCATTACTCGTCTGTCACCTCTATTTATCTCCTGCAGTTGTTACGCTGTCTATCATTGCTCGTCATCTATCATTACTCATCTATCACCTCTATTTAGCTTCTGCAGTTGTTACACTATCATTAGTTGTCTACCACCTCTATTTATCTCCTGCAGTTGTTATGCTGTCTATCATTGCTCGTCATCTATCATTACTCGTCTATCACCTTTATTTATCTCCTGCAGCTGTTACGCTATCTATCGTTATTCATCCATCACCTCTATTTATCGCCTGCATTTTTTACACTGTTGACCATTATTTGTCTATCACCTCTATTTATCTCCTGCAGCTGTTACACTGTTGGTTGTTACTCCTCTATTTATCTCCTGCAGCTGTTATGCTGTCTATCGTTATACGCCTATCACCTCTATTTATCTCCTGCAGCTAGTATGCTGTCTATCGTTATACATCTATCACCTCTATTTATCTCCTGCAGCTGTTATGCTGTCTATCGTTATACGTCTATCACCTCTATTTATCTCCTGCAGCTGTTATGCTGTCTATCATTATTCGTCTATCACCTCTATTTATCTCCTGCAGCTGTTACGCTGTCTATCGTTATACGCCTATCACCTCTATTTATCTCCTGCAGCTGTTATGCTGTCTATCGTTATACGTCTATCACCTCTATTTATCTCCTGCAGCTGTTATGCTGTCTATCATTATTCGTCTATCACCTCTATTTATCTCCTGCAGCTGTTATGCTGTCTATCGTTATACGCCTATCACCTCTATTTATCTCCTGCAGCTGTTATGCTGTCTATCGTTATACGTCTATCACCTGTAATTATCTCCTGCAGCTGTTATGCTGTCTATCGTTATACGTCTATCACCTCTATTTATCTCCTGCAGCTGTTATGCTGTCTATCGTTATACGTCTATCACCTCTATTTATCTCCTGCAGCTGTTACACTGTTGGTTGTTACTCCTCTATTTATCTCCTGCATCTGTTACGCTGTCTATCGTTATACGTCTATCACCTCTATTTATCTCCTGCATCTGTTACACTGTCTATCGTTATTCGTCTATCACCTCTATTTATCTCCTGCAGCTGTTATGCTGTCTATCGTTATTCGTCTATCACCTCTATTTATCTCCTGCAGCTGTTATGCTGTCTTTCGTTATTCGTCTATCACCTCTATTTATCTCCTGCAGCTGTTATGCTGTCTATCGTTATACGCCTATCACCTCTATTTATCTCCTGCAGCTGTTATGCTGTCTATTGTTATACGTCTATCACCTCTATTTATCTCCTGCAGCTGTTATGCTGTCTATCGTTATACGTCTATCACCTGTAATTATCTCCTGCACTTGCCACACTGATGCATCTGTTCTAACCTGAACTGTTCGCCAGGTCATACTTCATCACAAATTTTGGTATAACTTGAAAAAATTGGTTCTACCCAGCAATGCACCGCTTTATGGGACAGACAATTGTCAACATAACCAGAAACATTTCTTTAAGAATGTCATTTGCATAAAGTCCTTTTACTCCAAAAAATGGCACCGCAGGCTGTTCTTGAGTTGTGTACACTACTTAAGTTCAATAACCATTTTGTGACCGTGCTCTGCATGCAATACTCAACTCCCCCTACCTAACAAATCATAAAGTTGGATGTTTCTACCACCTAAAGACACCAATTTTCTTCTGTGCTCTGTGTGCGATACCCAACTCCCCCTACCTAACAAATCATAAAGTTGGATGTTGCTACCACCACCTAAAGACACCATTTTGCTTCTGTGCTCTGTGTGTGATACTCAACTCCCCCTACCTAACAAATCATAAAGTTGGATGTTGCTACCACCACCTAAAGACACCATTTTGCTTCTGTGCTCTGTGTGTGATACCCAACTCCCCCTACCTAACAAATCATAAAGTTGGATGTTTCTACCACCTAAAGACCCCTTTAGAAACCACCAATTACATTTTTCTAATAAACTGGATTACTTCGTGACTTATTTTGTGACTTCCTCTCATAACTTTCCACAATTCCTGATTCCACAATTTTTGGGGCTGGGTTTTCTAGAGGGACGATGTTGGCCTCTAGATAGGAAGAACCCAGGTTCAAAGCTCACCACATGCTGTGGTGATTTTTCAAAAATAGGAAAAATTAATCTGTGGTTTCTTTTGTGATGTTACCATCCCCTGATCTCTTGGCTAGTGAGATCTGATGGTATAAGTCCTCTCAGATAACGGAAATAAACAGGAGGCCCTGTGTGCACTCATGCACATTTAAGAACCCTAAACAGTCCAAATAAAAAGAGTTGACCATAAATATGGCTGCTATCCAGGCAAAGTTTTCAGCATAAACCTACCCACACCATGGATCCCAGACTGTGCTACATAGTTCCTGCATGTTGGTCAGGGTTCTCCTCAGGTTTTCTTGAGGGGGATATTGGAGCACCTATGGATTTGTCTGGTGTGCGTTGATGATGATCCTAACAACAACAACTCATAGTGTCTCATATACCTTTCACATAGCTTGAAGATACAAATGTGTTAATCTTAGTTGTAATGTTTCATGTTGTTCAAATGTTCCTAAGTAATGTTCATAATGTATCCAACTTGAACCTTGCAGGAGAGGCTTGGAAGTCATTTAATTCACATTTAGCTAAAGTTGGATGGGACCTCTTGTTTGATTTTAACAACTTCTTTTGGACAAGTGAAGGTCATTGGGATCCAACTAATGCTGACCTACTCCTCAAATTCTCATCCGATAATGGAATTAAGATCGCTTCCTTCCAGTTGGGAAATGGTAGGTATTCGTGTTTATTTAATTGATTCAATACAGTAATACAACATGGTTTTAATTATTCAATACAAAAATACAACACAGTTTTAATGATTCAATACAATAATACAACATGGTTTTAATTATTCAATTCAATAATACAACTTGATTTTAATTGTTTAATACAGTAATACATTATAGTGTAGGAAAGCAAGGATTAGGAATTCATCCTCAATATAAAAAATACAGAAATAATTGTAGCAACAAAGAAAATTACATCACCGCAATGCACACTAAAGACAAGTGGAACAATATTAAAACAGGTAAATGAATTTAAATATCTGGGAACAGTGTTAACCTCAAATGGTAGCTGTACAACAGAGGTGTGATGCAGAATAGCTCAGGCAAAAGCATTTTTCAAAAAAACGAGGAAGATACTGTACAATCCATTTTTGACAATGGAAACAAGAAAAAGAGTTCTTAAATGTTATGTAGAGCCAGTTAACATTTGGTTGTACCACTGAACAACCTCATCAATAGAATACAACAAAACCAAACTCCAGCATGTGTGCTGTGTGAAAACCCACAAGAAGTAGTAGAATAGTACATGTTTGACTGGACATCACCTGTTTGACTGAACATCACCTGTTTGACTGAACATCACCTGTTTGACTGAACATCACCTGTTTGACTGGACATAACCTGTTTGACTGGACATCACCTGTTTGACTGAACATCACCTGTTTGACTAGACATCACCTGTTTGACTAGACATCACCTGTTTGACTGAACATCACCTGTTTGACTAGACATCACCTGTTTGACTGGACATCACCTGTTTGACTGACAATCACCTGTTTGACTGGACATCACCTGTTTGACTGAACATCACCTGTTTGACTGAACATCACCTGTTTGACTGAACATCACCTGTTTGACTAGACATCACCTGTTTGACTGGACATCACCTGTTTGACTGACAATCACCTGTTTGACTGAACATCACATGTTTGACTGAACATCACCTGTTTGACTGACAATCACCTGTTTGACTGAACATCACCTGTTTGACTGAACATCACCTGTTTGACTGAACATCACCTGTTTGACTGAACATCACCTGTTTGACTAGACATCACCTGTTTGACTGAACATCACCTGTTTGACTGAACATCACCTGTTTGACTGAACATCACCTGTTTGACTAGATATCACATGTTTGACTGAACATCACCTGTTTGACTGACAATCACCTGTTTGACTGAACATCACCTGTTTGACTCTCCAAAGCTCATTGACAACAGAGCAACTCTACTTCCTCAAAAGATCTGATAAATGGAACACCTTGTATGGAACTACAAGGGAACTCAGAAATACCTGCAGATATCATTATATGGTGTTTGGCCTAAGTGTACCAGCTCAAAGACCATTGGATCCATAACAACAACCTAACAGAGACAGACATTAAATTCAACAGTTCTACAAATTCTATTTAAAATAGGTTGCAACAAACACCTTGACCTAACAGAGACTGACATTAAATTCAACACTTCTACAAATTCTATTGTAAGTAGGTTACAACAAACACCTTGACCTAACAGAGACTGACATTAAATTCAACACTTCTACAAATTCTATTTGAAGTAGGTTACAACAAACACCTTGACCTAACAGAGACTGACATTAAATTCAACACTTCTACAAATTCTATTTGAAGTAGGTTACAACAAACACCTTGACCTAACAGAGACTGACATTAAATTCAACACTTCTACAAATTCTATTGTAAGTAGGTTACAACAAACACCTTGACCTAACAGAGACTGACATTAAATTCAACAGTTCTACAAATTCTATTGTAAGTAGGTTACAACAAACACCTTGACCTAACAGAGACTGACATTAAATCCAACACTTCTACAAATTCTATTTTAAGTAGGTTACAACAAACACCTTGACCTAACAGAGACTGACATTAAATCCAACACTTCTACAAATTCTATTTGAAGTAGGTTACAACAAACACCTTGACCTAACAGAGACTGACATTAAATTCAACACTTCTACAAATTCTATTGTAAGTAGGTTACAACAAACACCTTGACCTAACAGAGACTGACATTAAATTCAACAGTTCTACAAATTCTATTGTAAGTAGGTTACAACAAACACCTTGACCTAACAGAGACTGACATTAAATCCAACAGTTCTACAAATTCTATTTGAAGTAGGTTACAACAAACACCTTGACCTAACAGAAGCTGACATTAAATCCAACACTTCTACAAATTCTATTTGAAGTAGGTTACAACAAACACCTTGACCTAACAGAGACTGACATTAAATTCAACACTTCTACAAATTCTATTGTAAGTAGGTTACAACAAACACCTTGACCTAACAGAGACTGACATTAAATTCAACACTTCTACAAATTCTATTGTAAGTAGGTTACAACAAACACCTTGACCTAACAGAGACTGACATTAAATTCAACAGTTCTACAAATTCTATTGTAAGTAGGTTACAACAAACACCTTGACCTAACAGAGACTGACATTAAATTCAACACTTCTACAAATTCTATTGTAAGTAGGTTACAACAAGCACCTTAACCTAACAGAGACTAACATTGAGTTCAACACTTCTACAAATTCTATTGTAAGTTGGTTACAACAAACACCTTAACCTAACAGAGACTGACATTAAATTCAACAGTTCTACAAATTCTATTGTAAGTAGGTTACAACAAACACCTTGACCTAACAGAGACTGACATTAAATTCAACAGTTCTACAAATTCTATTGTAAGTAGGTTACAACAAACACCTTGACCTAACAGAGACTGACATTAAATTCAACAGTTCTACAAATTCTATTGTAAGTAGGTTACAACAAACACCTTGCCCTAACAGAGACTGACATTAAATTCAGTATCTGTACGAGTCCAACTCTTAAAGTGGTGTGAACAAACTTAATTGAGACTGACAGTAAATACAAAACCTCTGCAAGATATAATGTAACATAACAGTTGACAATGACTAACAGTGATGAAGATATCAATGTTCTGTACCAGCTGAGGGTTGATCCAAACTACATATGTTGTTCAGTCCAACAGATAATGAGCCAGTTCTAACTCTGCCATTCACTTCTTTCATCACAGAGCCAAGTGCTTATTGGAGCAAATTCCAGTTCAGGATAACCCCAAGTAAACTGGTGAATGACTTTAAAATATTAAAGAAGACTATCTCCAAGTATCCATTATATGCTTCTAGCAAACTGTATGGGCCTGATGTTTCTAATGTGGGCCTAACTGGCGGCTCCAGAGTATACTTTAAGGAGTATGAAGTATCAGTATAATTTGTATATGTACAAATCTCTCTCTCTCTCTCTCTCTCCTTCTTTCTTCTTTTCCCCTTTCTACTTTCAGCTCCTTTAATATTTCTGTCACTTCACTATCATGCTCTGTCTTCTGCTTACTCTTTCTGTCATTTATTTTGTCTGTCTACTATTTATCTAGCTTTCTGCTTATATTTCTGTCTATCTGTCTGTCCATCTGCCTGCCTGTCTGAATTTATTTGTCTGTAAATCTTTTTGCCTGCTCGCCTATATGTCTATCCATCTAATGGCTCTGTATTTCACTATCTATCTGTCTGTTTGTAAGTATGTAAGTATGTATGTATATTTATAAATTTGTCTGTCTAGTCTATCCACCATTCTATTTATGTCTGCCTGTGAGCCATTTGTTCTCTCTCCCCTATCTCAAATTCTCTCTCTCTCTCTCTCTTTCTCTCTCTCATTGCTTCAGTCCATCAGAAAGTAAAAGCTAATACAGAGAGTTACTGTAGCACATTAAACCGGCCACTTTTATTACAGTAAACACATCCAGAGAACATTACAACCGACATAGAGTCAACCTTGGTATTTGTTTTCTATATGCACTAGTTTCTATGATATAGTTAGGTCTCAGTATCTATGATGTAGTTAGGTCTGTTTTTATGATGTAATTAGATCTTAGTTTCTATGGTATAGTTAGATCTTAGTTTCTGTGATGTAGTTAGATCTTAGTTTCTATGATGTAGTTAGATCTTAGTTTCTATGATGTAGTTAGATCTTAGTTTCTGTGATGTAGTTATATCTTAGTTTCTATGATGTAGTTAGATCTTAGTTTCTGTGATGTAGTTAGATCTTAGTTTCTATGATGTAGTTAGATCTTAGTTTCTGTGATGTAGTTAGATCTTAGTTTCTGTGATGTAGTTAGATCTTAGTTTCTATGATGTAGTTAGATCTTAGTTTCTGTGATGTAGTTAGATCTTAGTTTCTATGATGTAGTTAGATCTTAGTTTCTGTGATGTAGTTAGATCTTAGTTTCTATGATGTAGTTAGATCTTAGTTTCTGTGATGTAGTTAGATCTTAGTTTCTTTGATGTAGTTAGATCTTAGTTTCTATGATGTAGTTAGATCTTAGTTTCTATGATGTAGTTAGATCTTAGTTTCTGTGATGTAGTTAGATCTTAGTTTCTGTGATGTAGTTAGATCTTAGTTTCTGTGATGTAGCTAGATCTTAGTTTCTATGATGTAGTTAGATCTTAGTTTCTATGATGCAGTTAGATCTTAGTTTCTATGATGTAGTTAGATCTTAGTTTCTGTAATGTAGTTAGATCTTAGTTTCTATGATGTAGTTAGATCTTAGTTTCTGTGATGTAGTTAGATCTTAGTTTCTATGATGTAGTTAGATCTTAGTTTCTGTGATGTAGTTAGATCTTAGTTTCTTTGATGTAGTTAGATCTTAGTTTCTATGATGTAGTTAGATCTTAGTTTCTATGATGTAGTTAGATCTTAGTTTCTATGATGTAGTTAGATCTTAGTTTCTATGATGTAGTTAGATCTTAGTTTCTATGATGTAGTTAGATCTTAGTTTCTATGATGTAGCTAGATCTTAGTTTCTATGATGTAGCTAGATCTTAGTTTCTATGATGTAGCTAGATCTTAGTTTCTATGATGTAGCTAGATCTTAGTTTCTATGATGAAGTTAGATCTTAGTTTCTATGATGTAGTTAGATCTTAGTTTCTATGATGTAGTTAGATCTCAGTTTCTATGATGTAGTTAGATCTCAGTTTCTATGATGTAGCTAGATCTCAGATTCTATGATGAAGTTAGATCTTAGTTTCTATGATGTAGTTAGATCTTAGTTTCTATGATGTAGTTAGATCTTAGTTTCTATGATGTAGTTAGATCTTAGTTTCTATGATGTAGTTAGATCTTAGTTTATATGATGTAGTTAGATCTTAGTTTCTGTGATGAAGTTAGATCTTAGTTTCTATGATGAAGTTAGATCTTAGTTTCTATGATGTAGTTAGATCTTAGTTTCTATGATGTAGTTAGATCTTAGTTTCTATGATGTAGTTAGATCTTAGTTTCTGTGATGTAGTTAGATCTTAGTTTCTGTGATGTAGTTAGATCTTAGTTTCTGTGATGTAGTTAGATCTTAGTTTCTATGATGTAGTTAGATCTTAGTTTCTGTGATGAAGTTAGATCTTAGTTTCTATGATGTAGTTAGATCTTAGTTTCTATGATGTAGTTAGATCTTAGTTTCTGTGATGAAGTTAGATCTTAGTTTCTATGATGTAGTTAGATCTTAGTTTCTATGATGTAGTTAGATCTTAGTTTCTATGATGTAGTTAGATCTTAGTTTCTGTGATGAAGTTAGATCTTAGTTTCTACGATGTAGTTAGATCTTAGTTTCTATGATGTAGTTAGATCTTAGTTTCTGTGATGTAGTTAGATCTTAGTTTCTGTGATGTAGTTAGATCTTAGTTTCTGTGATGTAGCTAGATCTTAGTTTCTATGATGTAGTTAGATCTTAGTTTCTATGATGCAGTTAGATCTTAGTTTCTATGATGTAGTTAGATCTTAGTTTCTGTAATGTAGTTAGATCTTAGTTTCTATGATGTAGTTAGATCTTAGTTTCTGTGATGTAGTTAGATCTTAGTTTCTATGATGTAGTTAGATCTTAGTTTCTGTGATGTAGTTAGATCTTAGTTTCTTTGATGTAGTTAGATCTTAGTTTCTATGATGTAGTTAAATCTTAGTTTCTATGATGTAGTTAGATCTTAGTTTCTATGATGTAGTTAGATCTTAGTTTCTATGATGTAGTTAGATCTTAGTTTCTATGATGTAGTTAGATCTTAGTTTCTATGATGTAGCTAGATCTTAGTTTCTATGATGTAGCTAGATCTTAGTTTCTATGATGTAGCTAGATCTTAGTTTCTATGATGTAGCTAGATCTTAGTTTCTATGATGAAGTTAGATCTTAGTTTCTATGATGTAGTTAGATCTTAGTTTCTATGATGTAGTTAGATCTCAGTTTCTATGATGTAGTTAGATCTCAGTTTCTATGATGTAGCTAGATCTCAGTTTCTATGATGAAGTTAGATCTTAGTTTCTATGATGTAGTTAGATCTTAGTTTCTATGATGTAGTTAGATCTTAGTTTCTATGATGTAGTTAGATCTTAGTTTCTATGATGTAGTTAGATCTTAGTTTCTATGATGTAGTTAGATCTTAGTTTCTGTGATGAAGTTAGATCTTAGTTTCTATGATGAAGTTAGATCTTAGTTTCTATGATGTAGTTAGATCTTAGTTTCTATGATGTAGTTAGATCTTAGTTTCTATGATGTAGTTAGATCTTAGTTTCTGTGATGTAGTTAGATCTTAGTTTCTGTGATGTAGTTAGATCTTAGTTTCTGTGATGTAGTTAGATCTTAGTTTCTATGATGTAGTTAGATCTTAGTTTCTGTGATGAAGTTAGATCTTAGTTTCTATGATGTAGTTAGATCTTAGTTTCTATGATGTAGTTAGATCTTAGTTTCTGTGATGAAGTTAGATCTTAGTTTCTATGATGTAGTTAGATCTTAGTTTCTATGATGTAGTTAGATCTTAGTTTCTATGATGTAGTTAGATCTTAGTTTCTGTGATGAAGTTAGATCTTAGTTTCTACGATGTAGTTAGATCTTAGTTTCTATGATGTAGTTAGATCTTAGTTTCTATGATGTAGTTAGATCTTAGTTTCTATGATGATTTCTATGTGTTTACAGCTTTGTCAAGTTAGCAGCATATGACGTTGTCGATGAATATAGTTTTCATAAGTAAGTAAAATCTGAATATAATTTCATTATTTTCTTCTCACAACTTATTTGCTATAGAGAACTGCTGGTAGCAATTAAAAAATTGAAACTTGTATCCCTTGGTTATAGAGCATTTGGAGTCACAAAGCTCAGTGGTGATGCGCTGGGCTTCTAAGGACATGAGGTCAGGTTGATCCTGATTGACGACTTCCAGGTTCACCCAGCTTTAAATGGGTATCAGATTTGTTTTCTGGGGAAGTAAAGTGGTACGGGTGTAATGCTGACCACATTACCTCAAAATAAAGTGTCATAGATCTATTTGTTGTTTTTGATGTAATGTCACAAGTTAATGCGATCAGGAGTCTTTGACTTAGTGATTGTGTTGAGTCGTAATGGCTTTCTTGACATTCCCAGGTTTTACTGGAGAAGTTGGAATTCATCTAGTCCCAGGCTATGCTGGAAACTACTAGTCCAGCCTTGAGGTGCTGCAATACTAGGTCTTCTATATCAGTAAGAACCACCACTTCAGGGAAGACAGTGATCCTAGCTTCTGTCAGCCAGCCAGTTTTGATGCAGTCTGCCACCGGAGACCAAGAAGGGGACAGAACTTCTAGGTCTTGGTCATCATCCCTACTGTTGTGATCATGGGTTGCAGGTGCTCACGCTCCACCATCCAAAATCCATAAAAATTATTGGGCACTAACACCATATTCCATGGTGTGACAGCACACCCCCCCCCCCCCTTTTTAACAAATACAGCATTCCTTTATATTTTCAAATGACATAATTTTATCAAATGTCTGAGAAGATTAACCATTTAATTTTATAGATATTTTGTGTCTATCTATTTATTGACCTTTCGAGCCATAGCCGGCCCATAGGGCATAGACCCAGATACTCTCTCTCTTATCTAAATTTTATTCTAGCAGTTTTCAATCCCTGTTAAGATTTTTTATCAAATCTCGCCATTTGTCTCTGTTCTGTGCAAGCAACTCTATCTCATTGAGTGAGCCGATTCCTACTGCTCTTGCCTCTCTGATCAATGTTCTTCTCAGTGTCTCTCTGGATCGGCCTCTTTTCCTCTTACCTGTTGTTTCCCACATGAGGGGTTACTTTGTTATTCGGTTATTATCTCTCATCATCACATGTCCCGATCCCAAAAGAGGCAAATTTATATTAGATCAACAAGATTCTGAGGTTCATCCAGCCTCTAAAAATGGGTACCAGAAATGGTTCAAGAAGTAAAAGTGGTCTGACATGACTACTACCGACCACATCAATTAAAAATGTGCTCTTGATCATGGAAAAATATGGTCACTAACACCATATACCCCATACTCCTAATGTTGAATAAATAAGTGTGGAAGGAACATTTACTTGACTCAACATCTTTGATGCTCACCAGTATCTGAAAATGGGTACTGGAGGTTTTAAATAAAATATGGTTGCCTGATATAGTGTTAACTACATTACCCATCTATTGTAGGGTGACCATTTTTTCCCCATTGTTTTCGGGGACATTTGTCATATTTTTTACATTTCAGAGGATTTTTTTGCTTATTTCTGAGACTGTCCCACAAAATCGGGGACGAATTATATATATATGTGTGTGTGTGTGTGTGCATGTGTGCGTGCATATATATATTTATTTATAATATGTGTGGGTGGGTGTGTGACTGTGTGTGCGCAAGAAATTTTGTAGATGCAAAACAAGATAACTTTAAATTTCATAATAACTGTGTTTATTTGCTGTTTGATTTTATTTCTGTTAATATTCACGGTACTTATGCGATACGCACACTTAATGAAATTACAATAGCTAGTTTTGTTTCTCAATAACAACAACAAAAAGTTTAAAATAATAAATTCAAACAACATATAGATATCAATTGCAATATTAAAGTAATGTTTACAGCACCTTATTTCTACTGAAGAGGTTGTTGCCTCGGCGTGGTACTTGTTTTTTGAGTGTATCTTTCTCAAGATCTCATGATTTGAAGCAAGTTTTTCACTGAAGCTTTCACAAGATAAATTAATGTTAGTTTTTACTGTTAACATGGCTTACACCGTGCCCACATTAATCCGTGATTGCTCTTCAGACAAGGCGTAGTTCATTTGAGAAAATAGTCTTTCTACGGATGCATTGCTGCCAGGTCAGCACATAAAAAGTTCAAGAATTCTCTTAACATTAGCATGTGGTACATTATTTTCTTTCAAGTACCTGAGTACTTCATTCCATTTTCTACATGGGGGCTTGTTAATGAACCATTCTTTTTGCAACAGATGGCCTCGCAAATAAGTAAATTCATCAAAGAGCTCATCACGATTGACGTTTATAACTTCATGACACTTTGAAGATATCTGTTCTACTGCATTATCAAAATGTTTTCTTTCAGGCACATTATCCAAGAGAAGGCAGCTCAGTTATGACAAGTCCTCATTGTGCTTGTTCCAAGACTGCAAGTAATGTACAGCACTATTATAGAATTCTTTGCTTATTTGGAAATACCTTTCCATTTGGATGTCACCACTTTCTACTAAATCGGTTAGCAAACTCTTTACCATGTGTGGGATGAAATTTTCATCGCGTTGAGTTTCTACTTGACAACTGCTGAGAGTCCAACAATCTTTTTGTTTAAGCCAAAATTATCAATTGCTTTCAACAATTGTTCAGATATTATGTCGGACGTTTCTCCTGGGATATCTATGAAAGCAATCAGTTTGGTCTTTACTGGAGTTTCCAGCTCATAAGCCTGAAAATAAAGAACTAAAATAGGAAGTAGCTTAACATGTTTATGATTAGATGTATCGCAAGACAATGTTACGAAGCTGGCATATTTCAGGCCATTTTTTAGTTCATCAATAGCCCAAGGAGCAAAAACATTGGTAATTATGGATTCACACTTTGTTCTTGCACAGGAAAATTGTTTCGTTGAAAATTTCTTTTGTAGAATTGTTGTACAATCCATATTGCGGAAACTATGATTATGAAGTACAGCATGATATACGAAGGTTCCTTCATGAACAGCTAGAGTGTATTCATCTTTTGAGCGTTCTGTTTTACAAAAATAATTTGTATACATCCAGACTGAGACTTACAAAGCAGCGTATCCTTAAATTTTTTTGCCTGTAGATGATCAGTTATTGATGTCTTTCCACCACTTGCTATAGAAAAATTTGAACTACGTATATTACATTTCACTAGCGTTCCATCCTCTAAAATTGCTTGTATAATAAATGGAAATTCAGCTTTCAGCTAATGACTAAAATGACACGTTTTTTGGAAAGCATTGTTTTTATGCAACAGACGTCCACTGATCACAAATAGAAAACACGACTGCACTGTACTGTCATTACACTCGGACTGATTTGAAAATTGGCCGGGAAAGATACTTTGGCGGGAGATGTCCGGAAAGGCAGGGGTGGGGGGAGAGAGAGAGAGTGTGTCTGCTTTTTTTTTAAATTAAACCCATCCCAATAGAAGTCAGTGGCTGGAATAGAAGTGACGTAGCACCGCGCTTCAAGAGTTCAAAGAGTTATCTCCAACACAACGCAAGTCTTCTCTTTTATCTTCCTGCTAATGCCGCTCAGTCTGGGATAAAGAAACACAACTCAGTAACGTCCTGAATCCTAGTGATTATTTTAAAAGAGTGCCGATTCCGTGTATGAATATTTATTTATTCACTGAAATCGGGAACAATATTCTTTCGGGGACAACTTCTACACTTCGGGGACTGTTCCCGAAAATCGGGGACGAATGGGCACCCTAATCTATTGTTGCTGTTATGAAAGAAAATTAAACACTAACACCATGTTGTCCGTACTTCCACAGTCTGACATTTACTTGTTTTCTCTTTACTGAACAAGTTGACAGGTGTCAGTTTTCTCAATGCTGGGGTCATGTTATAATAAATTGAGGAAAATCACTTGTACATTACAGTTACCTCTGTGATGGAGAAACTGCAAGACTGGAGGATTTCCTAAATGTTTCAATCATAGATTCCCTGAGAGTGTTTATTGAGCAGCCTTTAAAGATTATAAAAGACAGCCCTCGCCAATTGCCAATCAGATTTACTGAGACAGCCACATGTTATGGAGGTGGTGCCTCTGGCTTGTCAGATAAATACGTAGCAGGCTTCATGTAGGTGTTTATTATTCAATTATGTTTACATTTTTGTTTGTTGGCTTTTTTTATATTCACTTGCCTGTGGGTTCTGCCCTTTTGACTCAGGAATATGCCTGGGAGCTGTTTTGAGCTGTTTATATCTGTTAGTCTCTGTGCAGAATTGCCAAATTGGCTTTTTATGTAAAGTGCTATATAGAGTCAACTCAGACTATGGAAGCGAATCATGGACAGTAAACAAAGAAATGAACAGACAATTAAATGCCTCAGAGATGGGATTTCTCAGAAGAATGTTGAAAGTTCCCTGAACAGCTAAAAGGACCAATAAAGAAATTCTCAAAGAGGCCAACACAAAAAAGAGCTCCTACAAAACACCAGAAAGAAACAATCAACATTTTTTGGGCACATCATGAGAATAGGAAAGTTGGAATACTGGGTTACAATTCAGAGGAAGAGGTATGTTTACAGCACTCGGAAAAAATGACAAATAATCAACAACAGAAAAAAATATGGACCAAGGCAGGATCGAACCCGTACTCAGTGGCACAGCGCCTTGCCACGAAAAGCCAAACGCTAGGGAACACTGCCACTCAGCTAACTAAAAAATTAGCTTCGTAGGCAAGGTCCTTTCGCGAAGGCTTTCCCATGACTATAGCATAAGGCAGCGATCACAGCTCGGAAATATTTTTCTTGTTAAGACAAGTATCTCACGGATAGGGTAGGCAGTGTTCCCTAGCGTTTGGCTTTTCGTGGCAAGGCGCTGTGCCACTGAGTACGGGTTCGATCCTGCCTTGGTCCATATTTTTTTCTGTTGTTGATTATTTGTCATTTTTTCCGAGTGCTGTAAACACACCTCTTCCTCTGAATTGATTCACTGATTATCGCCTCGGATGTTTCCCTCTATAATAATATTCACTTACTATTATTTGTCTCCAAACTTGGTTACAACTGGCAAAATACAGGGAAAGAGAAATCATGGATGATAAAGATAGAAAATACTAGATAGCTTGGTGTCATGGCATGGAAAACAGTCAACAACAGAATTTTTGATTGAAATGATGACCAGAAAAGTATTTATATATTTGTTTTTATGCTGATTTTCTTTCAAACTTGCAACAGCTTATTTGTTGTGAATGATTGGAGACCAAAAATCTGACTCTTCAAAAATCAGCACAATTCCTAAATTAAATTGGCATTGAGTCAAAATTGTGTTGTTGATGTTTTGATACCACAGTTCCTAAATTAGACTGGCATTGACTCAGAATTGTGTTGTTGATGTTTTGATACCACATTTTCTTAAATCTTGGTTTAGTTTCTGAGCAAGGCTAAGTGAGAAAACATTGTTGTATTTGTCATAATTTTGTTGTCACTGACAACAAAGCTAAATTCATCCACTAGCTTGGAATACTGACCAAGTTAAGGAATATTATTTAAAGATTCATGATCACCTATGCAGAAATGAAATCTCAACTCACACTCCTCCGTCCAGTGAGAATATTTCTTGTCTACTTGCAAGCTGAAATGTAGAGATTTTGTTTAATAATTTGATGAACTTAAAAGAGCAGAGTTGATTTAAAAATACTATCCTTTATTTTTCTTCAATATTGTGATGATATTTTATTAACACTGATAATGTTTTCTACAGTATTTGTTTGTGGATGTCACTTTATGTCACAAAAAGACATCAGACAGAGAGAAAATGACAGATGAGCTTGGTCAACAATACCATACATGGCTAAAGAACTGATTAAGTAATGACTGTTTTTCTGCAGTTATTATTTATCAAAATGTTTACACTTTTTTGTGTATGCAGACTGCACATGGGGCCTCATTTTTTTTCTCTTTTCTGAAAGGGTTAGACATCTGATCTCACTACCCAGAGAGAGCTAGACATATGATCTCACTACCCAGAGAGAGAGCTAGACATCTGATCTCACTACCCAGAGAGAGAGAGCTAGACATCTGATCTCACTACCCAGAGAGAGAACTAGACATCTGATCTCACTACCCAGAGAGAGAGAGAGCTAGACATCTGATCTCACTACCCAGAGAGAGAGCTAGACATCTGATCTCACTACCCAGAGAGAGAGCTAGACATCTGATCTCACTACCCAGAGAGAGCTAGACATCTGATCTCACTACCCAGAGAGAGAGCTAGACATCTGATCTCACTACCCAGAGAGAGCTAGACATCTGATCTCACTACCCAGAGAGAGCTAGACATCTGATCTCACTACCCAGAGAGAGCTAGACATCTGATCTCACTACCCAGAGAGAGAGCTAGACATCTGATCTCACTACCCAGAGAGAGCTAGACATCTGATCTCACTACCCAGAGAGAGAGCTAGACATCTGATCTCACTACCCAGAGAGAGAGCTAGACATCTGATCTCACTACCCAGAGAGAGCTAGACATTTGATCTCACTACCCAGAGAGAGCTAGACATCTGATCTCACTACCCAGAGAGAGCTAGACATCTGATCTCACTACCCAGAGAGAGAGCTAGACATCTGATCTCACTACCCAGAGAGAGAGCTAGACATCTGATCTCACTACCCAGAGAGGTCTAGACATCTGATCTCACTACTCAGAGAGAGCTAGACATCTGATCTCACTACCCAGATAGAGCTAGACATCTGATCTCACTACCCAGAGACATGGGAAGGGTAAAGCCATGGATTTGATTTTATCTATTTATTATTTTTATTTTCCCATAGTCATGGTGGGAATTGAACCAGGGACCTTCTTGTCTAGAAGCTGACGTCTTACCTCTAGACCACCCAGCCCCCACCCTTATTGTATTTCAAGAGATGTTGTTACACACCTTAATTTGTCCTTGGTTGTATAATGGGAAAGTTTGAATTGTTTATGTACATGTAATGTTCACAGGTGGTTGGACAAGTTAGGCTTGTGTGCACAGTATGGTGTGACAAGAGTCCACAGGCAAACATTTTATGGAGCTTCTTATGCACTCGTCACATACAAAATAAACCCAGCCCCGGTATGTGAAGGTTTCTTCTATCATTTAGACCTGATTTATATAACAATTTGAATCCTTAATTACGATATCAATCTGTGGCTCACTTGTTTACGATCATCATCATCATGTACCCTGCCGGTTGGCGTAGGCGATCATGTCCCTCCACAATCTTCTATCTACAGTGCATCGTATCAGTTCTGTTGTTGACTGTTTTCCATGCCATGACACCAAGCTATCCAGTATTTTCTCTCTTTGTCGTCCGCGATCTCTCTTTCCTTTTATTTTGCCAGTTGTAACCAAGTATTCCAACTTTCCTCTTCTCATGATGTGCCTGAAGAATGTTGATTGCTTCTTTCTGATGTTTTTTAAGAGCTCCCTTTTTATGTTGCCCTCTTTGAGAACTTCCTCATTGGTCTTTTTATCTGTCCAGGGAACTTTCAACATTCTTCTGAGAAATCCCATCTCTGTGGCCTCTAATCGTCTTTTCATTTGTTTGTCTACTGTCCATGATTCGCTTCCATAGGCCAGAATTGGTTCTATATAGCACCGATGAACTCTTGTTTACGATACCGTAGTAAAAATTGCTACCACTTAAGTGTAACATTTTGATTTTGGAAAATCAAATTTTTTTGAACGTTTGCTGCACAGCAATTTGTTTAGGGAATCTGATGCGGTAATCATTTCCTGCTTTACAGTTGATTTTTAACCAGAAACTTGAGCATATGGCCCTCCTGGTTTCTATTGTCTATTCACATGGTGACTGTAAACCTCCAGATCAGCATGTATATTTGACGCCATCTTGGTGTTGTTCACTGACTCTCCTGTGCTATAAAGGTTTCTTTGATGTCATGCCGACAGCTGAGGAGATTCCCCATGTAATTAGGAAATAAAGAAAAATGACAAAAATTCTTTTAAAAATTAGATGAATTTGAAATAAAAACTGTGCCTCTCTGCTACCTTAGTAATTTTTACTACGTAATTGATCAAACAAAAAAATTAAACGCTAAGGGGTCACCATTAGTGATATGGTTATGGTTATGGAATGATCCTGGTATCACTGCAAATGAATTAAAATCCATAATTGCTCAACGACCCGTGCCAGTGGAATCATCCAAATTACTATCTCATCTTCCAAACAAAGAAAGGTAGCTGTAGTCGCCATCATAGCAGTCTCAGCACACGCCAAAAGACATAAGGCGAAACCGCACAGAAAGTGGACACAGCCAGCTGTTCCCTGTCATATGATATTATCATTCATCGCAACCAATCGGAATATCAAAACATGATCAAAACGGATGAAGTTCACGGTGTGCACAGAGCACTTAACTCAGTAGCTCTTGCAACATGCTGGACTTGGAATATGAGGAAACTGCAACAAGGAACACTTTTCAAACAGCCTTTAATGGTTCCTGCCGCCTATCCACCATATTGACCGGAAGTTCCATTAGTGATAATTATAAAGGTATAAGAAAGAGGATCAGTACAGAAATTTACATATCTTGGATCCACAGTTACACAAACCATCTCTCTTGATGAAGAAATAAACTGTCGAATTGGTAAGGCAGCTACGACCTTCGGCAAACTCACAAAAAGGACATGGAACAACACGAAACTAACTCGAAAGACTAAACTCCTAATATATCAAACATGTGTGCTTAGCACACTACTATATGGATCCGAAACCTGGACAACATACTCAAACCAGGAAAAAAGACTAAATGTCTTCCACATGCGATGTCTCCGCAAAATAATGCACATCAAATGGCAAGACAAAATAACCAACTTAACTGTCCTGCAACGTGCTAAGACCCTAACAATCATGTCGATGCTCAGAAGTCGAAGGCTAAGATGGCTGGGGCATGTCCAACGGATGGAAGAAAAACGCATTCCTAGGCAAATACTATATGGTGAGCTAAAACACGGAAAAAGACAAATCGGCAGACCTAAACTATGATATAGAGATATCTGCAAATCATCTCTGAAAGACTTCTCCATCTGTGAAAACGACTGGCAACATCTGGCAAGTGATCGCACATCATGGAGAGCATGTATAAGGAACGGTATAACAACATTTGAGACTGTGCTAAGACAGGACTTAGAAGAGAAGAGACTCATGAAAAAGGAAGGTAAACCCTGTGGATCAGCGAGCCTGATCTGTTCATTATGTGACCGCGTGTGTTTGTCAAACATTGGTAGAATTAGCCACGAGAGAAGCTGTTCGGCAAAAACAATACCTCAAAAAAATACGCAATAGCCTCCACTAGACCGTCTGACAAGACGAAAAGGGCCATATATATATATATATATATATATATATATAAGAAAGAGGGTGATGTTTGTCCACAACAAACTGAAATTTTTAAAAAATATATAAATTAAGATGGTAATCTTTACAATGGTGTCATATCTAGGATTAATGTATCCCTGTAGCTCTGTTTATTTATATACTGGGTCAACATTTTAAGATTAGGCAGGGCTTTGAAAATTTCTTGACTATTTACTTCAGACCAGCATTCCTGCTAATTCAAAAGTATTTGTTTAAAATATTATGAAACATTACAATATTCATATATCTATATCCTAGAAGCAACCAGATTAAGTCACCTGTTGATTTATATCTCAATGCCTTCTTGATTCTTTCCTGTACGTTTTGCTGCACTTGTGCGTCCTGCTGATTTCAGCCGTGTATGTTTTACCGCATAGTGCGTCACTCCAAATTTGATTAGCGTGACCCGTCATCAAACCATATTCTTATTACATGTCTTGTATCACCTTGGCAATGGGGAAATCTAATACCTTGTTTAATTATCTAAAAATTCATATATAATATGTTATATGTTAGATAAATATAAATATGTAGATTGATTCTTAAAACCATGAACAATTTTTTTCTCTGAAATCTCCTTCATTGCATTTGTTAAAAATATTCCGTATGTAAAGAGTTAGCCACTTACTTTGTTATGTCTACATTAAAACAGAACTTGTGTTAATTTCTTGTGTGATTTCTTTCTTCAGGATTACTACCTCTCTTTGTTGTACAAGAAATTGATTGAAGGCCCAGTGTTCAACATTACTTTTGAACCTTCCAATAAAGATTTAAGAGTGTACGCTCATTGTGCTAAGACAGGAATGTAAGTCTCATAAAGTTCATATAGAAAACATTTAATTAACAAAGATATATATTGATAGAGCAACAATGTAAACCCAATGGCCATTATTAAATGACAAGAAATAATAACCAAAGTAAAAAGTCACACTTCACTCAAACATGTACAGGTGGACTAGTACCCCAGACTAGATAACACCTACTACAAGACTACATCACATCTACTATAAGACTACATCACATCTACAACAAGACTCCGTCACATCTACTACAAGACTACATCACATCTACTACAAGACTACATCACATCTACTACAAGACTACATCACATCTACAACAAGACTACATCACATCTACTGCAAGACTACATCACATCTACTATAAGACTAGGTCACACATACCACAAGACTACATCACATCTACTATAAGACTAGGTCACACATACCACAAGACTACATCACATCTACTATAAGACTAGGTCACACATACCACAAGACTACATCACATCTACTATAAGACTAGGTCACACATACCACAAGACTACATCACATCTACTATAAGACTAGGTCACACATACCACAAGACTACATCACATCTACTATAAGACTAGGTCACACATACCACAAGACTACATCACATCTACTATAAGACTAGGTCACACATAACACAAGACTACATCACATCTACTATAAGACTAGGTCACACATAACACAAGACTACATCACATCTACTATATGACTAGGTCACACATACCACAAGACTACATCACATCTACTATAAGACTAGGTCACACATACCACAAGACTACATCACATCTACTATAAGACTAGGCCACACATACCACAAGACTACATCACATCTACTATAAGACTAGGTCACACATACCACAAGACTACATCACATCTACTATAAGACTAGGTCACACATACCACAAGACTACATCACATCTACTATAAGACTAGGTCACACATACCACAAGACTACATCACATCTACTATAAGACTAGGTCACACATACCACAAGACTACATCACATCTACTATAAGACTAGGTCACACATACCACAAGACTACATCACATCTACTATAAGACTAGGTCACACATACCACAAGACCACATCACATCTACTATAAGACTAGGTCACACATACCACAAGACCACATCACATCTACTATAAGAGTAGGTCACACATACCACAAGACTACATCACATCTACTATAAGACTAGGTCACACATACCACAAGACTACATCACATCTACTATAAGACTAGGTCACACATACCACAAGACTACATCACATCTACTATAAGACTAGGTCACACATACCACAAGACTACATCACATCTACTATAAGACTAGGTCACACATACCACAAGACTACATCACATCTACTATAAGACTAGGTCACACATACCACAAGACTACATCACATCTACTATAAGACTAGGTCACACATACCACAAGACTACATCACATCTACTATAAGACTAGGTCACACATACCACAAGACTACATCACATCTACTATAAGACTAGGTCACACATAACACAAGACTACATCACATCTACTATAAGACTAGGTCACACATAACACAAGACTACATCACATCTACTATATGACTAGGTCACACATACCACAAGACTACATCACATCTACTATAAGACTAGGTCACACATACCACAAGACTACATCACATCTACTATAAGACTAGGCCACACATACCACAAGACTACATCACATCTACTATAAGACTAGGTCACACATACCACAAGACTACATCACATCTACTATAAGACTAGGTCACACATACCACAAGACTACATCACATCTACTATAAGACTAGGTCACACATACCACAAGACTACATCACATCTACTATAAGACTAGGTCACACATACCACAAGACTACATCACATCTACTATAAGACTAGGTCACACATACCACAAGACTACATCACATCTACTATAAGACTAGGTCACACATACCACAAGACCACATCACATCTACTATAAGACTAGGTCACACATACCACAAGACCACATCACATCTACTATAAGAGTAGGTCACACATACCACAAGACTACATCACATCTACTATAAGACTAGGTCACACATACCACAAGACTACATCACATCTACTATAAGACTAGGTCACACATACCACAAGACTACATCACATCTACTATATGATTAGGCCACACATACCACAAGACTACATCACATCTACTACAAGACTACATCACATCTACTATAAGACTAGGTCACACATACCACAAGACTACATCACACCTACTAACATGTACTTTATTAGCAGTGAATTATTATTATTGCACCTACTAACATGTACTTTATTAACAGTGAATTATTATTATTGCACCTACTATAGTCCGTTCAGAAATTCATAATAAACACCTGAATTAGTTTTGCGTGATAACCGCTTGTTATTTTGGTTTCAAATTTTGCATGCAATCTTAGAATATTGATGACGCAAACATTTTGGTATTTTTTATTCCACAAACACAACAGATTTTGCACATCAGCGAATTCCTTTGATCTTTTATGATGATATCACACAAGTTGATTCAAATTTTAGAGTTTACAGTAATCGTGTAAATTTTCCAGTTTACTGCAATTCTTGTCAGAGGCGTATCTACATAGTGCTTAATTGTTGGGTGTTGTTCATTATGTGTATTTGCAAACATGAATTCAATTGGTTGCAATTAATCTTGTCCTTCGGTCACCATTAGACCCCAGGACGTCCTAACTGCAGCTGGAATTGAATTCATCTTAATTTTAATCATTCCAAATCTGACGATTCCAAGAGGTTGATAATCATTACTGGCTGGACAAATAGTAATCCATCTCGTTTCCAGTACTCATCTTCCACCTACAGCACATGTTCAACACAATTCTTCCAGAACGGAATGTCTATTTTTGAGAGAGACTCGCGTGTCAGAACTTCAACATCACACATTTTAAACGTCCTGTTCTGTTCTGCAACTTGTCCTTTGACGTGAGCCCAGACAAGTTCGATTGGATTAAGGTGCGCATGATATGCAGGGAGTCGAAGAGAGGTGTGGCCGTATTTCTCAATGATTTTGTCAACATGGTACACCCTTTTCTTATTCGTATTCTTCACAAGTTGTAACAATTCGGGTTTTAAATATGTGTCGTCAAATTTGACATTTTCATTCGCAAGCCATGTCCTAATTTGATCTTTTGTATTTGATGCAGTAGGCACTTTGTCTTCCTCTGATACGACATTGTGGTATGATGCATTATCCATGACTATGCATGAAGGTCTCTCCAGGATTGGTAAAAGATCGTTCCCCAACCAGTGCCTGAAAATGTTTCCATTCATTTCAGTATGGTAGTCTCTACCGTCGGTACTTTTTGATTGGTAAATAAGTCCCGCATCATGGACAAGGCCGTTTTCAGTACTTCCAGCATGCGTTAATATAATGCGCTGGCCTTTGCTGCTCGGAATTGTTCTTTTGAGTTTGCCATTTACTGACTGCCATTCTTTAGCATAGGTGTGGTGTGCGTTGACCCATGATTCGTCCAAATATACAATATCATACCGTTCACTCTGCCGCTCATGGATCTGTCTCAGGTATTTGCTTCGAGCAATGACCAAGTGTGGTTTTTCACAAATAATATTCCTGCCCCCAACAGTTTTTCTGAAAGTGAAGCCGGCTTCTTGCACAATCTTCCATAGAGTACTTTTAGAAATGTCAATATTGCAGTCTGCATGAAATTTAATTTCAAATTCCTGAGAGTAACAAGTACATTATTAGCAAACATTTTCAATATCTCACATTTTATGACATCCATGTCAAAGCTGTCGACTTTCCTTTACCTTCCTTGATTGACATGAGTGCACTCTGAGTCTTGTTTAATCCAACGAGAAAATGACGATCTTATAAGACCAAGCGCGAGTTGCGTTCGTCTCTCTGGGTCATGAATATCACAATATAAATGCTCCATCTTGGATTCCCCAAGGAAGTGCTGATAAAGTAAAAAAGTAACCTTTTGCAAAGTTATAAATTTGCATTTCAAACTCATTGCAATTTACATATAAATGTTGGTATTTAAAGTCAACAAATGTCTACTGAGTCTTCACAAAATTAATAAAGATACGCCTTCCCTTCGGTAATTAATGCCAAGGTCGTGGTGCGTCATGTCGTTCAATATTCAGTTTTGTGCACGGGATTTTCCTGAAGTTAGTGTTTCTGCAATAGCCAAACTATTTTACGTGAACGACCGCACCAAATTAATGTATATATCCTAAAATGGTGTCAAATTCGAACTGGGTGAATTTAATATAGCATAAAGAAGAAAACTTTTAAACTAGATCAAATTTCTCAGAGCAAAAAATATTTCTATAACGTCATCAATATTCTAAGATTGCATGCAAAATTTGAAACCAAAATAACAAGCAGTTATCACGCAAAACTAATTCAGGTGTGATTATGAATTTCTGAACGGACTATAACATGTACTTTATTAGCAGTGAATTATTGCAACCACTAACATGTACTTTATTATCAGTGAATTATTGCACCTACTAACATGTACTTTATTAGCAGTGAATTATTATTATTGCACCTACTAACATGTACTTTATTAGCAGTGAATTATTGCACCTACTAACATGTACTTTATTCATCATTGAGTGCCGTCTCCGCAACGAAGGTTGGCTACCATGGAGCGCCATTCTGCTCTATCTCTTGCTTTGATGGTGCAGGTTGTCATCGGTTGATTTGTCCATCTTTTGATGTTACTCGTCCATGTTAATCTTGGTCTGCCTCTGCCTCTTTTACCTTGTATTTTCCCCTCCAGGATCACTTTCAGTAGGCTGTTGTGTCTTTTAACATGGCCTAAGAATCGCATTTGTCTTGTTCTAATTGTGTTCAGAAGTTCTCTTTTCATTTTTAGTTGTTTTAAGACTTCGTCGTTTATTTTCTTTTCCTTCCATCCAATTCTACCTATTCTTCTATATATCCACATTTCAACGGCTTCAATTCTCTGTTCTGTTTTCTTGTCTAATGTCCATGTTTCAGCACCATATAGGAATATTGAGAAGATGTAACATTTTGCTATTCTTAGTTTTAGCTCTGGTGTTATTTGTTTTGATGTTAGTATGTCCTTCATGACATTAAAATTACTTTTTGCCATTCCTATTCTTTTGTTTATTTCAGTTGTACATTTTCCATCATTGGTTATAGTATGTCCAAGGTAGTTGTAGTTCTGAACTGTCTCAAGGTCTATTCTTTCAATTTTATTAGCACTGAATTATCATTATTGCACCTACTAATAGCAGTGAATTATTGCACCTACTAATGTACTTTATAACAATGATGAACTCTCTTCTTCACTTCTATTGACATTGACTTGTTGACCAAGATGTTTCTCTTTTTCTGAAATGCTATTTTGGCCTGTGCTATTCTTTTTTTTTTTTTCTGTGGTGCAACTTTCATCTGATGTTGTTATTGTGCCCATAAATTGAGGTTCTGCACTTGCTTCACGTTAATCCCTCTTTTTTATGTTGCATAATCGTTCGTTCGTTCGTTCGCTTTCGTCAGCTTTGACCTCTGACGAAGTCCCACCCACTCAATTTTGTGGGACTGAATTTTGCGTGTAAAGTCTGTTTTATCCCATTACAGGATGCCCCTCGCCATGCAGGCAGATTTACTCCGACTTCAGAGGTACTAATTTTTAGGGAATTAGTAAACCCAGGTGTCCTCGCCAGGGTACGAACCCCGGCTGTTGCCGTGGTAAGCCAACCGCCTATCGATTGCGCTAACCGGACACCCATGTTGCATAATGATGATGGTTGTATCTTGTATATGACCATTACTTCTAATTTCTTACTGTCAAAGCTGAAAATTTGTAGCTTAGTTTAAAAAACTAACAATCACTTTACTTAATAATGAAAACTGAACTGTGATTGTGAAATAATACATTCTCTCCTTGTATTGTTTATACAGCTCCAACAACTTAATGCATTCAGTATAGGAGTTAAGTTTTCTCTAAGAGTGTCTAGTGTATGAGTGATAACAGTGGATGTAGTATATAGGATTTAAGTTTTCTCTAGGAGTGTCTAGTGTATGAGTGATAACATTGGTTGTAGCATGTAGGAGTTAAGTTTTCTCTAGGAGTGTCTAGTGTATGAGTGATAACAGTGGATGTAGTATATAGGATTTAAGTTTTCTCTAGGAGTGTCTAGTGTATGAGTGATAACATTGGTTGTAGCATGTAGGAGTTAAGTTTTCTCTAGGAGCGTCTAGTGTATGAGTGATAACAGTGGATGTAGTATATAGGATTTAAGTTTTCTCTAGGAGTGTCTAGTGTATGAGTGATAACAGTGGATGTAGTATACAGGATTTAAGTTTTCTCTAGGAGTGTCTAGTGTATGAGTGATAACAGTGGATGTGGCGTATAAGAGTTAAGTTTTCTCTAGGAGTGTCTAGTGTATGAGTGATAACAGTGGATGTAGCATATAGGAAGTAAGTTTTCCCTAGGTGAGTCTAGTGTATGAGTGATATCAGTGGATGTAGCATATAGGAAGTAAGTTTTCCCTAGGTGAGTCTAGTGTATGAGTGATATCAGTGGATGTAGCATATAGGAGTTAAGTTTTCCCTAGGTGTGTCTAGTGTATGAGTGATAACATTGGATGTAGCATATAGGAGTTAAGTTTTCCCTAGGTGTGTCTAGTGTATGAGTGATAACATTGGATGTAGAATATAGGAGTTAAGTTTTCCCTAGGTGAGTCTAGTGTATGAGTGATATCAGTGGATGTAGCATATAGGAGTTAAGTTTTCCCTAGGTGTGTCTAGTGTATGAGTGATTACGGTGGATGTAGCACGTAGAATCTCAGTAAAAGATGATGCTATTGTCCAACATAGAAGGGAATTGCAAGGATATTTCAACTTGAGTTGTCAGACATGCTTTTTTAAGTTTCCAATGTCTGCAGCAAACAAAGCAAAATGGAGGAAATATCTTGAAGATGCCAGACAATTGGTGAATCTGTACTTGCAGCTCCATGAAAAGTTGGTTCAATTAATAAATTGTTGACTTAGGTAATCATTTGATTGTTAGAATATGTTTTAATGAAGACAAGAATGACTTCATTATAAGTTTAATAACTTACTTAAGTCTGTAATTAACAGATGATCACATTTACAGGTATTCATCAGGAGCTTTGGTCGTCTATTACCTGAACCTGAAAGACTCAGATGCTGTTCTGTTGTTGACCCAGTTTCAGGATTATGACCTCGACCTCTATATACTGACTCCAGGAGATTCTAACGGCCTCAGATCTGAGTAAGTTCAGTGTTTTCTCTGCCTTCTTCTTGTACTTTCACCCATCAAGTAGACTTGGGTTCCTTGTGTCGCTAGTTTACGACAAGTCGTTGTGCTTGTCTTGACCTGACACATTCATCATCTTCTTCTTGTACTTTCACCCATTAAGTAGACTTGGGTTCCTTGTGTCGCTAGTTTACAATATTTGTTTGCTATAGAGTTTGTGCCTCTAAACTGAAGCCATCATCTTCTTGTACTTTCACCCATTAAGTAGACTTGGGTGCCTTAAGTCACTAGTTTACAACATGCTATGGTGCTTGTCTTGGCCTGACACATCCATCATCTTCTTGTACTTTCACCCATTAAGTAGACTTGGGTGCCTTAAGTCACTAGTTTACAACATGCTATGGTGCTTGTCTTGGCCTGACACATCCATCATCTTCTTGTACTTTCACCCATTAAGTAGACTTGGGTTCCTTGTGTTGCTAGTTGACAATATTTGTTTGCTATAGAGTTTGTGCCTCTAAACTGAAGCCATCATCTTCTTGTACTTTCACCCATTAAGTAGACTTGGGTTCCTTGTGTCGCTAGTTTACAATATTTGTTTGCTATAGAGTTTGTGCCTCTAAACTGAAGCCATCTTCAGTGCTTTCTCTAATGTGTGGCGGACATGCTTCAATCTGGGGAATGTGCTGAGGAGGGGATATGAACACTATGAAGGTGTCTGTTGTACAATAAAGACAATCTGTCGACTAAACATGACAATCATTTATGTGTGGATTATGCAGGACAGCAACCGACTCTCACTACTTGCTTGTTTGCGTTTGCCCTGTGACTAAAGGAGTACACCTCTTCATCATCCGCCCTTAAAAGGACGTTCAGTGGGCATGTCTGCATTGTGTTGTGTTTTGCAGTATAACATTGCTATTTGTAGCTTTCGGCCCAACACATTCGACTTCAGCAAAACTCTCACTACTTGATTTTGTCTGTGTACTATCTTTTTCACTAACCAACAAAGCAAGTTGTGAACATCATGTTCCTTGATATCCTGTAGGACAAGGTTTTGATGATTGTTTCTTTGATATGACCATTACTTCTGTTTTCTTACCATTCAGGCTGAGACCTTTCTTGTTGCTTTCTTTTACTATTATGTCGATCATTTCTTGTAGTTAATTCTCCAATATCTGATATGAAGGCTGTGTCATCCTCATATTGCAAACTGTTTATGTTGTGACCGTTGACTTCAATTCCTTTTTGTCTACTATTGATCTCATATTTCCACTGTCAAGTGAGAACACAGTGCATGATAATTGCAAACACTGCCCTCCCACCCAGCTTGGATTAATTCATCTGGAATATCATCACTTCCTAGTGACTTCCCTCTCTTCAGATTTTTTATTGCAGAACAAACTTCACCTAGCATGGGCTTTGGTTTTTTTTTCACTTTCTATTAATATATTTGATTGTTTTGAAGTTACACATTGTTGTGCTGTAATCACTCCATCTGTGCAATATATAATTTCTTCATTTAGTGTGTTTCCACTGTGGTCATTAATTACTTGAACTGATGGTCTAAAATTGCCTGTTATCATTCTAATTTCTCCAAACATTTCTTCATCTCTCCATTGCTGATAGAGCTCTTCAATTACACCACATGTGTTCATAATAAATCTATTTTTGTCTCCTGATCTCTGTTCTGCTTTTGAGTATTTTCTGTATTCTGTGCTATTTCACTTCTCGCCTGTTTGTTTCAGTTTTATTCTTTAATCTATCAGAGGCTTTTACAACAGCTTTAAATCAGAAAGATGTGAAAGAAACTTATACTGTACAAGTAAAGAACACATATCAGAAGCTGCTAGAAGAAGGGAATGAGCAGTACAGAAGAGAAAATCCTGAAAAAAAAGTCACAACCAAATGGCAATGAAATGGCAAAAAACAGCATACAAGAATCCTGCATCACCTTACACAAAAAGGAAAGTAACAAAAAACAAAAATGGATAACTGACAACATTTTAGAAAAAATGGAAGAGAGAAGACAAGCGAAAAACCCCCAGATACAAGGAAATTGATAATGAAATACGAAAAATGTGCATTAAGGCAAAAGAAGACTGGCTCAACCAAAGATGTCTAGAAGTCAAAACTATGGAAAGTAAACAAAATTTAAGAGGAATGCACACAGAAATAAAAAGAATGACTAATAAAGACAAAAAAGCTGCAGGAAATGGATGTATAGCAAACAAAGAAGGAAGAATGCTAACAGACAACAAAGATATAATCGATAGATGGCAGGAATACATAACAGAATTATTTCATGATGAAAGGGACAAAAAACCATTTATAAAATGTACATCCAGCTATAAAATCCTGAAATCTGAAGTAGAAAAAGCTATAAAAACAATGAAAAAGGGAAAAGCAGCAGGACCTGACAATATACAGATAGAGATGATACAAGCACTAGAAGATTTTGGAATTGAAATGATCATAGACATATGCAATGACATATACCATACAGGATACATACCAAATGAACTAAAAACATCAACTTTTATTGTATAGCCTAAAAAGAATGGTGCAGCTGAATGCAGTGATTTTAGAACAATAAGCCTAATGAGCCAGGTAACCACAATTTTACTAAAAGTTATGCAAGGAAGGATTCAGAATAAAATTAATAATGAACTAGATGAGCAGCAATTCGGATTCAAGAAAAACAGTGGGACAAACGAAGCCATATTCAGCATGAGGACATTGATCGAAAAGTACATAGAAGTAAACAAACCAATATATGCCTGCTTCATAGACTACACCAAAGCATTTGATAGAACACACCATAATCAACTTATAGACTGCCTAAAAGATATAAATCTGGATGACATAGACATACGACTAATATGTAATTTGTATTGGGAGCAAACAGCAATAATAAAATATAACAAGGAGAACTCTACACCCATGGACATAAGAAGAGGAGTAAGACAAGGATGCATCCTATCACCACGCTTGTTCAATTTATATACACTGAGCAAATCTTTTAAAGCATCATTGAGATGCCAGGCCTAAACATTAATGGAAAGATAATCATTAACCTAAAATATGCTGATGATACTGTTCTACTAGCAGAAAATCCTAAAGACCTACAACAACTGCTTAATGTGATAAACATGACAAGCAAAAAATGTGGACTAGATATGAATATCAAAAAGACTAAAACTATGATCATAAACAAAGGAAATTCTCAAGACCTACAATTAAATATCAAAGTTGAAGGAATACATCTAGAGACAGTTCAGAACTACAACTACCTGGGACATACTATAACCAGTGATGGAAAATGTACAACTGAAATAAACAAAAGAATAGGAATGGCAAAAAGTAATTTCAATGCCATGAAAAATATACTAACATCAAAACAAACAACAACAGGGCTAAAACTATAATAGCAAAATGTTACATCTTCTCAATATTCCTGTATGGTGCAGAAACATGGACATTAGACCAGAAAACAGAACAGAAAATTGAGGCCTTTGAAATGTGGATTTACAGAAGAATAGGTAGAATTAGATGGAAAGAAAAGAAAACAAACGAGGAAGTTTCATGACGACTAAGGGTGAAAAAAGAACTACTAAACACAATTAGAGCAAGACAAATGACATTTTTTGGTCATGTTAAAAGACACAACAGTCTAATAAAAGTAATATTAGAGGGGAAAATACAAGGTAAAAGAGGCAGAGGCAGACCAAGCATATTGGTATTGCCCCTCTCACCACATTTTTAAACTTTATTTGGAACCCTACTATTAGTAGTTCATAGTCTTAGTCACAATCTACAACAGTGTTTGCAGTCCTCCTGATCTCCATCTTTGCTGGACCAGGATAAAGTCTTTGATTTCTTGTGTTGCCATCTGGAGAGGTCCAAGCATATAATCTTCTTGGATGTTGTTTACAGAAAGTGCCAGCAATATCAAGGTTATTCTTATGACAACAGTCTATATGTCTTTCTCCTCTTGTTTTTTATCTCCTATGCTAAATGACCCACAAAGTTGTATGTCTTCATCTGTTCTTTCCATGCCAATTTTAGCATTGAAGTCTCCCACGATGATTAAAATGTCTCTTTTATCTACCTTTCTATGGTATACTGCTTTAGCTTGTAAAATTCTGTTATTTGTTCATCATTTGCTGATGTTGTGGGTGCATATACTTGATAGACTGTGATGTTTCACTTTTTCTTTCTTAGTTTAATTGTTAATAATCTGTTGCTGACTGGATTGTAACCAAGGAGAGTTGCATATATTTTCTTTGTCAGGAAGGACCATACGCTACCTTGTCCGCTCTTTTCCTTTCCTGAATATATAAATGTTTTTTTGTCCAGCCCAACTATACGCAAAGATGCCTAGAATATCTAAATTGTAACTGACCATTTCTTTGTCGATCATTAAATCCTATTCTGACCTATCCATAGAACCAGTTTCATTGCAGTCAGGAACACACCTTATCCACTGCACCATTTGTTACAGCATTTCCTAAAATGCAGTGCTAAATTCTGTTGACAAGGTCACTCCATGTACGTCCCACTCAACTGCACAAGCGATGATTCCAAACATCCTTAGTCACTTCTTACGTCATGTGTGGAAGGTAATAGAGGCTCTATTCTTTTCTAGCGAATCATTTCAGAGAATGAGCCATGTTTAAAGCACTCTGAACTTTTTTCCAAGTGCTGTAAACATACCTCATTCTCTGAAATGATTCGCTGATTATCACCTCGGAAGTTTCCCTCTATAATAATATTCATTTATTATTATTTGTCTCTATTCTTTTCTACCCTCACTATGGGGGCCCCACTAGCTACACAGGGCTGAACATTTCAATATTTTCCTCTATAAAGGTTCCCTACATTCTTGCCAGAGTTTAGATTTATGTTTACATTCCTCAGTAATACAGTCAGGTCTATGGGCATCATCACTATTACTTGTACCTGCTCTGCTATTAGTCGCTTCTCCATTTCAGTTGTTTGACCTGCCTGACTTGAAGGTCTCACCATCAGATCTTTGAGATTTATTTTTCTTTTTGCTTCTCGTGATTTCTCTAAAGTTCACAATCACTAATTTGTCGTTGCTTTCTGATTGGTTCTAGCCACTTAACATCTTAGGTCCCTGTTGTGCCCTGAGCCCGACACCAGGCTGTTCTAGCTCCGGCCTTTGAGAGCATCAAGTGCATGCTTAATAATATATGAAATTTAATTTCAATATGGAAATAATGATTTTCACTATTTTTAATCTTCATAAAAATTATCATTCAGTGCCTTCTCCACATCAAAGGTTGTCTACCATGGCATGACATTTCACCTTGTCTCTTGCTTTGATAGTGCAGGTTGGCATAGGTTGGCCTGTCCATCTTTTGATGTTACTCAACCATGTTAATCTTGGTCTACCTCTGCTTCTTTTACCTTGTATTTTCCCTTCCAAGATTACTTTTAGTAAGCTGTTGTGTCTTTTAACATGCCCCAAAAATCTCATTTGCCTTGTTTAAATTGTGTTTAGTAGTTCTCTTTTCATTGTTTTTTTTAAAGCTTCATCATTTTATTTCCTCCCCAGTTATGTCAAACTTAATGGACAAACTTTGCTAATGTCTGGATTGAATCTACCTGCTCTGACTCCCAAAGCTCACAAAGGGGAAGTTACTGTTCCAGCTCAATCATTTGGCTTCATCGTTGTCCTGCATGCTGAGGTGGAGAAATGTATGAAAAGTACTCCTCGTAAAGCTACAGGGGTGAAGATAAAAGCAAAGCTAGTACTTCAATTGGTGTTGCTGCTGTTGTTGCTCTTGTAGAATCTGACATATATTTTGGTGGCTTTTCATTCCTAAAATTATTTTATTTTCCTGAAACATGACAGCCCACGTTGCCTAACTTCATATCTGGTGAGTTTTTCCATTCAGTTCAGACTCAGACTTCATATGTCAGTAAAACATTCTCTTACAGTTCTATAGAGTTGAAGTGAATTTGGGTGGAGTCATCTCTTGGAGTCATGGGAGATTGTGGTTGAGTCAGATCATGGGGATGAAAGCTATATGGAGTAATGTCTGGACATTAAGAAGTTGTTTAGTCTGGAGGTAATTTTGATGAAGTCAGGGCAGTTTAGTTGAGACAGGTTTTAGTGGAGTCAGATCACAGGGGAGAAGGCAATTGGCAGAGTGTTCAGAGTTGTGGGGTCTAAAACATTTATATTTTAGAGGGCATGCCCCTTATGGATCTTAAAATAACTCATGGCAATTTTGTGTCTGTAAAATGACAATTCTTGTTGAGGTAGTAATTTTGTGCAAAGTAACAATTCTTGATGAGGTGGTAATTTTGTGTAAAGTGACAATTCTTGATGAGGTGGTAATTTTGTGTAAAGTGACAATTCTTGATGTGGTGGTAATTTTGTGTAAAGTGACAATTCTTGATGAGGTGGTAATTTTGTGTAAAGTGACAATTCTTCATGAGGTGGTAATTTTGTGTAAAGTGACAATTCTTGATGAGGTGGTAATTTTTGGTAGAGCCACAAAAACTATGTTTAGAATGTGAAACAACAAAATCAACAGTGTAGTTGTGGAGTTTAATTCTGTGAGTAAAGTAGAGAATCATTGTCTGGAGCAAATTTTGTTGGGGGAGGTTGTAACCAGAATTTGAGAGTTGAAGGAGATTGAGTTCAAAGCTTTCTGGCTGTACAGTCCTTCTCCAATCAGTTTTATAAACTGACTTCTTTGTTGACCTTCTAGCATTCCTGTTGATTTATTGTTCTCAATATTTTACAGATTATTGTTCTCAGTATTGTATAGATTATTGTTCTCAATATTGTATAGATTATTGTTCTCAATATTGTATAGATAATTGTTCTCAATATTGTATAGATTATTGATCTCAACATTGTATAGATTATTGATCTCAATATTGTATAGATTATTGTTCTCAATATTACTTGTATAGATTATTGTTCTCAATATTGTATAGATTATTATTCTCAATATTACTTGTATAGATTATTATTCTCAATATTACTTGTATAGATTATTATTCTCAATATTACTTGTATAGATTATTATTCTCAATATTACTTGTATAGATTATTATTCTCAATATTGTATAGATTATTGTTCTCAATATTACTTATATAGATTATTATTCTCAATATTGTATAGATTATTATTCTCAATATTGTATAGATTATTATTCTCAATATTGTATAGATTATTGTTCTCAATATTACTTGTATAGATTATTGTTCTCAATATTGTATAGATTATTATTTTCAATATTACTTGTATAGATTATTGTTCTCAATATTACTTATATAGATTATTATTCTCAATATTGTATAGATTATTATTCTCAATATTGTATAGATTATTAATCTCAATATTGTATAGATTATTATTCTCAATATTGTATAGATTATTATTCTCAATATTGTATAGATTATTATTCTCAATATTGTATAGATTATTATTCTCAATATTATATAGATTATTATTCTCTATATTTTATAGATTATTATTCTCAATATTGTATAGATTATTATTCTCAATATTGTATAGATTATTATTCTCAATATTATATAGATTATTGTTCTCAGTATTGTATAGATTATTATTCTCAATATTGTATAGATTATTATTCTCAATATTGTATAGATTATTATTCTCAATATTGTATAGATTATTATTCTTAATATTACTTGTATAGATTATTATTCTCAATATTACTTGCATAGATTATTATTCTCAATATTACTTGTATAGATTATTATTCTCAATATTGTATAGATTATTATTCTCAATACTACTTGTATAGATTATTATTCTCAATATTGTATAGATTATTATTCTCAATATTACTTGTATAGATTATTGTTCTCAATACTACTTGTATAGGTTATTATTCTCAATATTGTATAGAATATTATTCTCAATATTACTTGTATAGATTATTGTTCTCAATATTACTTGTATAGATTATTGTTCTCAATATTGTATAGATTATTGTTCTCAATATTACTTGTATAGATTATTGTTCTCAATATTACTTGTATAGATTATTATTCTCAATATTACTTGTATAGATTATTATTCTCAATATTACTTGTATAGATTATTATTCTCAATATTGTATAGATTATTATTCTCAATATTACTTGTATAGATTATTATTCTCAATATTGTATAGATTATTATTCTCAATATTACTTGTATAGATTATTGTTCTCAATATTACTTGTATAGATTATTATTCTCAATATTACTTGTATAGATTATTATTCTCAATATTACTTGTATAGGTTATTATTCTCAATATTACTTGTATAGATTATTATTCTCAATATTACTTGTATAGATTATTGTTCTCAATGTTAACAAGCTTTAAAGTTATTGCACTCGCTGTTTACTAGGTCATTTTTTTATGACTTTCTAAAAGTTTTCTGATTATCTGTTTCGTTTACTGATATTTGTTTACTATTTATTTGTTGATTAAATTTGTTCATTTTTTACATGTTGACTAGATATTTGTTCATTATTTACATGTTGACTAGATATTTGTTCATTATTTACATGTTGACTAGATATTTGTTCATTATTTACATGTTGACTAGATATTTGTTCATTATTTACATGTTGACTAGATATTTGTTCATTATTTACATGTTAACTAGATATTTGTTCATTATTTACATGTTGACTAGATATTTGTTCATTATTTACATGTTAACCAGATATTTGTTCATTATTTATATGTTAACCAGATATTTGTTCATTATTTACATGTTGACTAGATATTCGTTCATTATTTACATGTTGAAAAAAAATGTGTTAAATATCTACTAGATTACTATATATGGTTTGATTTTATATTTATGTTGATGACATAATTGTTCGTTATTTACAAATTGACTAAAGTATTTGTTCGTTAATTAACGGATAGTTGACTAATCACTTATTCATTGTTTATTTGTGGACAAACACTTGTTGATTAAAACTTTTCTTTAAATACACATTAACTAAATAATTGTCCTTTAATTGTTCATTAACTAAATATTTGTTCATTAATTGCTTGTTGACTATATATTTGGACTTCCGTTTCAAAATGGTGGAACATTTCACGTTCTCTCGATCGCTGCAGACAATGCTTCTGGGTTTTGATTAATTTCGGCTCTCTGATTGCAATTTTCTGTGTTGAAATAAAAATGATGTTCTACTTAGAAAATCTGCGCGAAGAAGTGGACAAATCGGCACTGGCGAGTACATACAGCAATGTTTCTTTTTGACAAGTCAAGTATTGTAACGGCGACCTTCACCGTCTAGTGTTGACATGCGATTTACGTCACAGTGAGTGCTGTTCAATGGCCGACGTTGGGATTTTTTACGCAAGTTATTTACATGCTGAAACGCATTAATGGATTGCTCCTTCAAGTTGACCGAAGATTTTCATCTTTGGGAAATTGCACCGTGTTTCGTTCGTTGTACGCTAACCCTAGGGTCTATTGTTTGATGTGTGACGGGGATAATTCGACGACTAACTTTGTGTTCATATGTCCGGTTGGTTCAAGAACGATGTCCTAACACCATCAAGCGCTATACATTTTTTGTTCTCAATATGATGATCATCATTTTCGGGAGGACATGAACTTCCATGGTATATGGTGGATAGGCGGCAGAAACCATTGAAGGCTATGTCTGAAGGGTGTTCCTTGTTGCAGTTTCCTCATATTTCAAGTCCGGCTTGTTGCAGGAGCTACTGAGTTAAGTGCTCTATACACACTGTGGGCTGTGTGTCTCATCCATTTTGATCATGTTTCGATGTCCCAATTGTTTACGATGAAGGATGATATCTTATGATAGGGAACAGTTGACTGTGTTCACTTTCTGCGCGGTTTCGCCTTATGTCTTTTGGCGTGTGCTGAGACTGCTACGATGGGGGCTACAGTTACTTTTCTTTGTTTGGGAGATTATTTATTTGTTGGTAAAATATTTGTTGATTAAAACTTGTTTTACTCTTTATGCGTTGACTTAATATTTGTTCATTAATTGCTCATTAAATAAATATTTGTTCATTAATTACTCGTTGCCTAATATAATTTGCTATTTTTAAATTGTTTTATTTGTTCACAGTCTAAATATTGTCATTTGTTCAGTCTAAATATTGTTATCTGTTCTGAGTCTAAATATTGTCATTTGTTCACAGTCTAAATATTGTCATTTGTTCAGTCTAAATATTGTTATTTGTTCAGTCTAAATATTGTTATCTGTTCTGAGTCTAAACATTGTCATTTGTTCACAGTCTAAATATTGTCATTTGTTCACAGTCTAAATATTGTCATTTGTTCACAGTCTAAATATTGTCATTTGTTCACAGTCTAAATATTGTTATTTGTTCACAGTCTAAATATTGTTATCTGTTCTGAGTCTAAATATTGTTATTTGTTCGGTCTAAATTATTTTATTTGTTCACAGTCTAAATATTGTCATTTGTTCAGAGTCTAAATAGTACAGTCTAAATATTGTCATTTGTTCACAGTCTAAATATTGTCATTTGTTCAGAGTCTAAATAGCACCGTCTAAATATTGTCATTTGTTCAGAGTCAAATAGTACAGTCTAAATATTGTCATTTGTTCAGAGTCTAAATAGTACAGTCTAAATATTGTCATTTGTTCAGTCTAAATATTGTTATTTGTTCAGTCTAAATATTGTTATCTGTTCTGAGTCTAAATATTGTCATTTGTTCACAGTCTAAATATTGTCATTTGTTCACAGTCTAAATATTGTCATTTGTTCACAGTCTAAATATTGTCATTTGTTCACAGTCTAAATATTGTTATTCGTTCACAGTCTAAATATTGTTATCTGTTCTGAGTCTAAATATTGTCATTTGTTCACAGTCTAAATATTGTCATTTGTTCAGTCTAAATATTGTTATTTGTTCAGTCTAAATATTGTTATCTGTTCTGAGTCTAAATATTGTCATTTGTTCACAGTCTAAATATTGTCATTTGTTCACAGTCTAAATATTGTCATTTGTTCACAGTCTAAATATTGTCATTTGTTCACAGTCTAAATATTGTTATTTGTTCACAGTCTAAATATTGTTATCTGTTCTGAGTCTAAATATTGTTATTTGTTCGGTCTAAATTATTTTATTTGTTCACAGTCTAAATATTGTCATTTGTTCAGAGTCTAAATAGTACAGTCTAAATATTGTCATTTGTTCACAGACTAAATATTGTCATTTGTTCAGAGTCTAAATAGCACCGTCTAAATATTGTCATTTGTTCAGAGTCTAAATAGTACAGTCTAAATATTGTCATTTATTCAGAGTCTAAATAGTACAGTCTAAATATTGTCATTTGTTCAGTCTAAATATTGTTATTTGTTCAGTCTAAATATTGTTATCTGTTCTGAGTCTAAATATTGTCATTTGTTCACAGTCTAAATATTGTCATTTGTTCACAGTCTAAATATTGTCATTTGTTCACAGTCTAAATATTGTCATTTGTTCACAGTCTAAATATTGTTATTCGTTCACAGTCTAAATATTGTTATCTGTTCTGAGTCTAAATATTGTCATTTGTTCACAGTCTAAATATTGTCATTTGTTCAGTCTAAATATTGTTATTTGTTCAGTCTAAATATTGTTATCTGTTCTGAGTCTAAATATTGTCATTTGTTCACAGTCTAAATATTGTCATTTGTTCACAGTCTAAATATTGTCATTTGTTCACAGTCTAAATATTGTCATTTGTTCACAGTCTAAATATTGTTATTTGTTCACAGTCTAAATATTGTTATCTGTTCTGAGTCTAAATATTGTCATTTGTTCAGAGTCTAAATAGCACAGTCTAAATATTGTCATTTGTTCAGAGTCTAAATAGTACAGTCTAAATATTGTCATTTGTTCACAGTCTAAATATTGTCATTTGTTCAGAGTCTAAATAGCACAGTCTAAATATTGTCATTTGTTCAGAGTCTAAATAGTACAGTCTAAATATTGTCATTTGTTCAGAGTCTAAATAGTACAGTCTAAATATTGTCATTTGTTCAGTCTAAATATTGTTATTTGTTCAGTCTAAATATTGTTATCTGTTCTGAGTCTAAATATTGTCATTTGTTCACAGTCTAAATATTGTCATTTGTTCACAGTCTAAATATTGTCATTTGTTCACAGTCTAAATATTGTCATTTGTTCACAGTCTAAATATTGTTATTCGTTCACAGTCTAAATATTGTTATCTGTTCTGAGTCTAAATATTGTTATTTGTTCGGTCTAAATTATTTTATTTGTTCACAGTCTAAATATTGTCATTTGTTCACAGTCTAAATATTGTCATTTGTTCAGAGTCTAAATAGCACAGTCTAAATATTGTCATTTGTTCAGAGTCTAAATAGTACAGTCTAAATATTGTCATTTGTTCAGAGTCTAAATAGTACAGTCTAAATATTGTCATTTGTTCACAGTCTAAATATTGTTATTTGTTCAGAGTCTAAATATTGTTATTTGTTCAGAGTCTAAATAGTTCAGTCTAAATATTGTTATTTGTTCACAGTCTAAATATTGTTATTTGTTCAGAGTCTAAATATTGTTATTTGTTCACAGTCTAAATATTGTTATTTGTTCAGATTCTAAATATTGTTATTTGTTCAAATTCTAAATATTGTTATTTGTTCAGATTCTAAATATTGTTATTTGTTCAAATTCTAAATATTGTTATTTGTTCAAATTATAAATATTGTTATTTGTTCAAATTCTAAATATTGTTATTTGTTCAGATTCTAAATATTGTCATTTGTTCAAATTCTAAATATTGTAATTTGTTCAAATTCTAAATATTGTTATTTGTTCAAATTCTAAATATTGTTATTTGTTCTTTTCAGCTGAGCTCGTAGTGGGCATAACTTTTTCTGGGAACTCAGTCATTCTGTATTCACCTTGTCCATGATGTTATTACTTACCTAGCCTATTTGGCTCCCCGTAGGCTGCACTTGTATCTGACCCGTATAGTTAACCACCTTATACTCAACTTGGAAAATCTTTAAAATCGTTTGACAAGGAGCCAAGATTTTTTTTATCCCCGTTCGCTAGCTTTGACCTCTGACGAAGTCCCTAGAGTCTAGGGACTGAATTTTGCTTGTTAATCCGTTTTACCCTGGCAGCCGTTTACACACGGGTCCCTCGTCGCACAGGCAGATATCTTTCCGTCTTCGGAGGTACTAAAATTTTTGTCCCGTCCATGAGTAGTTGACATTTCAAGCCGTGCCTCGCTGCTGAGACCAGGGGAGGTTGTGGCAGAAACAAAATCACCATAATCATCGAGTGCCATCTCCGCAACGAAGGTTGGCTACCATGAAGCGCCATTCTGCTCTGTCTCTTGCTTTGATGGTGCAGGTTTCATAGGCTGATTTGTCCATCTTTTGATGTTACTCGTCCATGTTAGCCTTGGACTGCCTCTGCCTCTTTTACCTTGTATTTTCCCCTCCAAAATTCCTTTTAGTAGGCTGTTGTGTTATTTTAATGGGCCACAAAAATCGCATTTGTCTTGTTTGAATTGTGTTTAGTAGTTCTCTTTTCATTTTTAGTTGTTTTAAGACTTCATCGTTTGTTTTCTTTTCTTTCCATCCAATTCTGCCTATTCTTCTATATATCCACATTTCAAAGGCTTCAATTCTCTGTTATGTTTTCTTGTCTAATTTCCATGTTTCTGCACCATATAGAAACGTTGAGAAGATATAACATTTTCGCTATTCTTAGTTTTAGCCTTGGCGTTATTTGTTTTTATGTTAGTATATTTTTCATGACATTAAAATTACTTTTTGCCATTCCTATTCTTTATTTCAATTTATCTACCTATTCAATAGAAAGAATAATAGAAATAATTATAACAGGGGAAAGCAGATAACTCAAACTCTGACTTTATTCCAACTCTTTGCTATCAATGTCAAACATGAACTCTGACTAAAGATCACGAAAGAAATCTGACAACATGCGAGATGAGATGCCTCAGAAAAGCTGTGAAAAAAACACGAAGAGATCATGTAAAGATTAAATCAGAAACAACATTGGGATTCTACCAGTAATCAAATACATGGAGAGACAAAGATGAAAGTGGTTTGAACATTTAATGTGCATGAATCCCTCAGCGTCAAGAGCTTATAACAACAAAATGGAACAACCAAAGTATAGAAGTAGACAAAGAAGAAGATGGATTGAGGAAATTTACTACATAATAAAACAATCATCATCATCATCATGTGCCATACCAGTCGGCGTAGGCGATCATTTTCTTCCACAATCTTCTATCTACAGTGCATCGTATCAATTCTGTTGTTGACTGTTTTCCATGCCATGACACCAAGCTTTCTAGTATCTTCTCTCTTTGTCATCCGCGATCTCTCTTTCCCCGTATTTTGCAAGTTGTAACCAAGTATTCCAACTTTCCTCTTCTCAAGACGTGCCTGAAAAATATTGATTGTTTCTTTCTGATGTATGTTTAGGAGCTCCCTTTTTGTGTTGGCCTCTTTGAGAATTTCCTCATGGGTCTTTTTAGCTATCCAGGGAACTTTCAACATTCTTCTGAGAAATCCCATCTCTGTGGCCTCTAATCGCCTTTTCATTTGTTTGTTTACTGTTCATGATTCACTTCCATAGGTCAGAATTGGCTCTATATAGCACTGATGAACTCTCTTTCTCACTTCTACTGACATAAACTTGTTGCATATGTTTTTCATTTTCTGAAATGCTATTTTAGCCAGAGCTATTCTGCTTTTTATTTCCGTGGTACATAAAACAATGCAATATCACTATTTTTATAAATGTGGTATATTTTTATGTTTATAAATTGATCTTATGATATAAATCTGGACGATACAGACATACGACTAATATGTAATTTGTACTGGGAGCAAACAGCAATAATAAAATATAACAAGGAGAACGCTACACCCATTGATATAAAAAGAGGAGTAAGACAAGGATGCAAACTATCACCAAGCTTGTTCAATCTATACACTGAGCAAATCTTTGAAAACATCACAGAGATGCCAGGCCTACAAATTAATGGAAAGATAATCAATAACCTACGATATGCTAATGATACTGTACTACTAGCAGAAAATGCTACAGATCTACAACAATTACTTAATGTAATAAACATGACAAGTAAAAAATATGGACTAGATATGAATATAAAAAAGACTAAAACTATGATCATAAAAAAAGAAAATACTCAAAACTGACAAGTCTTCTACCTTTTAGCTCCCAGTGGAGCATAGGTCTTCAACAAACACTTTCCAAGTCGTTCTGTTTTTTGCAATTCTTTTAAGATCATTCCATGTCTTCCCCATCATCTTCATCTCTGCTTCGATCTGTTTTTTTCCAAGAATTCCTTGGTCTTCCTCTTTGTCTTTTTCCCTAGGGATTCGAAAAAAGGGCCTGTTGTGTAATACTCTCAGTTGGCTTCCGTAGTGGGTGTCCTATCCATCGCCATCGTCTTCGCTGTATCTCTTTATCCACTGGTTTTTGACCGGTACATTTCCATAATTCCACGTTAGTGACTTTGTCCTGCCATTTCCATCCCTTTATTCTGAGCAAGCATCCATTAATGAAAGTCTGTACCTTCATGATTGTCAATTTTGTTATTCTCCATGTTTCACAGCCATATAATAGGACCGACTTAACATTTGAGTTGAAAATTTTTATTTTTGTATTAACCTAATTTCTTTGGATTTCCATATGTTTCCCAGTGCAATGAAAGCTCCTCTTGCTTTTGATATCCTTATTTTGGTATCATTTTCTGTTCCTCCCGCTTTATCTATATTACTGCCCAGATATATGTAAGATTGTACGTCTAGTAGAGGTATTTCTCCTAGTTTTATTTGGTTATTGCCAACTGCATTAATTCTCATAATGTTGGTCTTATCTCTATTAATCTTTAGTCCTAGCTGTTATGATCTCTCATCTAATATACTCATTTTATCCTGCATCTGTTGATGGCTGTGTGATAGGAGAGCTATGTCATCAGCAAAGTCTAAATCATCAAGTTGCTTGGTCAGTGACCACTGGATCCCATTTCTGTTGTTTTGAGTTATTTTCATAATCCAATCTATGGCCAGTAGAAAGAGAAATGGGGACAGAAGGCATCCTTGCCTTACTCCTGTTCTTATTTCAAATGCTTCTGTAAGCTGTCCTTCATGCACCACACTACATTTTGTTCCTTCATACATTGTTTTTATCAGGTTAATAAACTTTATGGGGATTCCGTAATGACTCAGCAACTTCCAAAGCATTCTTCTGTCTAAACTATCAAATGCCTTTTCGTAATCTATGAATCCAATATAAAGTGGGGATTTTAGTTCTAAACTTTGTTCAACTATTATACGTAGAGTAGTTATTTGATCAGCACATGATCTGTTCTTCCTAAAACCTGATTGTTCATCTCTCAAGTGTTTCTCTATAGCCTCCTTTAGTCTCTCCAGAATGATTCTGCCTAATATTTTTCCTGGCACTGATAGTAGCATAATTCCCCTATAATTTGTGCACTCCTGTAAACTTCCTTTCTTTGGTAGTTTGATCATATAACCTTCTCTCCAGTCTTTAGGTATTTCTTCCCTCTCCCAAATTTTATCCAAAAGATCATGTAACATCTTGGTAGAGGTGTTAATATCTGCTTTGATGGCTTCCGAAGGAATTTCGTCTGGTCCTGTGGCTTTACCATTTTTTAATAATTTGATGGCTTTCATTATTTCTTCTTTGCTTGGTTTTCCGCAGTTAACGTGTAACTTTTCTTCTGCTGGTAGTATATCTCGAGGATTATTTGAGCCGGGTCTGTTCAAAAGTTCTTCAAAGTGCTCTTTCCATCTCTCCATTTGTTCCCTTATATTGCTAAGCAGATTTCCTTTCTTATCTTTAATAAAGGCGTTGATCTGTTTGCATTTTCCACCTAATTTCTTTGTGCTGTTGTACAGTTCTTTCATATTCCCTTTATTTGCTGCTTCTTCTGCCTCTTTAGCTAGTTCATCTTTATATTTCCTCCTATCCCTTTTAATGCATCTTCTCCGACACGTGGATATCAAAATTGAAGGAATAGACCTGGAGACAGTTCAGAACTACAAATACCTTGGACATACTATAACCAGTGATTGAAAGTGTACAATTGAAATAAACAAAAGAATAGGAATGGCAAAAAGTAATTTTAATGTCATGAAGAACATACTAACATCAAAACAAATAACACCAGGGCTAAAACTAAGAATAGCAAAATGTTATATCATCTCAACATTCATATATAGTGCAAAAACATGGACAGTTGACAAGAAAACAGAACAGAGAATTGAAGCCTTTGAAATGTGGATATATAGAAGAATAGGTAGAATTGGATGGAAGGAAAAGAAAACAAACGATGAAGTCTTAAAACAACTAAAAATGAAAAGAGAACTACTAAACACAATTCAAACAAGACAAATGCGATTTTTTGTGCCATGTTAAAAAAACAACAACCTACTAAAAGTAATCCTGGAGGGGATAATACAAGGTAAAAGAGGCAGATCAAGACTAACATAGACGAGTAACATAAAAAAGATGGACAAGTCAACCTATGACAACCTGCACCATCAAAGCAAGAGACAGAGAGGAATGGCGCTCCATGGTAGCCAACCTTCGATGCGGAGACAGCACTCAATGATGGTGAATATCACTATTTACCGAGCCACAAAAAGTGTCCTTGATAGAAAACACATCATTGACACCTCTGGCACCTATTATCAAAAAGCAAAACATGATGAAAGAAGAAAGAGCAGGATACAAGAAGAAAGAGCAGGATACAAGAAGAAAGAGCAGGATACAAGAAGAAAGAGCAGGATACAAGAAGAAAGAGCAGGATACAAGAAGAAAGAGCAGGATACAAGAAGAAAGAGCAGGTTACAAGAAGAAAGAGCAGGTTACAAGAAGAAAGAGCAGGATACAAGAAGAAAGAGCAGGATACAAGAAGAAAGAGCAGGATACAAGAAGAAAGAGCAGGTTACAAGAAGAAAGAGCAGGATACAAGAAGAAAGAGCAGGATACAAGAAGAAAGAGCAGGTTACAAGAAGAAAGAACAGAATACAAGAAGAAAGAGCAGGTTACAAGAAGAAAGAGCAGGATAAAAGGAGAAAGAACAGGATACAAGAAGAAAGAACAGGATAAAAGAAGAAAGAACAGGATACAAGAAGAAAGAAAAGGATAAAAGAAGAGAGCAGATGATACGAATCCAACCAGGAGCAAATACTTCAAACAGCTAACCATCCCCTTTACCCCTCTTTCCTCATCTATGAAAGGCAAATAAGGAAATGAATAAGATGGTGCGTCTCAAAATGGCGGTGTCTTTTCGCTGGTTCGTTGGCAAGGAAGTGTCATTTCGTTGATGTGTTTCTGAATGAAGAAAATGGCATTTGGTGACTGGAAAGGAATACGCTGTTGTGACGGCTCTTGTTTATTAACAAGGTGGGCTAGTAATGGCGGGGTTGATTGTCATGTATGTGGATTACAATCTGTCATCATCGGCGAACTTTGCTAACTGGATCAGGTGATTACCTCAGACGCAGAAAATTACACCGTAGAGCCGATGCTAATCAGTTCCCTAATGTAACTTCTGCAGCGGTCCAACGAACGTGACTTCATTCCACCATGTTTGGAAACGGAAGTCCAACTAATAACTACATCTAACTTGGGCAGATATTGCTCCTAAACCTGGGAGGGCCGACCATCTAAGGGCAGAATCCTGTTACAGAAAAGACAATCTGCTGCCTTGCAGGGAGATTGGGGACAATCAAAGGCTAAGGAAAGCAAGCCTGAATAAAATGCTAGCTGAAATCGGATGCACTGGGCCACTGGCGCAGAACACAGTGCAACGTTTTAACAGGTATTCAATCAGAATGGATCTAACAGACTCTAATTATGATGTTCTGTCTGTGGAGTCCCCCCGGGCAGGTGGAATGCTGTGCCAGGAAGGGGTCCACCCAAGTTACTGGTGGTCACCCTGACCCAATTTGGAGAGCTAGGAAATGGGACAAGAGAGAAACTACCGCTGACCGGAAAGGCTTCAAGAAACAGCTGAATATAATACACTGGAATGCAGAGGGCATATACCATTAAAAAAAAACAAGCCCTAACAATCAGATTAGCAGAAGAGGAGATAGACGTTGCCTGCATCCAGGAAACTCACCTTAATCCTCAGCACAGATTTATGATCAGGGGCTACCAAACATTTAGACAGGACAGGGAAGGTCACAAGGGTGGAATTCTTATACATATTAAGAATTCCATCCCAGCAAAACTGATAGAAGTAATCACAAACGGTGAGGCGAGGATCATTGGTACAGACATATACATTAACTCCGCTAGTATAAGGATATTTAACATATACTGTCCAAATGACAAATTACTGAAGCTGGAGTCAATGGAAATAACACCATCAAAGTGTCTGGTAGTAGGAAACTTTAACAGCCACTCTGAAAGATGGGGATATAATGAGTCCAATGTTCGAGGTGAAGAAGTGGAAGAATGGGAAATAGACAACAACCTATTCCTCATAAACTCTAGGGAAGTCACACCCCCCCCCCCCCCAACCTTCTACTCAAGAAGAAGGAAAACAACTTCCACTCCCGATCTAGCATTTGCAACAGGAGACATATCTATCAAAATAAACAGAAAAGTGCTGAACCAACTTGGAGATAGTGACCATAGAGCAGTCAAACTTTCAGCGGCTCTTTGCTCACAAACATGAAGTTGGAAATACCTCTTCCCCGCTGGAACTATAAGAGAGCAGATTGGGCAAAGTTTGCCAGGCTCACTGATGCATATACTGTGCCTATCAACACCCACGAAAAGAAAGTCAATAATATGATAGAGCGGTTAACAAATGGAATCCTGAGAGCTGCTAAAGAATCCATTCCTAGAGGAGCAAGAACAAACTACAAGCCATACTGGAGCACGGAAATACAAAGACTAGAAGAGGAACTGGACTCTGCCAGAGAACTAGCTGAAACATCACACAGCACAGAGATAGGGTTGCCAGAACCTTCGAAGCAGAAAGCGGGACAAATGGTACTTTTTTAGACGCGAAAGCGGGACACATCATGTAAAGCATAATAGCCATAGGAAAAGTCAGAGATAGCACACACATAGACTAATTATTATTACATTATAATTCTAATACATGTACCAGTAATTTTTTTAATTAATAAAAAAAAATGTTTACCTTGATTTCCAGCTTCTTAAGTCGGTGTCGGCTGCATCTCATATTTGTCTGACTTCAGACTCTGAGTGAGAAGATCTTGTCGCTGGATTACGTAGTCATAAAACTCGGTGCAGCTAAGTTTATAATTAAACACACATTTCATTATTGCTTCAACAGTTGCTACGTGCAACCGATTTCGTTCATCTGTCCACTGCACATTCATTAAAGAAAATATTCTTTCCACATTAGCATTGTGTCCTGGAACGCTGAAGATGAATTCACATAAATGTAATAACTGGGAATACTGATCCGCACATTTACATTGTCTTAAGAAAAACGTCCATTTCTCCTGACATGATTTACTATTCCATCTATCTCCATTTTTACAAAGTTCTAATTCAATAAACTCTTTCAAATATGTGAACTGATCAAACAACAATGAATCATCTATTGACACACCTTTGTCTTGTAGAAACATTAATGTTCCCTGAACTGCAGTCCATTCTGGTTTAGAGTCTAGTAGCATCCAAGTAAAGATGGTGGAAAATTCATTCAAATGCGTCATCCACTTTTGCAAATAAGCGGCCGCTGTTTCATAAAATTCATCCACCTCAGCATAAAGTTTCTGAATATCATCTGTCGACACTTCATTTTCTATTCTTTTAAGAATAGACTTCACCTTTATAGGGATAAATCTTTCTTCTTTACGTTCATTTATTAACCTGAGGGTATCCTTCAAAATTACTGCTACCTCTATTACACTAATATCAGTCTTTTCCGACTTAAGTATTTGTCTTTCAAACACGCTCATCTGACTATGGACAAACCATAGATATGGCTCGCTTAACGGATTTTGAAATAATGTTAGCAAAACTTTAGGTGCTTTTTCTTCAGATAAGAAGAATGATTGCAGGGCGTCATACAATTTTAATACTCTGTCTACTGCAGCTAAAAGTGATAACCACCTTGTTTTTGTGTGTGACAATAATGCATGATACTCTAATTCCACGAACTCACAAAATTCTCGCTCAAACTTAATCGCTCCGTTCGTACAGTATATATAGAGAAGTAATTGAATAATTTAATTATTGTTGTTTCCACATCAACACTCAAAACATCGGCGGCTGTCTTTACAGAATTATGAATGATATGAGCAGGGCATCCAATTCCAAGAAGATTTTCATTAAGTTCACTTTTCAATCTCGCGAACACATTGTTGGTGCCAGCACGCCGTATTCCACCAAAATTACAGTTTGCATTATCGCCACAAAACGCAATACACTTGTTCTTATCAATGTTGTTTTCTTCTAAAGCCTCGATACAATACTTGCTTATTTCAGAGGATGTTTCATTTGGTAAAGAACCCAGTTTAAGTAATTTTACAGTCATACCATTCGCTGGAGTGAAATACTGAACAATTAATGGGAATATTTTTTCAGCATTGTGATTACTTGCGTCGGTAGCAATACCAAAGTAGTGTACACCAGCAAGTTCATTACACAATTGCCTCGTAGTGTCAGGTGCTAATACTGACTTTACTATTGCTGTTGTTTTAGTTCTTCCGAGCTCCACATATTGTGCAGTTTGAGAATCTTTAAACAGTTTTGAGTTTAGCTTACTTATGCAGTCCATTGACTTGAAAGACATATGATGTTTTACAATATGATAACACATTGTCAGTTCTGTCGCTGCCACTAATTTACCTTGCTCTGACGATTTAGTCAAAAAATAATTGTCCATAGTACGTGAAGTGTTTGCAGAATACATTCTAGATTTGTGTTTGACACTTCCTATATGTTTTGTTATGTCAGTTCTCCCACATGCGCGATAGAAATGTAACATTGACATATTTTGCTTCATTCTCACTTCTACCTTGTTTTATGAAAGACCATTCTTCCCAATAGTTTTCTTGGAAAAAACACTTTCTCTTCGGCATTTCCAAGTAAAAATAAATCCAAAAAAGAATTCACAAAATTAGAATGCTCAATTAAAAATAAACAAATTTAATATTTCACAACCACCGGTAACAACAGACTGGATTCCTGGAAGCAACCTCCAGTCCAGCCTCCAACACATAAAGAAAGAATGAAGCCAAAATTTCTTCTTGCTGCTGGTGAGGATGGCCCGATGTTGTTGAATGAATTATTAGCGCCTACAGAAATACGACAAGGACAAAAGCATGCAGATTGTCACGTAGGCACAGATCACGTGAGCGGTGAGCGGTGAGATGGGTAGAGTAAGGCTCAGCGCCTCGGCTAAGAGTCGCCTAAGAGTAAGACGAAGCCGAAGACGTCATCTTTTGTAAATTTTTAAATAATACCGCCTTCCGCACTAACAATTTTGTGCTGGATATTCTCAAATGAGTATTTATGAGTTGTATCTACAAACTTTATTATTAAACAGCGATAGCGCAGGACTCTACAAATAGACGTTTCGGACTAAGAAGCTTCATTTTGTAACAAAACTCAAACCAATAATAAATAATTTAAGAAAATATTAAAATTTGTAGGTGACAAATTTGGCTGGATTAAAAAGCGGGACAAATTGCTGTCCCCCAGACCCTTAGGCGGGACAATTAATTTTTGATGAAAAAGTGGGACAATCCGGAAAAAGCGGGACGGATGGCAACCCTACACAGAGAGCAACATTACCTACAAAGCAACCTCTGCCAAATATAGACGTGAGGTCATGATATCAGCAATACAGAGCTGGATAGACAAAACAGAGAGCCTTAATCTAGACAAAGATGGTCATAAATTATGGAAACTTGCGAAAGCTCTGAGCGCCGAAAACAACTGCCGACCTTCAATATCATTAGCACACAACCAGAACATCCTCACATGCAAAAGGGCAGTAAATCTACTGATAGAGACTTACAAAAACATTAGTAGAATAAACATTCCAATAGACAAACAGAAAGCTGCAATTCGGGAAAACCAAGAAGCAAGACACATGCCTTTAGAACCAGAAGAGCATCAGACGACCATCTTTACCTGAATTAGATTTTGTCCTCAAAGGATTGAGGCTCAAAAGTTCCCCTGGTAAAGATGGAATCACCAACGAAATGCTCCTAAATTTGGGACCGTAAGTCAAGGGTCACCTACTAAAGATAATAAATGCTAGCTGGAAGAGAGGTCATGTGCCGGAAATCTGGAAAGAAGCCATAATGGTTTCCATCCTCAAGCGTGGAAAAGACCCACTAGACCCAAGTAGCTATAGACCAATTAGCCTACTGAGCTGCCTGAGTAAACTCATGGAAAGGCTGGTTAACAGAAGACTTATGTGACATTTGGAGAAAAAACAACAAATCGTACCACAACAAAGTGGCTTCCGTCAGCACAGATCAACTGAAGACCTGGTCACCTACATCGCACAGGAAATAGAGGATGCTCTACAAGAAAAGAAACACACACTGGCAGTGTGGATAGACACATGGAGAAGGCTTTTGACAGGGTATGTCGAGAGGGTGTAAAGAACAAGCTTTTTAGACTTGGCATCCAGGGTCGTTTATTCAATTAGGTCTCTCAATACCTTCAGGATAAAACGGCCAGAGTACAAGTTCAAGGTCAACTAAGTAAGAAGGTCTCAATCGAGCAAGGTGTCCCACAAAGCAGAGTCTTGTCCCCAACACTCTTTTTAATTTTCATAAATGACATCGTAATGGACATTCCACCCAGAATACACTCAGCTGATGATCTGGCGTTATGGGCTTGCGAGGAAAGTATGTCAGTGGCTGGTTCCAGGATGCAAGATGTCCTAGGTGAACTTGAAAAATGGACGAACACCTGGTTCTTACCAATCAACGGAAAAAAAAACTACATATATAATTTTCAGCCTATCAAGAAACACTCTCTCTGCAAACTTGAAGATAAAATACCATACACTCCCTATTGACCAAAACCCAACATATCTTGGTGTCACCATGAATCGCAGAATGACTTGGAAAAATCAGATAGAAATAGCAAGAAAAAAAGCCAGAAACCGAACAAATATTATGAAGAAATTGGCAGGAAAGAACGGGGGAGCAGACAGCAATATCTTGAAAAGACTATACGTAGGAAGAGTCAGACCAGTTCTAGAGTATTTAGTCACAGCATGGGCTATGGCTTCCTAATCACACCTTAGCAAAATTAACAGAACATAGAACCAAGCTACCCGTATCATCACTGGTGCTATGAAATCTACACCTATCAAAACTCTAGAAACAGTAACATGTTTACGACCCTTAGATGACAGACGGGTCACTAAATTATTGCAACAAACGGAGAAATATAGAAGGATCCTTAGCCACCCCATGCATCAAAGAATTACTGGTTTAGGAATTGTACGACTAAAGAGGAGCAACTTCGCTGCAATCGCCAATGAACTAACTACTGGAGACCCAGTACTTTCCCAAACAATACCGAAACCCTTGGGCCCATCCGATATCTCCTCATGGGAAACATAAAATACCAGAACTTAAGGAAAATATAACAGAATTCATGAAAAAAGGCACCCAATCAGAAGCGAAAAGAAAACACGTAGCAGAAAAAACACATACACGATACCTACCCGCAGGACTCTTGGTCCCACATATACACAGATGGTTCTGCTACAAATGCCACCAGAAATGGAGGGGTAGGTGTGTTCTTGACGCTGAATAATCAGGACGAGATCACCAAGTCAATAGCTACTGGGAAATTCTCAAACAACTTTAAAGCAGAAACTGAGGCCCTCAGAGAAGCTGCAACACTGGCTACTCAACACACACAAAAACATGCACAATAAATTGGTGATTCTGACTGATGCACTGTCAGTACTATCAACTCTAAAAAGCCCCAAGAACAATGAATTAGATGACTTGAGAACAACTCTGGACCAACTATGCAATAACTTCCAGAGAGATTCAGTGGATACCATCACACTGTAATATACACGGGAACGAACGCGCAGACAAATTAGCTAAAGAGGGAGGGAGATTACCACAAGAGAACCATCCGCTCAGTTATGATGAAGCCAAATCCATCCTCAAAGGTCAGTACCATGAACAATGGAAACGAGAACACCCAAAGCATAACGAGAGGGACGGATACCATCAACTATCAAGGAGGGATCTAGACATCATACTTCGCCTACGCACTGGCCACAAAAGAAATGAGCAATCACATGTTCACCAAATTCAAAATATGTACAACCAGCCTATGCCACTGTACACTGGACAATATGCTTACAAAACATGTTCTACAGGATTGCCCCCAGTACACAGACCTGAGAAGAGCAATGTGGTCCACGCCTACCTCCCTGGAAGAAAAACTATATGGGGCAATCGAATCGCTTAAACAGACAGCTGACTTTATGAGAGAGTCTGGAATCCTACTCTGATTGAGTCTTGATCGCAGAGAGAGAGAGAGAGAGAGAGAGAGAGAGAGAGAGAGAGAGAGAGAGAGAGAGAGAGAGAAATGAATAATTAGTTACGTAACTTCCGATTTATGTAATTCGCATGCGCAGACCACAACTTCCGTTAACGGTCGCGCCAGACGTTTGAGAAGACAAGTTGGCTACTGTGTCGATAGTAAGTCTTGTTGTTGTCATTTAATTTTTGTTCACATCTTAATTGGTGAAAGCTTTTGAAAAATAACAATTCATTTGTACACCCTTTTCTAGTAGGCTCATATATATTGCTGTTGAGTCTGAATATGGTTGTAGTTTCTCCCTGAGATCAAGACTCAATCAGAGTAGGATTCCAGACTCTCTCATGAAGTCAGCTGTCTGTTTAAGCGATTTGATTGTCCCATATAGTTTTTCTTCCAGGGAGGCGGGTGTGGACCACATTGCTCTTCTCAGGTCTGTGTACTGGGCAATCCTGTAGAACATGATTTGTAGTCATATTGTACAGTGGCATAGGCTGGTTGTACCTATTTTGAATTTGGTGAACATGTGATTTCTCATTCTATTGTGGCCAGTGCGTAGGCGAAGTATGATGACTTGATCCCTCCTTGATAGTTGATGGTATCCGTCCCTCTCGTTATGCTTTGGGTGTTCTCGTTTCCATTTTTCATGGAGCTGACCCTTGAGGATGGATTTGGTTTCATCATAACTGAGCGGATGGTTCTCTTGTGGTAATCTCCCTCTTTAGCTAATTTGTCTGCGCGTTCGTTCCCGTGTATATTACAGTGTGATGGTATCCACTGAATCTCTCTGGAAGTTATTGCATAGTTGGTCCAGGGTAGTTCTCAAGTCATCTAGTTCAATGTTCTTGGGGCTTTTTAGAGTTGATAGTACTGACAGTGCATCAGTCAGAATCACCAATTTATTGTGCATGTTATTTTTGTGTTGAGTAGCCAGTGTTGCAGCATCTCTGAGGGTCTCAGTTTCTGCTTTAAAGTTGTTTGAGAATTTCCCAGTAGCTATTGACTTGGTGATCTCGTCCTGATTATTCAGCGTCAATAACACACCTCCCCCTCCATTTCTATTGGCATTTGTAGCAGAGCCATCTGTGTATATGTGGGACCAAGTGTCCTGTGGGTGGGTATCGTGTATGTGTTTTTCTGCTACGTGTTTTCTTTCTGTGTCTGATTGGGTGCCTTTTTTCATGATTCCTGTTATATTTTCCTTAAGTTCTGGTATTTTATGTTTCCCATGAGGAGGTATATCAGATGGGCCCAAGGGTTTCGGTATTGTTTGGGAAAGTACTGGGTCTCCAGTAGTTAGTTCATTGACGATTGCAGCGAAGTTGTTCCTCTTTAGTCATACAATTCCAAAACCCGTTATTCTTGGTGCATGGGGTGGCTATGGAGCCTTCTATATTTCTCCGCTTGTTGCAATAATTTAGTGACCCGTCTATTGTTGCAGGGCTTCTTCAAACTTCTTTCTAACTTACTACTTGTTCTTTCTTTGACACACACATATAACTCATCATCCTTTTTTTGTACAAGTATAAACAAAGTCTTTATTGATGACTTCTACATGTGTGTGGTTTTACTAAATCTGTTGTTACTTGACATAGCCTATCGGCGATGGTGAATTGTCAAATAACTTTTGTGACCGTATAGTGTTCTTTGTTAATATCTGCATGTCTCTATCTGATAGTTCTGAGGAACTAGTATCTTGACTCGCTCATAGTTACACAGTTGGACTTCCTTCAACTATTATACATCTAAGTCCAATACGTATCACCAATCCTCTAAACGAATTATTTCAATTGTATAAGTCCAACTTAAGTTCTTGTCGTGTTCTTGTTTCAAGTTCAGTAAAGTCTCACTGAGTCTGGCCGACTGTAGCTGAATGTCTCTGAGTCTGGCCGACCGTCCGTTTCAGTCAAGCCCTGGCTTCTTAGTGTTCTCTAGCTACTGCACCTGTCAAAGCATGCCAATCTCTAGTTCCCAGGGTCTCGGCGTTAAGTCCCCGGTGATCACACCCCCCGACCACTGATACGGCCTAACCTACGTCTGTTGACCGTCACTACTTCTTAACTCCGCCTTTCTTGACCATGTCCATAGTTTATTACTTTAATCGACAACCTGTCAATCTTCTCAAACCTTTTCCCACAACTAAAAACCTACAACATAACTCCTCCCTTGGCCCTTTGTTTACGCGGGGCAGTTTAGTTGTCCGCTTTCATCTCAGGTCTTCTCTGGACTTCAAGTGTCCGCCGATATAAGAGTTTCCGGTCTAGTCTTAGTGCTACTCTACTCCGTGTCCACACCTGCGCGACTGGAGCTTATCGACTGCTTCGTCGCGTTACATAACTTACAAGCTTCAGACTGGACATCTGTGCGCCTTTTACCTGTAATCTTAAAGTTGATTACGACACAGCGACTGAGTTGGGTAGACTTAATGTCTCCTTGCTAATCCTCTAAAGATTGTCTTTTCTACGCCGCCTAAAACTATCCTACCTCACATCGTCATCGCATCATTCTTTTATTCTTCTGTCTATCGTCATATTCTTCTATTCTTCCATTATCGCCCATGACTGAGTCACACTATAACACTATCATCTAAGGGTTGTAAACCTGTTACTGTTTCTAGAGTCTTGATAGGTGTAGATTTCATAGCACCAGTGATGATACGGGTAGCTTGGTTCTGTGTTCTGTTAATTTTGCTAAGGTGTGATTTGGAAGCCATAGCCCATGCTGTGACTAAATACTCTAGAACTGGTCTGACTCTTCCTACGTATAGTCTTTTCAAGATATTGCTGTCTGCCCCACAGTCCGTTCCTGTCAATTTCTTCATAATATTTGTTCGTTTTCGGGCTTTTTTTCTTGCTCTGTCTATCTGATTTTTTCCAAGTTATTCTGCGATTCATGATGACGCCAAGATGTTGCGTTTTGGTCAATAGGGAGAGTATGGTCTTTTATTTTCAATTTTGCAGAGAGAGTGTTTCTTGATAAGCTGAAAATTATATATGTAGTTTTTTTTCGTTGATTGGTAAGAACCAGGTGTTCGTCCATTTTTCAAGTTCACCTAGGGCATCTTGCATCCTGGGTCCAGCCACCGACATACTTTCCTCGCGAGCCCATAACGCCAGATCATCTGCGTATATTGCTGAGTGTATTCTGGGTGGAATGTCCATTACGATGTCATTTATGAAAATTAAAAAGAGTTGGGGACAAGACTCCGCTTTGTGGGACACCTTGATCGATTGAGACCTTCTTACTTAGTTGACCTTGAACTTGTACTCTGGCCGTTCTATCCTGAAGGTATTGAGAGACCTAATTGAATAAACGACCCTGGATGCCAAGTTTAAAAAGCTTGTTATTTAAACCCTCTCAACATACCCTGTCAAAAGCCTTCTCCATGTGTCTATCCACACTGCCAGTGTGTGTTTCTTTTCTTGTAGAGCATCCTCTATTTCCTGTGCGATGTAGGTGACCAGGTCTTCAGTTGATCTGTGCTGACGGAAGCCACTTTGTTGTGGTACGATTTGTTGTTTTGCCTCCAAATGTCACATAAGTCTTCTGTTAACCAGCCTTTCCATAAATTTACTCGGGCAGCTCAGTAGGCTAAATGGTCTATAGCTACTTGGGTCTAGTGGATCTTTTCCACGCTTGAGGATGGGCACCATAATGGCTTCTTTCCAGATTTCCGGCACATGACCTCTTTTCTAGCTAGCATTTATTATCCTTAGAAGGTGACCCTTGGCTTTCTGTCCCAGATTTAGGAGCATTTCGTTGGTGACTCCATCTTTACCAGGGGAACTTTTGAGCCTCAATCCTTTGAGGACAAAATCTAATTCAGGTAAAGATGGTCGTCTGATGCTTTTCTGTTCTAAAGGCATGTGTCTTGCTTCTTGGTTTTCCCGTCTTGCAGCTCTCTGTTTGCCTTTGGGAATGATTATTCTACTAATGTTTTTGTAAGTCTCTATCAGTAGATTTACTGCCCTTTTGCCTTTGATGATGTTCTGGTTGTGTGCTGATATTGTAGGTCGGCAGTTGTTTTCGTCGCTCAGAGCTTTCGCAAGTTTCCATAATTTATGATCATTTTTGTCTAGATTAATGCTCTCTGTTTTGTTTCATGATCACAGGTTAAGTCATCAGCGCGTCCCGCTTCCTTTCTTTCACTTTTCAGCAGACAAAGTTGAGAAATTATCACAAATACACAATGATGGTTTATATATAATTTATTCTTTATTTTCTTTACTTATGTACGCGAGAGTTGTAAACAACTAAAAAAATAAAGAAAACAAACTGAATGCATTTGAAAACAGATATCTGAGGAAAATACCTCGTATGCAATGTTCAAGACTAGTGTAGAAATAAGAGAAATGGCGAAGCATCCATATATATCAACTGTAATTAAGAGAAGACCAAAATAAAGATATCAAAAGCAAGAGGGGCATTTATTGCACTGGGAAACATATGGAAGTTCAAAGAAATTAGGTTAAATACTAAAATAAACATTTTCAACTCCAATGTTAAGTCAGTCATATGGCCGTGAAACATGGAGAACACAAAAAATGACAATCATGAAGATACAGACTTTCATTAATGGATGTTTGCGCAGAATAAAAGGATGGAAATGGCAGGACAAAATCACTATCAGATTTACACAAAATCAGAATTATGGAAATGTACCAGTCAAATATCAGTGGATAAAGAGATACAGCGAAGATGATGGCGCTGGATAGGACACACATTGCAGAAGCTAACTGAGAGTATTACACAACAGACCCTTTTTGGAATCCCCAGGGAAAAAGACAAAGATGTAGACCAAGGAATTCTTGGAGAAGACAGATGGAAGCAGCGATGAAGATGTTGGGGAAGACATTGAATGATCTTAAAAGAATGAAAAGAAACAGAATGACTTGGAAAGAGCCTGTTGAAGACCTATACTCCACTGGGAGCTGAAAGTGCTTGTTGAAGACCTATGCTCCACAGGGACCTGAATAGTAAAAGGATCAAGAGAAAGTGGTCATATGTGGCAACACAAGAATCTCAAAGCAAACCCTCAAATGGGAACCAGAGGGTAAAAGAAAAAGAGACCGCCACTAAAAAGAGAGGCATTAAATCGAGAGGCAACAACAGTATGCATCAGCTCCCATGCCGAGTTTGAACAACTCTACCAGAACAGAGCAGTGTAGTGAGGCATAATGCATGGCTGTGCAATGTCTGGAAGATTGTTGAAACACAAGTCTACAATTTCTGCCCTGTGTGCCGTCTTCGGCTCGAAAAGACAATAGTTAGATAGAAGTTATTCCTCTCTATATATTATCTCATTATCTAGAAATTCTGCATGTCCACCGTCCAGGACAGTATTTAAGTAACAAATTCCTGAAGTAGTTTTAGCTGTTATTTCCTATCACAAACGTCATAAATGAGTGCAAATTTGAAAAAAATAAAACAATTTAACAGTTTGAACATATCACATATATTATATAAAATACATTCTATAGATGATATAAGATACAAGAGGATGAGGTGAGATTAGAACAGAACAAATACATTCTATTGATGATATAAGATACAAGAGGATGAGGTGAGATTAGAACAGAACAAATACATTCTATTGATGATATAAGATACAAGAGGATGAGGTGAGATTAGAACAGAACAAATACATTCTATTGATGATATAAGATACAAGAGGATGAGGTGAGATTAGAACAGAACAAATACATTCTATTGATGATATAAGCTACAAGAGGATGAGGTGAGATTAGAACAGAACAAATACATTCTATTGATGATATAAGATACAAGAGGATGAGGTGAGATTAGAACAGAACAAATACATTCTATTGATGATATAAGATACAAGAGGATGAGGTGAGATTAGAACAGAACAAATACATTCTATTGATGATATAAGCTACAAGAGGATGAGGTGAGATTAGAACAGAACAAATACATTCTATTGATGATATAAGATACAAGAGGATGAGGTGAGATTAGAACAGAACAAATACATTCTATAGATGATATAAGATACAAGAGGATGAGGTGAGATTAGAACAGAACAAATACATTCTATTGATGATATAAGATACAAGATGAGATGAGATTAGAACAGAACAAATACATTCTATTGATGATATAAGCTACAAGAGGATGAGGTGAGATTAGAACAGAACAAATACATTCTATTGATGATATAAGGTACAAGATGAGATGAGATTAGAACAGAACAAATACATTCTATTGATGATATAAGATACAAGAGGATGAGGTGAGATTAGAACAGAACAAATACATTCTATTGATGATATAAGCTACAAGAGGATGAGGTGAGATTAGAACAGAACAAATGCATTCTATTGATGATATAAGGTACAAGATGAGATGAGATTAGAACAAAACAAGTGCATTCTATTGATGATATAAGGTACAAGAGGATGAGATGAGATTAGAACAGAACAAATACATTCTATTGATGATATAAGGTACAAGATGAGATGAGATTAGAACAGAACAAATACATTCTATTGATGATATAAGCTACAAGAGGATGAGATGAGATTAGAACAAAACACAAGAGGATGAGGTGAGATTAGAACAAAACAAATACATTCTATTTATGATATAAGATACATGATGAGAGGAGATTAGAACAGAACAAGTGCATTCTATTGATGATATAAGGTACAAGATGAGATGAGATTAGAACAGAACAAATACATTCTATTGATGATATAAGCTACAAGAGGATGAGGTGAAATTAGAACAAAACAAATACATTCTATTGATGATATAAGGTACAAGATGAGATGAGATTAGAACAGAACAAATACATTCTATTGATGATATAAGGTACAAGAGGATGAGATGAGATTAGAACAAAACAAATACATTCTATTGATGATAAAAGCACAAGAGGATGAGATGAGATTATAACAAAACAAATACATTCTATTGATGATATAAGATACAAGAGGATGAGGTGAGATTAGAACAGAACAAATACATTATATGATGATATAAGCTACAAGAGGATGAGGTGAGATTAGAACAGAACAATTACATTCTATTGATGATATAAGATACAAGAGGATGAGGTGAGATTAGAACAGAACAAATACATTCTATTGATGATATAAGATACAAGAGGATGAGGTGAAATTAGAACAGAACAAATGCATTCTATTGATGATATAAGCTACAAGATGAGATGAGATTAGAACAAAACAAGTGCATTCTATTGATGATATAAGGTACAAGAGGATGAGATGAGATTAGAACAGAACAAATACATTCTATTGATGATATAAGGTACAAGATGAGATGAGATTAGAACAGAACAAATACATTCTATTGATGATATAAGCTACAAGAGGATGAGATGAGATTAGAACAAAACAAGTGCATTCTATTGATGATATAAGGTACAAGAGGATGAGATGAGATTAGAACAGAACAAATACATTCTATTGATGATATAAGGTACAAGATGAGATGAGATTAGAACAGAACAAATACATTCTATTGATGATATAAGCTACAAGAGGATGAGGTGAGATTAGAACAAAACACAAGAGGATTAGGTGAGATTAGAACAAAACAAATACATTCTATTTATAATATAAGATACATGATGAGAGGAGATTAGAACAGAACAAGTGCATTCTATTGATGATATAAGGTACAAGATGAGATGAGATTAGAACAAAACAAATACATTCTATTGATGATATAAGCTACAAGAGGATGAGGTGAGATTAGAACAAAACAAATACATTCTATTGATGATATAAGCTACAAGAGGATGAGGTGAGATTAGAACAAAACAAATACATTCTATTGATGATATAAGCTACAAGATGAGAGGAGATTAGAACAGAACAAGTGCATTCTATTGATGATATAAGGTACAAGATGAGATGAGATTAGAACAAAACAAATACATTCTATTGATGATATAAGCTACAAGAGGATGAGGTGAGATTAGAACAAAACAAATACATTCTATTGATGATATAAGCTACAAGAGGATGAGGTGAGATTAGAACAAAACAAATACATTCTATTGATGATATAAGGTACAAGATGAGAGGAGATTAGAACAGAACAAGTGCATTCTATTGATGATATAAGGTACAAGATGAGATGAGATTAGAACAAAACAAATACATTCTATTGATGATATAAGGTACAAGAGGATGAGATGAGATTAGAACAGAACAAATACATTCTATTGATGATATAAGGTACAAGATGAGATGAGATTAGAACAGAACAAATACATTCTATTGATGATATAAGGTACAAGAGGATGAGGTGAGATTAGAACAGAACAAATACATTCTATTGATGCTATTAGCTACAAGAGGATGAGGTGAGATTAGAACAGAACAAATACATTCTATTGATGATATAAGCTACAAGAGGATGAGGTGAGATTAGAACAGAACAAATACATCCATACAAGCACTGTCTAAAATAAAGAAGAACAAATGTTGAATCCTCCACACATTTATTTCATTAATGTCTCAGCCATTCACTTCCAACCTTTTGAAGCTTGCATTGGGTGTTCAATGATGTAACTGTTATGTTTTATTTCTTCACCTTGTTAAACAAATAAATATTTCATAAATTTAACTATTATATTCTATATTTTACTTCTTCCCCTTGTTACACTAATAAATATTTCATAAATTTAACTATTATATTCTATATTTTACTTCTTCCCCTTGTTACACTAATAAATATTTCATAAATTTAACTATTATATTCTATATTTTACTACTTCCCCTTGTTAAACTAATAAATATTTCCTAAATTTTACTATTCTATTCTATATTTTACTACTTCCCCTTGTTAAACTAATAAATATTTCCTAAATTTTACTATTCTATTCTATATTTTACTACTTCTCCTTGTTAGACTAATAAATATTTCCTAAATCTATTCTATTCTATATTTTACTACTTCTCCTTGTTAGACTAATAAATATTTCCTAAATCTATTCTATTCTATATTTTACTACTTCTCCTTGTTAGACTAATAAATATTTCCTAAATCTATTCTATTCTATATTTTACTACTTCTCCTTGTTAGACTAATAAATATTTCCTAAATCTATTCTATTCTATATTTTACTACTTCTCCTTGTTAGACTAATAAATATTTCCTAAATTTTACTATTCTATTCTATATTTTACTACTTCTCCTTGTTAGACTAATAAATATTTCCTAAATCTATTCTATTCTATATTTTACTACTTCTCCTTGTTAGACTAATAAATATTTCCTAAATCTATTCTATTCTATATTTTACTACTTCTCCTTGTTAGACTAATAAATGTTTCATAAATCTATTCTATTCTATATTTTACTACTTCCCCTTGTTAGACTAATAAATATTTCCTAAATTTAACTCAACTTTAATCCTTCATTGATTGTGAGTTATGAACCCACTAATGAGACAACTATGTACTGTTTACATTTTAAAAATTAAAAACATGTGTATAATTAACGAATTATAAAAATATATAAACAGATAAAATAACTAAAGTGGAAGATAAAAAAAACTATCTGTACTGAATTTTCCATTTCTGGGGTCTGCCGGGCAATGACTTACTGACCTAGAGAATAAAGGCTGTATGTCAACTGTGATAGCAGTCACCACGTAGTGTTCTGGTTCTGAGTTTTTACTTCACTTCTGACAGAAATGATTCAAGTGTTTGACTTACTGCAAAGATTGATTCTGTTCCAAGTATTTGACTAACTCACTACACAGCTTGAGTCCATTTCAAGTGTTTGACTTACTGCAAAGATTGATTCTGTTCCAAGTATTTGACTAACTCACTACACAGTTTGAGTCCATTTCAAGTGTTTGACTTACTGCAAAGATTGATTCTGTTCCAAGTATTTGACTAACTCACTACACAGCTTGAGTCCATTTCAAGTGTTTGACTTACTGCAAAGATTGATTCTGTTCCAAGTATTTGACTAACTCACTACACAGCTTGAGTCCATTTCAAGTGTTTGACTTACTGCAAAGATTGATTCTGTTCCAAGTATTTGACTAACTCACTACACAGCTTGAGTCCATTTCAAGTGTTTGACTTACTGCAAAGATTAATTCTGTTCCAAGTATTTGACTAACTCACTACACAGCTTGAGTCCATTTCAAGTGTTTGACTTACTGCAAAGATTGATTCTGTTCCAAGTATTTGACTAACTCACTACACAGCTTGAGTCCATTTCAAGTGTTTGACTTACTGCAAAGATTGATTCTGTTCCAAGTATTTGACTAACTCACTACACAGCTTGAGTCCATTTCAAGTGTTTGACTTACTGCAAAGATTGATTCTGTTCCAAGTATTTGACTAACTCACTACACAGCTTTAGTCCATTTCAGGTGTTTGACTTACTGCAAAGATTGATTCTGTTCCAAGTATTTGACTAACTCACTACACAGCTTGAGTCCATTTCAGGTGTTTGTCTTACTGCAAAGATTGATTCTGTTCCAAGTATTTGACTAACTCACTACACAGCTTGAGTCCATTTCAAGTGTTTGACTTTCAGACTGCACAATTTGAGTCCAATTTAAGTATTTGACTTGATCATTACACAACTTAGTCCATTTAAATTCTTTAACATTTCCACTATACAACCTGAGCCTAATCCAAATGTTAACATATCCACAACACATCTTGACTCTAATCCAAATGTTAACTTATATACACACACACATCTTGACTCTAATCCAAATGTTAACATATCCACAACACATCTTGACTCTAATCCAAATGTTAAATTATCCACAACACATCTTGACTCTAATCCAAATGTTAACTTATATACACACACACATCTTGACTCTAATCCAAATGTTAACTTATACACACACACATCTTGACTCTAATCCAAATGTTAACCTATCAACAACACATCTTGACTCTAATCCAAATGTTAACATATCCACAACACATCTTGACTCTAATCCAAATGTTAACATATCCACTACACATCTTGACTCTAATCCAAAGTTAACCTATCAACAACACATCTTGACTCTAATTCAAATGTTAAATTATCCACAACACATCTTGACTCTAATCCAAATGTTAACTTATATACACACATCTTGACTCTAATCCAAATGTTAACATATCCACAACACATCTTGACTCTAATCTAAATGTTAACATATCCACTACACATCTTGACTCTAATCCAAATGTTAACCTATCAACAACACATCTTGACTCTAATCCAAATGTTAACCAATCAACAACACATCTTGACTCTAATCCAAATGTTAACCAATCAACAACACATCTTGACTCTAATCCAAATGTTAACTTATCCACAACACATTTTGACTCTAATCCAAATGTTAACATATCCACTACACATCTTGACTCTAATCCAAATGTTAACTTATCCACTACACATCTTGACTCTAATCCAAAGTTAACCTATCAACAACATATCTTGACTTTAATCCAAATGTTAAATTATCCACAACACATCTTGACTCTAATCCAAATGTTAACTTATATACACACATCTTGACTCTAATCCAAATGTTAACATATCCACAACACATCTTGACTCTAATCTAAATGTTAACATATCCACTACACATCTTGACTCTAATCCAAATGTTAACCTATCAACAACACATCTTGACTCTAATCCAAATGTTAACCTATCAACAACACATCTTGACTCTAATCCAAATGTTAACCAATCAACAACACATCTTGACTCTAATCCAAATGTTAACTTATCCACAACACATTTTGACTCTAATCCAAATGTTAACTTGTCCGCAACACATCTTGACTCTAATCCAAATGTTAACATATCCACAACACATCTTGACTCGAATCCAAATGTTAACTTATCCACAACACATCTTGACTCGAATCCAAATGTTAACATATCCACAACACATCTTGACTCTTATCCAAATGTTAACATATCCACTAAACGACAGATTAAAACTACATAATTATACATTTTCTTTTGTAGATAAAAATCACAGACCTGATTAGAATAATATAAACATCAGACAGTTGATGCCATCATCATCACTGTGGGAAGTACAAGCACCAGTATGGTACATTTCCATGACATCCCCCTTGAAGTGTTCCTGTTGTGTTTGTTGAGTCCTCAAGTTGCAGTCAGCAAGAATGTCTGGACGTATGAAGTGCACAAACCTGAAGCCTCACAAACAACTGTTTACAAGATATCAGTGAACCTGACTACGGTTCTTCATGAATGTGACTCAAAGTTTCTCAGTGTTGCTATAGGCACCAAACGTCTAAAGGAAATAGTTTGGTAACTATTGCTGTTCAGTGCATATGTTTTACGTTTGTATGTTTTACATATTTGTTATGGTCACACATGTTCAATTGTACATTCAATGTGTCTCTCCAATAGTAGCCTCTCTTGTGTATGTCCACTAGTAGTCTATCCTGTGTATGTCCACTAGTAGCTTATTCTGTATTTGTCGTCAAGTCGCCTAATCTGTGTATGCCCACTAGTAGCCTATTATGTGTATGTCCACTTGTAGCCTCCCCTATGTATGTCCACTAGGACCTAATCTGTTTATATCCACTAGTAGCCTCCCCTGTGTATGTTCACTAGTAGCCTCCCCTGTGTATGTCCACTAGTAGCCTCCCCTGTTTTATGTCCAATAATAGCCTCCCCTATGTATGTTCACTAGTAGCCTCTCCTGTGTATGTCCACTAGTAGCCTCCCTGTGTATGTTCACTAGTAGCCTCCCCTGTGTATGTTCACTAGTAGCCTCCCCTGTTTTTATGTCCAATAATAGCCTCCCCTATGTATGTCAACTAGTAGCTTCCTCTGTGTATGTTCACTAGCAGCCTCCCCTGTGTATGTTCACTAGTAGCCTCCTCTGTGTATGTTCACTAGTAGCCTCCCCTGTTTTTATGTCCACTAATAGCCTCCCCTATGTATGTCAACTAGTAGCCTCCTCTGTGTATGTTCACTAGCAGCCTCCCCTGTGTATGTTCACTAGTAGCCTCCCCTGTGTATGTTCACTAGTAGCCTCCCCTGTGTATGTTCACTATTAGCCTCCCTGTGCATGTCCACTAGGGCCTAATCTGTGTATGTCCATTAGTAGCCTATTATGTGTATGTCCACTAGCAGCTATTCTGTATCTGTCATCAAGTAGCCTAATCTGTGTATGTCCACAAGTTGCCTGTTCTGTGTATGTCCACTAGTAGACTTCCCTGTGTATGTCCACTAGTAGACTCCCCTGTGTATGTCCACTAGTAGCTTCCCCTGTGCATGTCTACTAGTAAGTAAAAGTAAAGTACCCCCGTCACGCCAAGTGGCGTATAGGGAAATATGGTGTTAGTGACCCTATATTTTACAGACCTTCAGCACATGATTTTTGGGGTAATGTGGTCGGTATTACGCCCGTGCTGCTTTTACTTTCCCAGAAAAAATCCGGTACCCATTTAAGGCTGGGTGAACCCGGAACCGTCGGTTGGGATCGAACCCTACCCCTTGTCCGTAGTAGTCCAGTTCACTAACCACTGAGCTATCGCGGCTCCTACTAATTTTTAGGGAATTAGTAAAACCCAGGTGTTCTCGCCAGGATTACGAACCCCGGCTGTTGCCGTGGTAAGCCAACCGCCTATCGATTGCGCTAACCGGACACCCCATGTCTACTAGTAGCCTATTCTATATCTGTCTACCAGTACCAGCTCATGTGTATGTCCACTAGTAGCCTCCCCTGTGTATGTCCGCAAGGGCCTAATCTGTGTCTATCCACTAGTAGCCTGTTATGTGTATGTCCACTAATAGCCTTTCCTGTGTATGTCCACTAGTAGCCTGTTATGTGTATGTCCACTAATAGCCTTTCCTGTGTATGTCCACTAGTAGCCTGTTATGTGTATGTCCACTAATAGCCTTTCCTGTGTATGTCCACTAGTAGCCTCCCTTGTGTATGTCCAATAGTAGGCTCTCCTCCGTATGCCAACTAGTATCCTTCTCCTGTGTATGTCCACTAGTAGCCTATCGTCTGTATGTCCACTAGTAGCATTTCCTCCTTATGTCCACTAGTAGCCTCTCCTCTGTATGTGTACTAGTAGCCTCCCCACTGTATGTCCACTAGTAGCCTCTCCTGTGTATGCCCACTAATAACCTCTCCTCTGTATGTCCACTAGTAGCCTCTCCTCCTTATGTCCACTAGTAGCCTCCCCTGTGTATGCCCACTAATAACCTCTCCTCTGTATGTCCACTAGTAGCCTCTCCTCCTTATGTCCACTAGTAGCCTCTCCTGTGTATGCCCACTAATAACCTCTCCTCTGTATGTCCACTAGTAGCCTCTCCTCCTTATGTCCACTAGTAGCCTCCCCTGTGTATATCCACTAGTAGGCTCCCATGTGTATGTCCACTAGTAGCCTCCTCTGTGTATGTCCACTAGTAGCCTCTCCTCTGTATGTCCACTAGTAGCCTCCCCTGTGTATGTCCACTAGTAGCCTCTCCTCTGTATGTCCACTAATAGCCTCCTCTGTGTATGTCCACTAGTAGCCTCTCCTCTGTATGTCCACTAGTAGCCTCTCCTCTGTATGTCCACTAGTAGCCTCCCCTGTGTATGTACACTAGTAGCCTCTCCTCTGTATGTCCACTAGTAGCCTCCCCTGTGTATGTCCACTAGTAGCCTCTCCTCTGTATGTCCACTAGTAGCCTATCGTCTGTATGTCCACTAGTAGCATTTCCTCCTTATGTCCACTAGTAGCCTCTCCTCTGTATGTCTACTAGTAGCCTCCCCACTGTATGTCCACTAGTAGCATCTCCTGTGTATGCCCACTAATAACCTCTCCTCTGTATGTCCACTAGTAGCCTCTCCTCCTTATGTCCACTAGTAGCCTCCCCTGTGTATGTCCACTAGTAGCCTCTCCTCTGTATGTCCACTAATAGCCTCCTCTGTGTATGTCCACTAGTAGCCTCTCCTCTGTATGTCCACTAGTAGCCTCTCCTCTGTATGTCCACTAGTAGCCTCCCCTGTGTATGTCCACTAGTAGCCTCTCCTCTGCATGTCCACTAGTAGCCTCCCCTGTGTATGTCCACTAGTAGCCTCTCCTCTGTATGTCCACTAGTAGCCTCTCCTCTGTATGTCCACTAGTAGCCTCCCCTGTGTATGTCCACTAGTAGCCTCTCCTCTGTATGTCCACTAGTAGCCTCCCCTGTGTATGTCCACTAGTAGCCTCTCCTCTGTATGTCCACTAGTAGCCTATCGTCTGTATGTCCACTAGTAGCATTTCCTCCTTATGTCCACTAGTAGCCTCTCCTCTGTATGTCTACTAGTAGCCTCCCCACTGTATGTCCACTAGTAGCCTCTCCTGTGTATGCCCACTAATAACCTCTCCTCTGTATGTCCACTAGTAGCCTCTCCTCCTTATGTCCACTAGTAGCCTCCTCTGTGTATGTCCACTAGTAGCTTCTCCTCTGTATGTCCACTAGTAGCCTCCCCTGTTTATGTCCACTAGTAGCCTCTCCTCTGTATGTCCACTAGTAGCCTCTCCTCTGTGTATGTCCACTAGTAGCCTCTCCTCTGTATGTCCACTAGTAGCCTCTCCTCTGTATGTCCACTAGTAGCCTCTCCTCTGTATGTCCACTAGTAGCCTCCCCTGTGTATGTCCACTAGTAGCCTCTCCTCTGTATGTCCACTAGTAGCCTCCCTGTGTATGTCCACTAGTAGCCTCTCCTCTGCATGTCCACTAGTAGCCTCCCCTGTGTATGTCCACTAGTAGCCTCTCCTCTATATGTCCACTAATAGCCTCCTCTGTGTATGTCCACTAGTAGCCTCTCCTCTGTATGTCCACTAGTAGCCTCTCCTCTGTATGTCCACTAGTAGCCTCTCCTCTGTATGTCCACTAGTAGCCTCCCCTGTGTATGTCCACTAGTAGCCTCTCCTCTGTATGTCCACTAGTAGCCTCTCCTCTGTATGTCCACTAGTAGCCTCCTCTGTGTATGCCCACTAATAACCTCTCCTCTGTATGTCCACTAGTAGCCTCTCCTCTGTATGTCCACTAGTAGCCTCCCCTGTGTATGTCCACTAGTAGCCTCCTCTGTGTATGTCCACTAGTAGCCTCCTCTGTGTATGCCCACTAGTAGCCTCTCCTCTGTATGTCCACTAGTAGCCTCCCCTGTGTATGTCCACTAGTAGCCTCCTCTGTGTATGCCCACTAGTAGCCTCCCCTGTGTATGTCCACTAGTAGCCTCCTCTGTGTATGTCCACTAGTAGCCTCCTCTGTGTATGTCCACTAGTAGCCTCTCCTCTGTATGTCCACTAGTAGCCTCCCCTGTGTATGTCCACTAGTAGCCTCTCCTCTATATGTCCACTAGTAGCCTCTCCTCTGTATGTCCACTAGTAGCCTCTCCTCTGTATGTCCACTAGTAGCCTCTCCTCTGTATGTCCACTAGTAGCCTCCTCTGTGTATGTCCACTAGTAGCCTCTCCTCTGTATGTCCACTAGTAGCCTCCCCTGTGTATGTCCACTAGTAGCCTCTCCTCTGTATGTCCACTAATAGCCTCCTCTGTGTATGTCCACTAGTAGCCTCTCCTCTGTATGTCCACTAGTAGCCTCTCCTCTGTATGTCCACTAGTAGCCTCTCCTCTGTATGTCCACTAGTAGCCTCCCCTGTGTATGTCCACTAGTAGCCTCTCCTCTGTATGTCCACTAGTAGCCTCCCCTGTGTATGTCCACTAGTAGCCTCTCCTCTGTATGTCCACTAGTAGCCTATCGTCTGTATGTCCACTAGTAGCATTTCCTCCTTATGTCCACTAGTAGCCTCTCCTCTGTATGTCTACTAGTAGCCTCCCCACTGTATGTCCACTAGTAGCCTCTCCTGTGTATGCCCACTAATAACCTCTCCTCTGTAGGTCCACTAGTAGCCTCTCCTCCTTATGTCCACTAGTAGCCTCCCCTGTGTATGTCCACTAATAGCCTCTCCTCTGTATGTCCACTAATAGCCTCCTCTGTGTATGTCCACTAGTAGCCTCTCCTCTGTATGTCCACTAGTAGCCTCTCCTCTGTATGTCCACTAGTAGCCTCTCCTCTGTATGTCCACTAGTAGCCTCCCCTGTGTATGTCCACTAGTAGCCTCTCCTCTGTATGTCCACTAGTAGCCTCCCCTGTGTATGTCCACTAGTAGCCTCTCCTCTGTATGTCCACTAGTAGCCTCTCCTCTGTATGTCCACTAGTAGCCTCCCCTGTGTATGTCCACTAGTAGCCTCTCCTCTGTATGTCCACTAGTAGCCTCCCCTGTGTATGTCCACTAGTAGCCTCTCCTCTGTATGTCCACTAGTAGCCTAACGTCTGTATGTCCACTAGTAGCATTTCCTCCTTATGTCCACTAGTAGCCTCTCCTCTGTATGTCTACTAGTAGCCTCCCCACTGTATGTCCACTAGTAGCCTCTCCTGTGTATGCCCACTAATAACCTCTCCTCTGTATATCCACTAGTAGCCTCTCCTCCTTATGTCCACTAGTAGCCTCCTCTGTGTATGTCCACTAGTAGCCTCTCCTCTGTATGTCCACTAGTAGCCTCCCCTGTTTATGTCCACTAGTAGCCTCTCCTCTGTATGTCCACTAGTAGCCTCTCCTCTGTGTATGTCCACTAGTAGCCTCTCCTCTGTATGTCCACTAGTAGCCTCTCCTCTTTATGACCACTAGTAGCCTCTCCTCTGTATGTCCACTAGCAGCCTCCCCTGTGTATGTCCACTAGTAGCCTCTCCTCTGTATGTCCACTAGTAGCCTCCCCTGTGTATGTCCACTAGTAGCCTCTCCTCTGTATGTCCACTAGTAGCCTCCCCTGTGTATGTCCACTAGTAGCCTCTCCTCTATATGTCCACTAATAGCCTCCTCTGTGTATGTCCACTAGTAGCCTCTCCTCTGTATGTCCACTAGTAGCCTCTCCTCTGTATGTCCACTAGTAGCCTCTCCTCTGTATGTCCACTAGTAGCCTCCCCTGTGTATGTCCACTAGTAGCCTATCGTCTGTATGTCCACTAGTAGCATTTCCTCCTTATGTCCACTAGTAGCCTCTCCTCTGTATGTCTACTAGTAGCCTCCCCACTGTATGTCCACTAGTAGCCTCTCCTGTGTATGCCCACTAATAACCTCTCCTCTGTATGTCCACTAGTAGCCTCTCCTCCTTATGTCCACTAGTAGCCTCCTCTGTGTATGTCCACTAGTAGCTTCTCCTCTGTATGTCCACTAGTAGCCTCCCCTGTTTATGTCCACTAGTAGCCTCTCCTCTGTATGTCCACTAGTAGCCTCTCCTCTGTGTATGTCCACTAGTAGCCTCTCCTCTGTATGTCCACTAGTAGCCTCTCCTCTGTATGTCCACTAGTAGCCTCTCCTCTGTATGTCCACTAGTAGCCTCCCCTGTGTATGTCCACTAGTAGCCTCTCCTCTGTATGTCCACTAGTAGCCTCCCCTGTGTATGTCCACTAGTAGCCTCTCCTCTGCATGTCCACTAGTAGCCTCCCCTGTGTATGTCCACTAGTAGCCTCTCCTCTATATGTCCACTAATAGCCTCCTCTGTGTATGTCCACTAGTAGCCTCTCCTCTGTATGTCCACTAGTAGCCTCTCCTCTGTATGTCCACTAGTAGCCTCTCCTCTGTATGTCCACTAGTAGCCTCCCTGTGTATGTCCACTAGTAGCCTCTCCTCTGTATGTCCACTAGTAGCCTCTCCTCTGTATGTCCACTAGTAGCCTCTCCTCTGTATGTCCACTAGTAGCCTCTCCTCTGTATGTCCACTAGTAGCCTCTCCTCTGTATGTCCACTAGTAGCCTCCCCTGTGTATGTCCACTAGTAGCCTCTCCTCTGTATGTCCACTAGTAGCCTCCCCTGTGTATGTCCACTAGTAGCCTCTCCTCTGTATGTCCACTAGTAGCCTATCGTCTGTATGTCCACTAGTAGCATTTCCTCCTTATGTCCACTAGTAGCCTCTCCTCTGTATGTCTACTAGTAGCCTCCCCACTGTATGTCCACTAGTAGCCTCTCCTGTGTATGCCCACTAATAACCTCTCCTCTGTATGTCCACTAGTAGCCTCTCCTCCTTATGTCCACTAGTAGCCTCCCCTGTGTATATCCACTAGTAGGCTCCCATGTGTATGTCCACTAGTAGCCTCCTCTGTGTATGTCCACTAGTAGCCTCTCCTCCTTATGTCCACTAGTAGCCTCCCCTGTGTATGTCCACTAGTAGCCTCTCCTCTGTATGTCCACTAATAGCCTCCTCTGTGTATGTCCACTAGTAGCCTCTCCTCTGTATGTCCACTAGTAGCCTCTCCTCTGTATGTCCACTAGTAGCCTCTCCTCTGTATGTCCACTAGTAGCCTCCCCTGTGTATGTCCACTAGTAGCCTCTCCTCTGTATGTCCACTAGTAGCCTCCCCTGTGTATGTCCACTAGTAGCCTCTCCTCTGTATGTCCACTAGTAGCCTATCGTCTGTATGTCCACTAGTAGCATTTCCTCCTCATGTCCACTAGTAGCCTCTCCTCTGTATGTCTACTAGTAGCCTCCCCACTGTATGTCCACTAGTAGCCTCTCCTCTGTGTATGTCCACTAGTAGCCTCTCCTCTGTATGTCCACTAGTAGCCTCTCCTCTGTATGTCCACTAGTAGCCTCTCCTCTGTATGTCCACTAGTAGCCTCCCCTGTGTATGTCCACTAGTAGCCTCTCCTCTGTATGTCCACTAGTAGCCTCCCCTGTGTATGTCCACTAGTAGCCTCTCCTCTGTATGTCCACTAGTAGCCTCCCCTGTGTATGTCCACTAGTAGCCTCTCCTCTATATGTCCACTAATAGCCTCCTCTGTGTATGTCCACTAGTAGCCTCTCCTCTGTATGTCCACTAGTAGCCTCTCCTCTGTATGTCCACTAGTAGCCTCTCCTCTGTATGTCCACTAGTAGCCTCCCCTGTGTATGTCCACTAGTAGCCTCTCCTCTGTATGTCCACTAGTAGCCTCTCCTCTGTATGTCCACTAGTAGCCTCTCCTCTGTATGTCCACTAGTAGCCTCTCCTCTGTATGTCCACTAGTAGCCTCCCTGTGTATGTCCACTAGTAGCCTCTCCTCTGTATGTCCACTAGAAGCCTCCCCTGTGTATGTCCACTAGTAGCCTCTCCTCTGTATGTCCACTAGTAGCCTATCGTCTGTATGTCCACTAGTAGCATTTCCTCCTTATGTCCACTAGTAGCCTCTCCTCTGTATGTCTACTAGTAGCCTCCCCACTGTATGTCCACTAGTAGCCTCCCCACTGTATGTCCACTAGTAGCCTCTCCTGTGTATGCCCACTAATAACCTCTCCTCTGTATGTCCACTAGTAGCCTCTCCTCCTTATGTCCACTAGTAGCCTCCCCTGTGTATATCCACTAGTAGGCTCCCATGTGTATGTCCACTAGTAGCCTCCTCTGTGTATGTCCACTAGTAGCCTCTCCTCTGTATGTCCACTAGTAGCCTCCCCTGTGTATGTCCACTAGTAGCCTCTCATCTGTATGTCCACTAATAGCCTCCTCTGTGTATGTCCACTAGTAGCCTCTCCTCTGTATGTCCACTAGTAGCCTCTCCTCTGTATGTCCACTAGTAGCCTCTCCTCTGTATGTCCACTAGTAGCCTCCCCTGTGTATGTCCACTAGTAGCCTCTCCTCTGTATGTCCACTAGTAGCCTCCCCTGTGTATGTCCACTAGTAGCCTCTCCTCTGTATGTCCACTAGTAGCCTATCGTCTGTATGTCCACTAGTAGCATTTCCTCCTTATGTCCACTAGTAGCCTCTCCTCTGTATGTCTACTAGTAGCCTCACCACTGTATGTCCACTAGTAGCCTCTCCTGTGTATGCCCACTAATAACCTCTCCTCTGTATGTCCACTAGTAGCCTCTCCTCCTTATGTCCACTAGTAGCCTCCCCTGTGTATATCCACTAGTAGGCTCCCATGTGTATGTCCACTAGTAGCCTCCTCTGTGTATGTCCACTAGTAGCCTCCCCTGTGTATGTCCACTAGTAGCCTCTCTGTATGTCCACTAGTAGCCTCTCCTCTGTATGTCCACTAGTAGCCTCTCCTCTGTATGTCCACTAGTAGCCTCCCTGTTTATGTCCACAAGTAGCCTCTCCTCTGTATGTCCACTAGTAGCCTCTCCTCTGTATGTCCACTAGTAGCCTCTCCTCTGTATGTCCACTAGTAGCCTCTCCTCTGTATGTCCACTAGTAGCCTCTCCTCTGTATGTCCACTAGTAGCCTATCGTCTGTATGTCCACTAGTAGCATTTCCTCCTTATGTCCACTAGTAGCCTCTCCTCTGTATGTCTACTAGTAGCCTCCCCACTGTATGTCCACTAGTAGCCTCCCCACTGTATGTCCACTAGTAGCCTCTCCTGTGTATGCCCACTAATAACCTCTCCTCTGTATGTCCACTAGTAGCCTCTCCTCTGTATGTCCACTAATAGCCTCCTCTGTGTATGTCCACTAGTAGCCTCTCCTCTGTATGTCCACTAGTAGCCTCTCCTCTGTATGTCCACTAGTAGCCTCTCCTCTGTATGTCCACTAGTAGCCTCCCCTGTGTATGTCCACTAGTAGCCTCTCCTCTGTATGTCCACTAGTAGCCTCCCCTGTGTATGTCCACTAGTAGCCTCTCCTCTGTATGTCCACTAGTAGCCTCTCCTCTGTATGTCCACTAGTAGCCTCCCCTGTGTATGTCCACTAGTAGCTTCTCCTCTGTATGTCCACTAGTAGCCTCCCCTGTGTATGTCCACTAGTAGCCTCTCCTCTGTATGTCCACTAGTAGCCTAACGTCTGTATGTCCACTAGTAGCCTCTCCTCTGTATGTCCACTAGTAGCCTCTCCTCTGTATGTCTACTAGTAGCCTCCCCACTGTATGTCCACTAGTAGCCTCTCCTGTGTATGCCCACTAATAACCTCTCCTCTGTATGTCCACTAGTAGCCTCTCCTCCTTATGTCCACTAGTAGCCTCCTCTGTGTATGTCCACTAGTAGCCTCTCCTCTGTATGTCCACTAGTAGCCTCCCCTGTTTATGTCCACTAGTAGCCTCTGCTCTGTATGTCCACTAGTAGCCTCTCCTCTGTGTATGTCCACTAGTAGCCTCTCCTCTGTATGTCCACTAGTAGCCTCTCCTCTGTATGTCCACTAGTAGCCTCTCCTCTGTATGTCCACTAGTAGCCTCCCCTGTGTATGTCCACTAGTAGCCTCTCCTCTGTATGTCCACTAGTAGCCCCCTTTGTATGTCCACTAGTAGCCTCTCCTCTGTATGTCCACTAGTAGCCTCCCCTGTGTATGTCCACTACTAGCCTCTCCTCTATATGTCCACTAATAGCCTCCTCTGTGTATGTCCACTAGTAGCCTCTCCTCTATATGTCCACTAGTAGCCTCTCCTCTGTATGTCCACTAGTAGCCTCTCCTCTGTATGTCCACTAGTAGCCTCCCCTGTGTATGTCCACTAGTAGCCTCTCCTCTGTATGTCCTCTAGTAGCCTCTCCTCTGTATGTCCACTAGTAGCCTCTCCTCTGTATGTCCACTAGTAGCCTCTCCTCTGTATGTCCACTAGTAGCCTCCCCTGTGTATGTCCACTAGTAGCCTCTCCTCTGTATGTCCACTAGTAGCCTCCCCTGTGTATGTCCACTAGTAGCCTCTCCTCTGAATGTCCACTAGTAGCCTATCGTCTGTATGTCCACTAGTAGCATTTCCTCCTTATGTCCACTAGTAGCCTCTCCTCTGTATGTCTACTAGTAGCCTCCCCACTGTATGTCCACTAGTAGCCTCTCCTCTGTGTATGTCCACTAGTAGCCTCTCCTCTGTATGTCCACTAGTAGCCTCTCCTCTGTATGTCCACTAGTAGCCTCTCCTCTGTATGTCCACTAGTAGCCTCCCCTGTGTATGTCCACTAGTAGCCTCTCCTCTGTATGTCCACTAGTAGCCTCCCCTGTGTATGTCCACTAGTAGCCTCTCCTCTGTATGTCCACTAGTAGCCTCCCCTGTGTATGTCCACTAGTAGCCTCTCCTCTATATGTCCACTAATAGCCTCCTCTGTGTATGTCCACTAGTAGCCTCTCCTCTGTATGTCCACTAGTAGCCTCTCCTCTGTATGTCCACTAGTAGCCTCTCCTCTGTATGTCCACTAGTAGCCTCCCCTGTGTATGTCCACTAGTAGCCTCTCCTCTGTATGTCCACTAGTAGCCTCTCCTCTGTATGTCCACTAGTAGCCTCTCCTCTGTATGTCCACTAGTAGCCTCTCCTCTGTATGTCCACTAGTAGCCTCCCCTGTGTATGTCCACTAGTAGCCTCTCCTCTGTATGTCCACTAGAAGCCTCCCCTGTGTATGTCCACTAGTAGCCTCTCCTCTGTATGTCCACTAGTAGCCTATCGTCTGTATGTCCACTAGTAGCATTTCCTCCTTATGTCCACTAGTAGCCTCTCCTCTGTATGTCTACTAGTAGCCTCCCCACTGTATGTCCACTAGTAGCCTCCCCACTGTATGTCCACTAGTAGCCTCTCCTGTGTATGCCCACTAATAACCTCTCCTCTGTATGTCCACTAGTAGCCTCTCCTCCTTATGTCCACTAGTAGCCTCCCCTGTGTATATCCACTAGTAGGCTCCCATGTGTATGTCCACTAGTAGCCTCCTCTGTGTATGTCCACTAGTAGCCTCTCCTCTGTATGTCCACTAGTAGCCTCCCCTGTGTATGTCCACTAGTAGCCTCTCATCTGTATGTCCACTAATAGCCTCCTCTGTGTATGTCCACTAGTAGCCTCTCCTCTGTATGTCCACTAGTAGCCTCTCCTCTGTATGTCCACTAGTAGCCTCTCCTCTGTATGTCCACTAGTAGCCTCCCCTGTGTATGTCCACTAGTAGCCTCTCCTCTGTATGTCCACTAGTAGCCTCCCCTGTGTATGTCCACTAGTAGCCTCTCCTCTGTATGTCCACTAGTAGCCTATCGTCTGTATGTCCACTAGTAGCATTTCCTCCTTATGTCCACTAGTAGCCTCTCCTCTGTATGTCTACTAGTAGCCTCACCACTGTATGTCCACTAGTAGCCTCTCCTGTGTATGCCCACTAATAACCTCTCCTCTGTATGTCCACTAGTAGCCTCTCCTCCTTATGTCCACTAGTAGCCTCCCCTGTGTATATCCACTAGTAGGCCCATGTGTATGTCCACTAGTAGCCTCCTCTGTGTATGTCCACTAGTAGCCTCCCCTGTGTATGTCCACTAGTAGCCTCTCTGTATGTCCACTAGTAGCCTCTCCTCTGTATGTCCACTAGTAGCCTCTCCTCTGTATGTCCACTAGTAGCCTCCCCTGTTTATGTCCACAAGTAGCCTCTCCTCTGTATGTCCACTAGTAGCCTCTCCTCTGTATGTCCACTAGTAGCCTCTCCTCTGTATGTCCACTAGTAGCCTCTCCTCTGTATGTCCACTAGTAGCCTCTCCTCTGTATGTCCACTAGTAGCCTCTCCTCTGTATGTCCACTAGTAGCCTCTCCTCTGTATGTCCACAAGTAGCCTCCCCTGTTTATGTCCACAAGTAGCCTCTCCTCTGTATGTCCACTAGTAGCCTCTCCTCTGTATGTCCACTAGTAGCCTCCCATGTGTATGTCCACTAGTAGCCTCTCCTCTGTATGTCCACTAGTAGCCTCTCCTCTGTATGTCCACTAGTAGCCTCCCCTGTGTATGTCCACTAGTAGCCTCTCCTCTGTATGTCCACTAGTAGCCTCCCCTGTGTATGTCCACTAGTAGCCTCTCCTCTGTATGTCCACTAGTAGCCTATCGTCTGTATGTCCACTAGTAGCATTTCCTCCTTATGTCCACTAGTAGCCTCTCCTCTGTATGTCTACTAGTAGCCTCCCCACTGTATGTCCACTAGTAGCCTCTCCTGTGTATGCCCACTAATAACCTCTCCTCTGTATGTCCACTAGTAGCCTCTCCTCCTTATGTCCACTAGTAGCTCCCCTGTGTATATCCACTAGTAGGCTCCCATGTGTATGTCCACTAGTAGCCTCCTCTGTGTATGTCCACTAGTAGCCTCTCCTCTGTATGTCCACTAGTAGCCTCCCCTGTGTATGTCCACTAGTAGCCTCTCCTCTGTATGTCCACTAATAGCCTCCTCTGTGTATGTCCACTAGTAGCCTCTCCTCTGTATGTCCACTAGTAGCCTCTCCTCTGTATGTCCACTAGTAGCCTCTCCTCTGTATGTCCACTAGTAGCCTCCCCTGTGTATGTCCACTAGTAGCCTCTCCTCTGTATGTCCACTAGTAGCCTCCCTGTGTATGTCCACTAGTAGCCTCTTCTCTGTATGTCTACTAGTAGCCTATCGTCTGTATGTCCACTAGTAGCATTTCCTCCTTATGTCCACTAGTAGCCTCTCCTCTGTATGTCTACTATAGTTTGTTTCAGATTGTTTGCCTCCCTAATTCCAGTAATATCTCGAAAACCGTCTGATAGAATACCATGATTTTTTGCATGCGACCTTAGATTTTCAATGACGTAACGAATTTATCATTTAAATTATCGTATGTGTTACCGTTTCCTCAAAGCGGCAACTTCCTTTGATCTCCTTCATATTTGTATTTATTTTGACACAAAAAAACAGAATGTACGGTAAATGAAGATCTTTTACACTTTTTAGAGGAAAAGGCGTAACTTTTATTTTTATATAAGGGACATTATTACTTTATAATAAGAGAGTAAGTAAGTAAGTGTTCCTGTCATGCCTGAAGGTGTACAGGGGAATAAACCGCCACAATTGCACTTTTTCACAACATGCTACCCATTTGGATTGGGCTCTTTTAATTATACAACTAATATTGAATCAAATCAAAATAGGCCGAACATTCACCGAATAGAAATTATTTATTTAAGAACACAGAATACATCGTCAACTCACTAAAAAAACAGTTCCTGAAGTGGTCCGTATCCAGAGTTTCCAACTCCAACAAAGTCACTTCAGTAAGTTCAAACAAATGAGTTTTATTCAGAATCTGCCGAATCTAATAGACGTATTACCATTTTTGGTTGAATAACCCACAGACCATCGTTTCTCCAATACTTATCTTCCTCAACCATAACATGGTCTTCACAACTAGCCCAATAATCTTTGTCTATGTTTGAAATAGCAACATTGGTAAGCTCTTTAACATCAGATAATTTGAAAGTTTATTTTCGGATGCTACTTGCCCTTTGATCTTTGCCCAAACTAATTCAATAGGATTTAGGTGTGAGTGATATGGAGGCAGCCTCAAACATCTATGACCATGTTCTTCAATTAATTTATGTATTTGAAATATCTTTGGCCGTTGTATCTGTTTTACAAGTGAAAGTAATTCAGGCTTGAGATACATATCGTTAAATGGTATTTGTTCCCTTGTCAGCCATGTCTTTATTTCAGCTTTAGTGCTTGATGATGTTAGAACTTTATCTTCTTGTGCCACTTTGTTATGGTAAGATGCATTATCCATGATCAAACAAGATGGTCGATCTAATAAAGGCAAAAGAGTGTCTTTAATCCAATCTCTGAACATATGACTGTTCATCTCTGAATGATAATCCTGGTTATCAGTTGACTTTGCAATAAAAACAAGTTCAGCATTCTCCACCAGGCCATTATTTTTGCTCCCAGCATGTGCCACTATAAGGCGCTTTCCTTTGCTGCTAGGTACATACCTTTTAATAGTCCCATCTAATGACTGCCATTCTTTTTCATTTGTGTGGTGGGCATTAATCCATGTTTCGTCCAAGTACACAATGTCATAATCTTCATTACGCATTTGTCTAACTTCACGTAAATATTTGCTTCTTGCAGCTACTAAATGAGGTTTCTCGCAAATGATGTTTCTTCCACAAGAATATTTTCTAAAAGTGAAGCCTAAACTCCGCACACTTCTCCATAGTGTAGTTTTTGATACATCAATACTGGTGTTCTTTTTAAGCCAAATCTTAAGTTTCCTTATGGTAACTTCTTCCCCTAAGTCAAACATTTTACAAATCTCTCTGCGGACAAGTTCTCTGTCAAAACTGTCTAACAAATGTTTTCTTCCTCGACTTCTTTCTTTCCTTGAACATTCACATTGAACATTTTTCACTGATCTATGAAACGACCGTTTACTTAAACCTAACACGTGCATCGTTCTCTTTTCAGGATTTGATATGCTGTGATATAGACTCCCTCGTTTTGCCTCTGTACAAAAATATAAATATAATTTCTTTGTAATATTTTGTTCAGTAACAAATTTCAACTTTAAACTCATTGTTAAGGGCACAACTCACAAAACACGCCTATGTAAATAATTTGATTTTGTATTTTTGGTGACGTTATACTAATGACGTGATACAAAAAGTTGACAATTTTAATCCAGTAAGTGCAAAACCAGAATTGCGCACCGAATATAAGAGAAATTTGCTACACATATGTGCAAATATTGACAAAAATCTGACATTTGCAATTCAATAGTGTAAACCGGTGCCTTTACCCACCAACATATAAAGGAAATTCCCAAATGAAGATGTTTAAATCATTCTTGAAGTGATATGGAAGGGGTAAATACTCTTAAATTTTGATTCAAATGTGCCCAAGTTTAATCATACTTTTATCCTCCTGGTAAGCAAGCGCACAAGAAAAACCAGCAGTTTGTTTGCAATGAATTTATTTTTTCTATTACGTTATGAGATTCAGTAGGTTACATGCAAAATATCAGCACTGTAGCACAAATGGTTGCTGAGCTGTGGTTTTTTGAAGTGAGGCAAAAAATCTGAAGCGAACTATAGTAGCCTCCCCACTGTATGTCCACTAGTAGCCTCTCCTATGTATGCCCACTAATAACCTCTCCTCTGTATGTCCACTAGTAGCCTCTCCTTCTTATGTCCACTAGTAGCCTCCCCTGTGTATGTCCACTAGTAGCCTCTCCTCTGTATGTCCACTAATAGCCTCCTCTGTGTATGTCCACTAGTAGCCTCTCCTCTGTATGTCCACTAGTAGCCTCTCCTCTGTATGTCCACTAGTAGCCTCTCCTCTGTATGTCCACTAGTAGCCTCCCCTGTGTATGTCCACTAGTAGCCTCTCCTCTGTATGTCCACTAGTAGCCTCCCCTGTGTATGTCCACTAGTAGCCTCTCCTCTATGTCCACTAGTAGCCTCTCCTCTGTATGTCCACTAGTAGCCTCCCCTGTGTATGTCCACTAGTAGCCTCTCCTCTGTATGTCCACTAGTAGCCTCCCCTGTGTATGTCCACTAGTAGCCTCTCCTCTGTATGTCCACTAGTAGCCTATCGTCTGTATGTCCACTAGTAGCATTTCCTCCTTATGTCCACTAGTAGCCTCTCCTCTGTATGTCTACTAGTAGCCTCCCCACTGTATGTCCACTAGTAGCCTCTCCTGTGTATGCCCACTAATAACCTCTCCTCTGTATGTCCACTAGTAGCCTCTCCTCCTTATGTCCACTAGTAGCCTCCTCTGTGTATGTCCACTAGTAGCCTCTCCTCTGTATGTCTACTAGTAGCCTCCCCTGTTTATGTCCACTAGTAGCCTCTCCTCTGTATGTCCACTAGTAGCCTCTCCTCTGTGTATGTCCACTAGTAGCCTCTCCTCTGTATGTCCACTAGTAGCCTCTCCTCTGTATGTCCACTAGTAGCCTCTCCTCTGTATGTCCACTAGTAGCCTCCCCTGTGTATGTCCACTAGTAGCCTCTCCTCTGTATGTCCACTAGTAGCCTCCCCTGTGTATGTCCACTAGTAGCCTCTCCTCTGTATGTCCACTAGTAGCCTCCCCTGTGTATGTCCACTAGTAGCCTCTCCTCTATATGTCCACTAGTAGCCTCTCCTCTGTGTATGTCCACTAGTAGCCTCTCCTCTGTATGTCCACTAGTAGCCTCTCCTCTGTATGTCCACTAGTAGCCTCTCCTCTGTATGTCCACTAGTAGCCTCCCTGTGTATGTCCACTAGTAGCCTCTCCTCTGTATGTCCACTAGTAGCCTCCCCTGTGTATGTCCACTAGTAGCCTCTCCTCTGTATGTCCACTAGTAGCCTCCCCTGTGTATGTCCACTAGTAGCCTCTCCTCTATATGTCCACTAATAGCCTCCTCTGTGTATGTCCACTAGTAGCCTCTCCTCTGTATGTCCACTAGTAGCCTCCCTCTGTATGTCCACTAGTAGCCTCTCCTCTGTATGTCCACTAGTAGCCTCCCCTGTGTATGTCCACTAGTAGCCTCTCCTCTGTATGTCCACTAGTAGCCTCCCCTGTGTATGTCCACTAGTAGCCTCTCCTCTGTATGTCCACTAGTAGCCTATCGTCTGTATGTCCACTAGTAGCATTTCCTCCTTATGTCCACTAGTAGCCTCTCCTCTGTATGTCTACTAGTAGCCTCCCCACTGTATGTCCACTAGTAGCCTCTCCTCTGTGTATGTCCACTAGTAGCCTCTCCTCTGTATGTCCACTAGTAGCCTCTCCTCTGTATGTCCACTAGTAGCCTCTCCTCTGTATGTCCACTAGTAGCCTCCCCTGTGTATGTCCACTAGTAGCCTCTCCTCTGTATGTCCACTAGTAGCCTCCCCTGTGTATGTCCACTAGTAGCCTCTCCTCTGTATGTCCACTAGTAGCCTCCCCTGTGTATGTCCACTAGTAGCCTCTCCTCTATATGTCCACTAATAGCCTCCTCTGTGTATGTCCACTAGTAGCCTCTCCTCTGTATGTCCACTAGTAGCCTCTCCTCTGTATGTCCACTAGTAGCCTCTCCTCTGTATGTCCACTAGTAGCCTCCCCTGTGTATGTCCACTAGTAGCCTCTCCTCTGTATGTCCACTAGTAGCCTCTCCTCTGTATGTCCACTAGTAGCCTCTCCTCTGTATGTCCACTAGTAGCCTCTCCTCTGTATGTCCACTAGTAGCCTCCCCTGTGTATGTCCACTAGTAGCCTCTCCTCTGTATGTCCACTAGTAGCCTCCCCTGTGTATGTCCACTAGTAGCCTCTACTCTGTATGTCCACTAGTAGCCTATCGTCTGTATGTCCACTAGTAGCATTTCCTCCTTATGTCCACTAGTAGCCTCTCCTCTGTATGTCTACTAGTAGCCTCCCCACTGTATGTCCACTAGTAGCCTCTCCTGTGTATGCCCACTAATAACCTCTCCTCTGTATGTCCACTAGTAGCCTCTCCTCCTTATGTCCACTAGTAGCCTCCCCTGTGTATATCCACTAGTAGGCTCCCATGTGTATGTCCACTAGTAGCCTCCTCTGTGTATGTCCACTAGTAGCCTCTCCTCTGTATGTCCACTAGTAGCCTCCCCTGTGTATGTCCACTAGTAGCCTCTCCTCTGTATGTCCACTAATAGCCTCCTCTGTGTATGTCCACTAGTAGCCTCTCCTCTGTATGTCCACTAGTAGCCTCTCCTCTGTATGTCCACTAGTAGCCTCTCCTCTGTATGTCCACTAGTAGCCTCCCCTGTGTATGTCCACTAGTAGCCTCTCCTCTGTATGTCCACTAGTAGCCTCCCCTGTGCATGTCCACTAGTAGCCTCTCCTCTGTATGTCTACTAGTAGCCTATCGTCTGTATGTCCACTAGTAGCATTTCCTCCTTATGTCCACTAGTAGCCTCTCCTCTGTATGTCTACTAGTAGCCTCCCCACTGTATGTCCACTAGTAGCCTCTCCTGTGTATGCCCACTAATAACCTCTCCTCTGTATGTCCACTAGTAGCCTCTCCTTCTTATGTCCACTAGTAGCCTCCCCTGTGTATGTCCACTAGTAGCCTCTCCTCTGTATGTCCACTAATAGCCTCCTCTGTGTATGTCCACTAGTAGCCTCTCCTCTGTATGTCCACTAGTAGCCTCTCCTCTGTATGTCCACTAGTAGCCTCTCCTCTGTATGTCCACTAGTAGCCTCCCCTGTGTATGTCCACTAGTAGCCTCTCCTCTGTATGTCCACTAGTAGCCTCCCCTGTGTATGTCCACTAGTAGCCTCTCCTCTATGTCCACTAGTAGCCTCTCCTCTGTATGTCCACTAGTAGCCTCCCCTGTGTATGTCCACTAGTAGCCTCTCCTCTGTATGTCCACTAGTAGCCTCCCCTGTGTATGTCCACTAGTAGCCTCTCCTCTGTATGTCCACTAGTAGCCTATCGTCTGTATGTCCACTAGTAGCATTTCCTCCTTATGTCCACTAGTAGCCTCTCCTCTGTATGTCTACAAGTAGCCTCCCCACTGTATGTCCACTAGTAGCCTCTCCTGTGTATGCCCACTAATAACCTCTCCTCTGTATGTCCACTAGTAGCCTCTCCTCCTTATGTCCACTAGTAGCCTCCTCTGTGTATGTCCACTAGTAGCCTCTCCTCTATATGTCCACTAGTAGCCTCCCCTGTTTATGTCCACTAGTAGCCTCTCCTCTGTATGTCCACTAGTAGCCTCTCCTCTGTATGTCCACTAGTAGCCTCTCCTCTGTATGTCCACTAGTAGCCTCTCCTCTGTATGTCCACTAGTAGCCTCTCCTCTGTATGTCCACTAGTAGCCTCCCCTGTGTATGTCCACTAGTAGCCTCTCCTCTGTATGTCCACTAGTAGCCTCCCCTGTGTATGTCCACTAGTAGCCTCTCCTCTGTATGTCCACTAGTAGCCTCCCCTGTGTATGTCCACTAGTAGCCTCTCCTCTATATGTCCACTAATAGCCTCCTCTGTGTATGTCCACTAATAGCCTCTCCTCTGTATGTCCACTAGTAGCCTCTCCTCTGTATGTCCACTAGTAGCCTCTCCTCTGTATGTCCACTAGTAGCCTCCCCTGTGTATGTCCACTAGTAGCCTCTCCTCTGTATGTCCACTAGTAGCCTCTCCTCTGTATGTCCACTAGTAGCCTCTCCTCTGTATGTCCACTAGTAGCCTCCCCTGTGTATGTCCACTAGTAGCCTCTCCTCTGTATGTCCACTAGTAGCCTCCCCTGTGTATGTCCACTAGTAGCCTCTCCTCTGTATGTCCACTAGTAGCCTATCGTCTGTATGTCCACTAGTAGCATTTCCTCCTTATGTCCACTAGTAGCCTCTCCTCTGTATGTCTACTAGTAGCCTCCCCACTGTATGTCCACTAGTAGCCTCTCCTCTGTGTATGTCCACTAGTAGCCTCTCCTCTGTATGTCCACTAGTAGCCTCTCCTCTGTATGTCCACTAGTAGCCTCTCCTCTGTATGTCCACTACTAGCCTCCCTGTGTATGTCCACTAGTAGCCTCTCGTCTGTATGTCCACTAGTAGCCTCCCCTGTGTATGTCCATAGTAGCCTCTCCTCTGTATGTCCACTAGTAGCCTCCCCTGTGTATGTCCACTAGTAGCCTCTCCTCTATATGTCCACTAATAGCCTCCTCTGTGTATGTCCACTAGTAGCCTCTCCTCTGTATGTCCACTAGTAGCCTCCCCTGTGTATGTCCACTAGTAGCCTCTCCTCTGTATGTCCACTAGTAGCCTCTCCTCTGTATGTCCACTAGTAGCCTCTCCTCTGTATGTCCACTAGTAGCCTCTCCTCTGTATGTCCACTAGTAGCCTCCCCTGTGTATGTCCACTAGTAGCCTCTCCTCTGTATGTCCACTAGTAGCCTCCCCTGTGTATGTCCACTAGTAGCCTCTCCTCTGTATGTCCACTAGTAGCCTATCATCTGTATGTCCACTAGTAGCATTTCCTCCTTATGTCCACTAGTAGCCTCTCCTCTGTATGTCCACTAGTAGCCTCTCCTGTGTATGCCCACTAATAACCTCTCCTCTGTATGTCCACTAGTAGCCTCTCCTCCTTATGTCCACTAGTAGCCTCCCCTGTGTATATCCACTAGTAGGCTCCCATGTGTATGTCCACTAGTAGCCTCCTCTGTGTATGTCCACTAGTAGCCTCTCCTCTGTATGTCCACTAGTAGCCTCCCCTGTGTATGTCCACTAGTAGCCTCTCCTCTGTATGTCCACTAATAGCCTCCTCTGTGTATGTCCACTAGTAGCCTCTCCTCTGTATGTCCACTAGTAGCCTCTCCTCTGTATGTCCACTAGTAGCCTCTCCTCTGTATGTCCACTAGTAGCCTCCCCTGTGTATGTCCACTAGTAGCCTCTCCTCTGTATGTCCACTAGTAGCCTCCCCTGTGTATGTCCACTAGTAGCTGCTCCTCTGTATGTCCACTAGTAGCCTATCGTCTGTATGTCCACTAGTTGCATTTCCTCCTTATGTCCACTAGTAGCCTCTCCTCTGTATGTCTACTAGTAGCCTCCCCACTGTATGTCCACTAGTAGCCTCTCCTGTGTATGCCCACTAATAACCTCTCCTCTGTATGTCCACTAGTAGCCTCTCCTCCTTATGTCCACTAGTAGCCTCCCCTGTGTATATCCACTAGTAGGCTCCCATGTGCATGTCCACTAGTAGCCTCCTCTGTGTATGTCCACTAGTAGCCTCCCCTGTGTATGTCCACTAGTAGCCTCTCTGTATGTCCACTAGTAGCCTCTCCTCTGTATGTCCACTAGTAGCCTCTCCTCTGTATGTCCACAAGTAGCCTCCCCTGTTTATGTCCACAAGTAGCCTCTCCTCTGTATGTCCACTAGTAGCCTCTCCTCTGTATGTCCACTAGTAGCCTCTCCTCTGTATGTCCACTAGTAGCCTCTCCTCTGTATGTCCACTAGTAGCCTCTCCTCTGTATGTTCACTAGTAGCCTCTCCTCTGTATGTCCACTAGTAGCCTCTCCTCTGTATGTCCACAAGTAGCCTCCCCTGTTTATGTCCACAAGTAGCCTCTCCTCTGTATGTCCACTAGTAGCCTCTCCTCTGTATGTCCACTAGTAGCCTCCCTGTGTATGTCCACAAGTAGCCTCTCCTCTGTATGTCCACTAGAGGAGAGCCTCTGTATGTCCACTAGTAGCCTCTCCTCTATATGTCCACTAGTAGCCTCCCCTGTGTATGTCCACTAATAACCTCTCCTGTGCCTGTCCACTAGTTGTCTATTCTGTTTCCATGCCTTATAGCATTGAACATCATTTCTTTCCACATTTTTCTTTCTTGCCAACATTTAATACTTGCCATGGCCAGAGCCAAAAATCATCATTTTTTGGCCATGTAATGAGAATAAAACAACTGGAATATATTGTAATAACCGGAAAAATTGAGGGACGAAGAAATAGAGGGAAGCAAAGAGAAAAAATACCAGACAGCTTAAGAGAATGGCTTGGCAGAAGGTCAACAACAGAAATGATAAATAGCTGCCAAGATCGAAAGTTGTGGAGAGACATGATCACCTACACCACTAGGCCCAATACTTGATGATGATGGCCAGAGCTTTCTCACTCAGTTTGTCACAGATCTTCATTGATCACTTTTGACATACTTCTATACCGACAAATGTCACACACAGCACAATGTACTTAAGGTCTTTGCTGGGTCCCCATAGCTTATTGTGCTGCACATAGCTCCATGGATACTTTCATTCTCTGGATGTTGAGGGTGATCTTTTATCATTTCCTCAAGAGTCTACTTTAGTGCTCCATTCACAGCCACTAATGTTACATTCCTCTTACTTTATTTCTATGAAGCTCTGAGGTGAGTTGAGCTTGTTCACAGTTTCCTCCTGCTTTTTTATTTTGTCTATCCTTTTTATTTGCAGGGATGTATTGGTATGTTGATATCCACTCTTGGACTATGATTATTTCTCCCTGCCAACAAGTACTTGATTACTCATTGTTGTCAGAGTGCTGGGTGGTCTAGAGGCTAAATGTAGGTCTCTGAACACGAAGATTACAGGTTCAAATCCTGCCACAGATGGTGGTAATTTTTTTCACTTTGAATCTGTGGTTTCTTTGGTTATTTACATTCCCCTTGTCTCTGTGTGACGAGATCAAACAACTATCCCTCTCAGGTAACAATAAAAAGCAGGTCCTTGGGCATTCTGCACACATTAAAGAACCCTTGGCATTTACAAATCTGAAAGAGTATAACTGGCTGCTGTCTCTAGGCTGAAGTTCTAAGTAATTTAAAATTGTCATATTGTTTGGATAATGAGGTCAGCATTCGGCCTGTGTTGTCTTTGCCAGAAAAATGCAGAAAAGATGGAGATCAACTGCAGATTTTTTGGTGGGGTTTTTTTTTCTTCTTAAGCCTTATAGGAGGGGTTGGTCAAAAAGTTGTGCACTTTTAGTATGAAGGAGTCAAAGCACATACCTGGAAACTGTTGTGAATTTTCTTTCTGTATTGGTCACTCACGGTGATGAGTGATGATCCCACATCACTTGATTACCTTCCTAGTTTCCTGATTGTACAACTCTGCTGTCTAGGCACATAGAACACCACCATCATTAATGAACAGCAGTGCAGGTATAACATCATGTTCCAGCCACGTACTCACCTGACAAGCACCGAGAGATTGTTTGCTGCTTCCAAACATGACAAATCTACTATGTGCACATCTTCATTTGAACAACCAGGATCAAGTTATGAAAACTGAATTTGAAACATGGTCTTGGGTCTACATCCAGAGATGAGGTAGTCTACAACCAGATGTGAGGAGTTTTACAACCAGAGATGAGGTGTTCTACAACCAGAGGTGAGGAGTTCTACAACCAGAGATGAGGAGTTCCACAACCAGAAATGAGGAGTTCTAAAACCAGTGATAAAGAGTTCTATGACCAGAGGTGATGTGTTTTACAGTCAGAGGTGAGGAGGTCTACAACCAGAGATGGGGAGTTCTACAACTAGAGATAAGGGGTTATACAACCAGAGGTGAGGAGTTCTGCAACCAGAGATGAAGAGTTCCACAACCAGCGGTGAGGAGTTCTACAACCAGAGATGAGGATTTACACAACCAGAGGTGAGGAGTTCGACAACCAAAGGTGAGGAGTTCTACAACCAGAGGTGAGGAGTTTGACAACCAGAAGTGAGGAGTTCTACAACCAGAAGTGAGGAGTTTTACAACCAGATATGAGGGGTTCCACAGCCTGAGATGAGGAGTTATAAAACCAAATATAAAGCTTTCTATATATAGTGGTGATGAGTACTACAATCAGAGGTCAGGAGTTCTATGACCAGAGGTGAGGAGTTCTACAATCAGAGGTGAGGAGGTCCACAATCAGAGGTGAGGTGGTCTACAACCAGAGATGGGGAGTTCTACAACCAGAGATGAGGAAATCCACAACCAGAGATGATGAGTTCTACAACCATAGGTGGGGAGTTCTACAACCAGAGATAAGGAGTTCTATAACAAGAGATAAGGTGTTCTACAACCAGAGGTGAGGAGTTCCAAAATCATAGGTGAGGTGGTCTACAGCCAGAGATGGGGAGTTCTACAACCAGAGATAAGGGGTTCTACAACCAGTGATGAGGAGCTCCACAACCAGAGGTCAGGAGTTCTACAACCAGATGTGAGGAGTTCTATAATCAGATTAGGTGGTCTATAAAAAGAGATGAGGAGTTTGACAACTAAAGATGAGGATTTCTACAATCAGAGGTGAGGAGTTCTTCAACCAGAGGTGAGGAGTTCTACAACCAGAGGTGAAGAGTTCTACAACCAGAGGTGTGGAGTTCCACAACCAGAGGTGAGGAGTTCTGCAACTGAGATGAGGAGTTCTACAACCTGAGGTGAGGAGTTCTAAAACCAGAGGTAATTAGTTCTATGGCCAGAGGTGAGGAGTTCTTAAACCAGATTGGGTGATCTATAAAAAGAGATGATGAGTTCTACAACTAGAAATGAGGAGTTCTACAAACAAAGGTGAGGAGTTCTATGACCACAGGAAGGGAGTTCTATGACCGCAGGTGAGGAGTTCCACAACCAGAGGTGAGGAGTTCTACAACTAGAGATGAGCAGTTCTACAATCAGAGGTGAGGAGTTCTACAACCAGAGATGCGGTAGTCTACAACCAGAGATGAGGAGTTCTACAACCAGAGGACTAAAGTTTGAAATATGTTCAGGTCTTGTTTTCTTCATAGTAAAGTACAAAATGATATGATTGACAGATATACTCTTCAGCCACAAGGCAGTGAGTATGATAGTCACAAGTAGAACTGCTCACTTAGTATCTTTCAAGGTTGGACTCTTTATTTTCCCTGTTGTTTCTTCTATAGGACTTGCTTTGTTTTTGTCTAGTTATATTTTTTTCATCACATGATCAACCTATGCTCAACGTCTTGTCTTTTCTTTATTAAAATGATGACTGTTGGATTGTATGGCTACTTCTCTTATTGGGCATAATTATTCCATTGTATACAAAGTTTTTTCTTGAAATGTCTGTTATTAAATTCATCAAATTTATTATTCATTTCTTCTTTCTTTGACACACAATGGCAAAATAACAATTAATTAGAAATGAAGAATTATGAGATTTTGGCTTCAAGTATGGGTTTAAACATATGAATGAGTGACAGATTAAAAATATGTTTGATCATAATGACATAGAACAACACAAATTGTTTGCATATTTTTATCATCTCCTGACATGGAATAAACACCTATGTGTTTGGCTTGAGTGTGGTGAGGTTAGTTTTGCATAGATAAGTAATCTACCTATCTATCTATTGACTTTTCGAGCCATAGCCGGCCCATAGGGCATAGACTCAGATACTCTTTCTCTTATCTAAATCTAAATTTTTATTCTAGCAGTTGTCAATAGATAAGTAATACAAGTATTTACAATTTTGTTACCAACATTGCTATACTCATCCATTGTGATCTTTTAGTTGGTAACACAAGTAGATCTCAGTGCATGAACTTAGTAGCACAAGCAGTGACAGCCCTCATAGGGTAATGTTTCTTGTTAATTTGCTGGTTAATTTAATAAGTAGTAGGGAAATCTTTATATACAGAGCTTTGCAGCAGGAGACAATCTGATCATCAGAAGCTGACATTGCTTGAGCAAGTGTTTCGACCCTTTGGCTAATGATAAAAGTAAAACAAAAAGGTAAAGGAAAAGATGTCATTTATAAAGATAGTAAGGGAAAAGATGTCATTTATAATGATAGTTAGGGAAAATATGTCATTTATAATGATAGTTAGGGAAAAGATGTCATTTATAATGATAGTAAGGGAAAATATGTCATTTATAATTATAGTGAGGGAAAAGATGTCATTTATAATTATCATCATCATCATCGAGTGCCGTTTCTGCAACAAAGGTTGGCTACCATGGAGCGCCATTCAGCTCTGTCTCTTACTTTGATGGTGCAGGTTGTGATAGGCTGATATGTCCATCTTTTGATGTTACTCATCCATGTTAGCCTTGGTCTGCCTCTGCCTCTTTTACCTTGTATTTTCCCCTCCAGGATTACTTTTAGTAGGCTGTTGTGTATTTTAACATGGCCCAAATACATATTTTTCTTGTTTGAATTGTGCTAAGTAGTTCTCTTTTCATTTTTAGTTGTTTTAAGACTTCATCATTTGTTTTCTTTTCCTTCCATCCAATTCTACCTATTCTTCTATATATCCACATTTCAAAGGCTTCAATTCTCTGTTCTGTTTTCTTGTCTAATGTCCATGTTTCTGCACCATATAGGAATATTGAGAAGATGTAACATTTTGTTATTCTTAGTTTTAGCACTGGTGTTATTTGTTTTGATGTTAATATGTTCTTCATGACATTAAATTTCTTTTTTGCCATCTATTCTTTTGTTTATTTCAGTTGTACATTTTCCATCACTGGTTATAGTATGTCCAAGGTAGTTGTAATTCTGAACTGTCTCCAGGTCTATTCCTTCAATTTTGATATCCACTTGTGGGTTTTGAGTATTTTTTTTGTTTATAATCATAGTTTTAGTCTTTTTGATATTCATATCCAGTCCATATTTTTTGCTTGTCATGTTTATTTCATTAAGTAATTGTTGTAGATCTTTAGGATTTTCTGCTAGTAGTGCAGTATCGTCAGCATATCTTAGGTTATTGATTATCTTTCCATTAATTTGTAGGCCTGGCATCTCTATGATGTTTTTAAAGATTTGCTCAGCATATAGATTGAACAAGCTTGGTGATAGGATGCATCCCTGTCTTACTCTTCTTTTTATATCAATGGGTGTAGAGTTCTCTTTGTTATATAATATTATTGCTGTTTGCTCCCAGTATAGATTACATATTAGTCGTATGTCCATGTCATCTAGATGTATCTCTTTTAGACATTCTATAAGTTGTTTGTGCTGTACTCTATCAAATGCTTTAGTGTAGTCTATGAAGCAGGCATATATTGGTTTGTTTACTTCTGTGTACTTTTCGATTAATGTTCTCATGCAGAATATGGCTTCTTTTGTCCCGCTTTTTTTCCTAAATCCAAATTGCTGCTCATCTAATTCAGTATTGATTTTATTCTGAATCCTTCCTTGTATAACTCTTAGCAAGATTTTTGTAACATGGCTAATTAGGTTTATTGTTCTAAAGTCACTGCATCTAACTGCACCATTCGCTTTAGGCAATGCAATGAATGTTGATGTTTTTAGTCATTTGGTATGTATCCTGTGTGGTATATGTCGTTGCATATGTCTGTAATCACTTCAATGCCAAAATCTTCTAGTGCCTGTATCATCTCTATCTGTATGCTGTTAGGTCCTGCTGCTTTTCCCTTTTTCATTGTTTTTATAGCTTTTTCCACCTCAGATTTTAAGATTTTATAGCCTGATGTACATTTTATAACTGGTTTCTTGTCCCTTTGATCCTGAAATAGTTCTGTTATATATTCCTGCCATATATCTATATCATTATTGTCTGTTAGCATTTTTCATTTTTTGTCTGCAATGCATCCACCTTCTGTGGCTTTTTTATTTTTATTAGTCATTCTCTTTATTTCTGTGTGCATTCCTCTTAAGTCTTGTCTACTTTCCATAGTTTCTATTTCTATACATTTTGGCTGAGCCAGTCTTCTTTTGCCTTTTTGCACATTTTGCGTATCTCATTATCTATTTTATTGTATTGGGCAGTGATCTTCACTTGTCTCCTTTCTTCCATTTTATCTAAGATGGTGTTAGTTATCCATTTTTGTTTTTTGTTCTTTTCTCTCTTGGGTAAGGTGTCGCAGGTTTCTTGTATGCTTTTCTTTATGCATTGCCATTTGGTTGTTACTTTTTCATCAGGATTTTCTCTTCTGTATTGTTCAATTTCTTCTTCTAGCAGCTTCTGGTATGTGTTCTTTACTTGTATTGTATAGGTATCTTTAATATCTTTTTTATTTAAAGCTGCTATATCTAGTGGATTTGTTCGATGAATTAAACTTTTACTTGTTTCTCTTTAGTTTGATTTCACTTTAATCATTACAGGATTGTGATCTGAATTAATATCTGTTCCTCTGTAGCTTTTGGCTTTCTTTACGATGTTACGGAACCTTTCTTTTATCTTTATGTAATCTATTTGATTCCTCTTCTTATCTCCAGGGCTTTTCCATGTGTATAGTTTCCTTTTCTCTTGCTCAAAGTAGGTGTTACATATTATCAGCCTGTTTTCGTCACAGAATTGTATTAATCTTTCTCCTCTGTCATTTCTTTTTCCTAAACCATGATTTCCTATAATGGTCTTATATCTACCTTTTCCTACTTTCGCGTTCATGTCACCCATTACAATCAAGATGTCTGAAGATTTCACTTGCTTCATAACTTTATTTAGGTCTTCATAGTATGCCTCTATTTGTTCATCTGTGTAGTCTTGAGTAGGTGCATATGTCTGTATTATTGCTATGTCGAATGGTTTTGCTTTCAACTTGAGTAGTATAATCCTATCACTGTATGTCCAGTGGTTACTTATATGTTTTTGTAGCTCTCTTTTTATCAGTATTCCTACCACACCCCCCCCCCCCCTTTGATGTTCTGTTGTGTTTCCTGAGTATATAAATGTATATTTTTCGTCCTCTATGTACCCACAGTCTTTCCATCTTGTCTCTGATATGCCTAAAATATCTATATTTATTCGTTCTGCTTCTTGAATCAGATTTTCCAATTTCCCTTCTTGATATAGAGTCCTAACATTCCAAGTACTTATTTTAAGATCTTTCCTCTGATATAAGTTCAAATTCCTCTCCATGGCTTCCTCTGGACTAGTACGTGATGAGGCTCCAATCTCTTTCACGGTGGTCTGCCATATTCGCCTTTTGTGTTCTGAATATGCCTCATGTGTACCACACACTTTGCTGTTTTGGCTTTCTGGGCCGTTGATCATTTCTGATTCATCCGCCCCATCCACCATCACAGACGTTCACATATGGGTTGAACATACCCGGTGTGCCTGCGACATTTTTGTTGACCCATGTGCTTGCCTATCGAACGCGAACACACGACACAAAGAAGAATCAATCATATTCCACTTAAATACTGGTAATCACAGTTCATCCACACGTCAGAAGTAAAGCATACACCAAACGGGGAATAGCAACACATAATTTCACAACTAGACTGTCGCGTAAATCATTTAAATATATCAGCAATTGCCGAATTATAAAATACGACTACACGCAGCCGCAATGACATTATTTAAACCGACAGTTGAATACCAAATGGGTGAACAAAGAGAAAAGCCAGACAGGATTGAATTCAAGTTTCACCAGGACTCGGCATCCCTGCAGAACAAAAATTACGCAAATATTACCTTATCAGGTAAGTTTAGCAATGCTGTATAATTAAAGAACCCAAATTTATATTACCATAACATCTTCCTCTTCTTCTTCTTTTCTTCCTCATCTTCATTTCAGCGTCGAGGGGACATACAATTTGCGGTCTTTTGCTCTTCTGTTTACCTCTGCTGCTGTTATGTTTACTAGTGCTTCTAATATTCCATCGATCCATATTTTTCGTGGTCGACCCTTGGGTCTGGTGTTCTCACAACGTTTGTTGAATGCTCGTTGTGTTGAGTTTTGATCTTTCTGCCTTGTCACGTGGCCAAACCATTTTATCTGTTGTTTTCTTATATATTCTATGGCAGGGGCTATTCCTAGCTTTTTCTCAGTTCTCCATTTCTGATCTTATCTCTCAGAATGTACAATAACATGAACATTCAAATAACTTAAAATGGTAATTATTTAAAGAAAGAAAACAGGTTTTCATTTAAACTCTTGTATTATTTTGTTGTTTGTGCTCAGAACACCTCTATTTATCTCCTGCATTTGTTACGCTGTCTATCATTACTCGTCTGTCACCTCTATTTACCTCCTGCAGTTGTTATGCTCTCTATCATTACTCGTCTGTCACCTCTATTTACCTCCTGCAGTTGTTATGCTCTCTATCATTACTCATCTGTCACCTCTATTTACCTCCTGCAGTTATTATGCTGTCTATCATTACTCGTCTGTCACCTCTATTTACCTCCTGCAGTTGTTACGCTGTCTATCATTACTCGTCTGTCACCTCTATTTACCTCCTGCAGTTGTTATGCTGTCTATCATTGCTCGTCTGTCACCTCTATTTACCTCCTGCAGTTGTTATGCTCTCTATCATTGCTCATCTGTCACCTCTATTTACCTCCTGCAGTTGTTATGCTCTCTATCATTGCTCGTCTATCACCTCTATTTATCTCCTGCAGTTGTTATGCTGTCTATCATTGCTCGTCTGTCACCTCTATTTATCTCCTGCAGTTGTTATGCTGTCTATCATTGCTCGTCTGTCACCTCTATTTATCTCCTGCATTTGTTACGCTCTCTATCATTACTCATCTGTCACCTCTATTTATCTCCTGCATTTGTTACGCTTTCTATCATTACTCGTCTGTCACCTCTATTTATCTCCTGCATTTGTTACGCTTTCTATCATTACTCGTCTGTCACCTCTATTTATCTCCTGCATTTGTTACGCTGTCTATCATTACTCGTCTGTCACCTCTATTTATCTCCTACATTTGTTACGCTGTCTATCATTGCTCGTCTATCACATCTATTTATATTCTGCAGTTGTTACGCTATCATTACTCGTCTATTACCTCTGTTTATCTCCTGCAAATGTTATGCTGTTTATCATTACTCGTCTGTCACCTCTATTTATCTCCTACAGTGTTACACAATCATTACTCACCTATCACCTCTATTTATCTCCTCCAGTTGTTACAGCAATGCTGTCTGTCATTATCTTCTGCAGCTGTTACGCTGCCTATCATTAGTTGTATATCACCTCTATTTATCTTCTGCAGTTGTTACGCTGTATATCATTACTCATCTGTCACCTCTATTTATCTCCTGCAGTTGTTATACTGTCTATCATTACTCGTCTGTCACCTGTATTTGTTTCCTGCAGTTATGCTGTCTATAATTACTCGTCTGTCACCTCTATTTATCTCCTGCAGTTGTTACACTATCATTACTTGTCAGTCACCTCTATTTATCTCCTGCAGTTGTTACACTGTCTATCAATAGTCGTCAATCACCTCTTTTTATCTCCTGCAGTTGTTACGCTATCTATCATTGCTCGTCAATCAACTCTGTTTATCTCCTGCAGTTGTTACACTATTATTACTCGTCAATCACCTGTATTTGTTTCCTGCAGTTATGCTGTCTATCATTACTCATCTGTCACCTCTATTTATCTCCTACAGTTGTTACACTCTCATTACTTGTCAAACACCTCTATATTTATCTCCTGCGGTTGTTACGTTATCTATCATTAGTCATCAATCATCTCTATTTATCTCCTGCAGTTGTTACGCTATCAATCATTGCTCGTCAATCACCTCTGTTTATCTCCTGCAGTTGTTACGCTGTCTATCATTACTTGTCTATCACCTTTGCCTCCTGCAGTTGTTACGCTGTCTATCATTAGTTTTCTATCACCTTTATTTCTCTGCTGCAGTTGCTATGCTGTCTATCATTACTTGTCAATCATGTATATTTATCTCCTGCAGTTGTTACAGCAACACTGTCTGTCATTACTCACCTATCATATCACCTCTTTCTATTTATCTCCTGCAGTTGTTACAGCAACACTGTCTGTCATTACTCGTCTGTCACCTCTATTTAGCTTCTGCAGTTGTTACAGCAACACTGTCTATCATTACTCACCTATCATATCACCTCTTTCTATTTATCTCCTGCAGTTGTTACAGCAACACTGTCTGTCATTACTTGTCTGTCACCTCTATTTAGCTTCTGCAGTTGTTACAGCAACACTGTCTGTCATTACTCGTCAATCACCTCTATTAATCTCCTGCAGCTGTTACAATGTTGATCGTTACTCGTCTATCACTTCAATTTATCTCCTGCATCTGTTACGCTGTCTATCGTTATTCGTCTATCACCTCTATTTATCTCCTGCAGCTGTTACGCTGTCTATCATTATTCGCCTATCACCTCTATTTATCTCCTGCAGCTGTTACGCTGTCTATCATTATTCGCCTATCACCTCTATTTATCTCCTGCAGCTGTTACGCTGTCTATCATTATTCGTCTATCACCTCTATTTATCTCCTGCATCTGTTACGCTGTCTATTGTTATACGCCTATCACCTCTATTTATCTCCTGCAGCTGTTATGCTGTCTATCGTTATACGTCTATCACCTGTAATTATCTCCTGCACTTGCCACACTGATGCATCTGTTCTAACCTGAACTGTTTGCCCAGGTCATACTTCATCACAAATTTTGGTATAACTTAAACAAATTGGTTCTACCCAGCAATGCACCGCTTTATGGGACAGACAATTGTCAACATAAACGGGAGACATTTCTTTAAGAATGTCATTTACATAAAGTCCTTTTGCTCCAAAAAATTGCACCGCAGGCTGTTCTTGAGTTGTGTACACTACTTAAGTTCAATAACCATTTTGTGACTGTGGTGTGCATGCAAAACCCAACTCCCCCTACCTAACAAATCATAAAGTTGGATGTTTCTACCACCACCTAAAGACATCATTTTGCTTCTGTGCTCTGTGTGTGATACCCAACTCAACCTACCTAACAAACCATAAAGTTGGATGTTTCTACCACCACCTAAAGACATCATTTTGCTTCTGTGCTCTGTGTGCGATACCCAACTCCCCCTACCTAACAAACCATAAAGTTGGATGTTACTACCACCTCCTAAAGACACCATTTTGCTTCTGTGCTCTGTGTGCGATACCCAACTCCCCCTACCTAACAAATCATAAAGTTGGATGTTGCTACCACCTAAAGACACCATTTTGCTTCTGTGCTCTGTGTGCGATACCCAACTCCCCCTACCTAACAAATCATAAAGTTGGATGTTGCTACCACCTAAGGACATCATTTTGCTTCTGTGCTCTGTGTGCGATACCCAACTCCCCCTACCTAACAAATCATAAAGTTGGATGTTGCTACCACCTAAAGACATCATTTTGCTTCTGTGCTCTGTGTGCGATACCCAACTCCCCCTACCTAACAAATCATAAAGTTGGATGTTGCTACCACCTAAAGACATCATTTTGCTTCTGTGCTCTGTGTGCGATACCCAACTCCCCCTACCTAACAAATCATAAAGTTGGATGTTGCTACCACCTAAAGACATCATTTTGTGTCTGTGCTCTGTGTGCGATACCCAACTCCCCCTACCTAACAAATCATAAAGTTGGATGTTGCTACCACCTAAAGACATCATTTTGCTTCTGTGCTCTGTGTGCGATACCTAACTCCCCCTACCTAACAAATCATAAAGTTGGATGTTGCTACCACCTAAAGACATCATTTTGCTTCTGTGCTCTGTGTGCGATACCCAACTCCCCCTACCTAACAAATCATAAAGTTGGATGTTGCTACCACCTAAAGACACCATTTTGCTTCTGTGCTCTGTGTGCGATACCCAACTCCCCCTACCTAATAAATTATAAAGTTGGATGTTGCTACCACTAAAGACATCATTTTGCTTTTGTGCTCTGTATGTGATACCCAACTCTCCTTAACTAACAAATTATAAAGTGGAAGTTGCGACCACCTAAAGACCCCTTTAGAAACCACCAATTACATTTTTCTAATAAACTGGATTACTTTGTGTTTTATTTTGTGACTTCCTCTCATAATTTTTCACAATTCCTGATTCCACAATTTTTGGGGCTGGGTTTTCTGGAGGAATGACGTCGGCGTCTAAATAGGAAGAACCCAGGATCAAAGCTCACCACAGGCAGTGGTGATTTTTCAAAAATAGAAAAAATTAATCTGTGGTTTCTTTTGTGATGTTACCATTCCCTGATTTCTTGGCTAGTAAGATCTGATGGTATAAGCCCTCTCAGATAATGGAAATAAACAGGAGGCCCTGTGTGCACTCATGCACATTTAAGAACCCTAACCAGTCCAAATAAAAAAAGTGTTGACCATATGGCTGCTATCCAGGCAAAGTTTTCAGCAATAACCTACCCACACCATGGATCCCAGACAGTGCTACATAGTTCCTGCATGTTGGTCAGGGTTCTCCTCAGGTTTTTTTTAGGAGGATATTGGAGCACCTATGGATTTGTCTGGTGTGCGGATGATCCTAACAATAACAATTCATAGTGTCTCATATACCTTTCACATAGCTTGAAGATACAAATGTGTTAATCTTAGTTGTGATGTTTCATGTTGTTCAGATGTTCCTAAGTAATGTCCATAATGTATCCAACTTGAACCTTGCAGGAGAAGCTTGGAAGTCATTTAATTCACATTTAGCTAAAGTTGGATGGGACCTCTTGTTTGATTTTAACAACTTCTTTTGGACAAGTGAAGGTTTTTGGGATCCAACTAATGCTGACCTACTCCTCAAATTCTCATCCGATAATGGAATTAAGATCGCTTCCTTCCAGTTGGGAAATGGTAGGTATTGGTGTTTATTTAATTGATTCAATACAATAATACAACATGGTTTTAATGATTCAAACAATAATTCAACTTGGTTTTAATAATTCAATACAAAAATGCTACTTTGTTTTAATGATTCAATACAGTAATACAACACAGTTTTAATGATTCAATACAGTGTTACAACACAGTTTTAATGATTCAATACAGTAATACAACACAGTTTTAATGATTCAATACAGTAATACAACATGGTTTTAATGATTCAATACAGTAAAACAACACAGTTTTAAAGATTAGTTTAATATAAATAATCTAAAGTATGCTGATGATATAGTATTAATCGCTAAAAGTGAAAATGAGTTACAAGAAATGTTGGACATTATAGTGAAAGAAAGCAAAAACAAAGGACTCAGCCTTAATAGCAAAAAGGCAGAGATAATGGTAATAACAAAGAAAAAGACATCACCTCAGTGCAAAATAAAGACAAGTGGAACAATATTAAAACAGGTAAATGAATTTAAATATTTGGGAACTTTGTTAACCTCAGACGGAAGATGTACAAAAGAGGTGAGATGCAGAATGGCTCAGGCAAAAGCAGCTTTCCAAAATATGAGGAAGATATTATGCAATCCATTTTTGACAATATAAACAAGAAAAAGAGTTCTTAAATGTTATGTAGAGCCAGTCTTAACATGTGGATGCGAGTCATGGACAATAGGACAAAAGACAAGAAAATCGCTGGAGTCTGTAGAAATGTGGTTTTACAGAAGAATGTTGAGAATACCATGGACAGCTAAGAAGAGTAATGAAGAGGTTCTGAGAGAGGTCAAAGCAAAAAGAGAGCTAATTTCCAATGTTAGGAAGAGACAATCATCATATTTTGGGTCATGTAATGAGAAGAGAACAACTTGAATATATTGTAACAAATGGAAAAATTTAGGGACGAAAAGATAAAGGGAAGCAAAGAGAAAAAATAACAGACAGCTTAAGAGAATGGCTTGGCAGAAGGTCAACAACAGAAATGATAAATAGCTGCCAAGATCGAAAGTTATGGAGAGACATGATCACCTATGCTACTAGGCCCGATACTTGATGATGGTTTAAAGATTCAATACAATAATACAACACTTTTTTAATGATTCAATACAGTAATACAACACAGTTTTAATGATTCAATACAGTAATACAACACAGTTTTAATGATTCAATACAATAATACAACATTGTTTTAATGATTCAATACAATAATACAACACAGTTTTAATGATTCAATACAGTAATACAACACAGTTTTAATTACTCAATACAGTAATACAACACAGTTTTTATGATTCAATACAATAATACAACACAGTTTTAATGATTCAATACAATAATACAACTTGGTTTTAATTATTCAATATAGTAATACAACACAGTTTTAATTATTCAATACAGTAATACAACACAGTTTTTATTATTCAATATAGTAATACACCATGGTTTTAATGGTTCAATACAGTAATACAACATGGTTTTAATGATTCAATACAGTAATGCAACGTAGTTTTAATTATTCAATACAGTAATACAACATGGTTTTAATGATTCAATACAGTAATACAACACAGTTTTAATGATTCAATACAATAATACAACACAGTTCTAATGATTCAATACAGTAATACAACACAGTTTTAATTATTCAATACAGTAATACAACACAGTTTTAATGATTCAATACAATAATACAACATTGTTTTAATGATGCAATACAATCATACAACACAGTTTTAATGATTCAATACAGTAATACAACACAGTTTTAATGATTCAATACAGTAATTCAACATGGTTTTAATGATTCAATACAGTAAATACAACACAGTTTTAATGATTCAATACAGTAATACAACATAGTTATAATTATTCAATACAGTAATACAACACAGTTTTAATGTTTCAATACAGTAATACAACATTGTTTTAATGATTCAATACAATAACACAACAGAGTTTTAACTCTTTCCGTACGGAAGCTTTTTATCGACGCAACGGAAGAGATTTCAGAGATAAAATTGTTCATGGTTTCATGAATCAATCTACATATTTATATTTAATTAACATATAACATATTATATATGAATGTTTAGATAATTGAACAAGGTATTAGATTTCACCAATATCCAGATGATACAAGAAATGTAAAACGAATATGGTATGATGGCGTTCACACTAATCAAATTGAGCGTGGCGCACCATGCTGCGGAACGTACGCAACCGAAACGGAAATGCCGCACCATGCAGCGGAACGTACAGAAAGAGTTAATGATTCAATACAGTAATACAACATGGTTTTAATGATTCAATACAGTAATACAACATGGTTTAATGATTCAATACAGTAATACAATATAGTTTTAATGATTCAATACAGTAATACAACATAGTTTTAATGATTCAATGCAATAATACAACATAGTTTTAATGAATCAATACAGTAATACAACATGGTTTTAATAATTCAATACAGTAATACAACATGATTTAATGATTCAATACAGTAATACAACATAGTTTTAATGATTCAATACAATAATACAACATAGTTTTAATGATTCAATACAGTAATATAATACAGTTTAATTTATTTAATACAGTAATACAACATGGTTTTAATGGTTCAATACAGTAATATAACACAGTTTAATTTATTCAATACAATAATACAACACAGTTTTAATGATTCAATACAATAATACAACATGGTTTTAATAGTTCAATACAATAATACAAAATTGTTTTAATGATTCAATACAGTAATACAACATGGTTTTAATGATTCAATACAGTAATACAACACAGTTTTAATGATTCAATACAGTAATACAACATAGTTTTAATGATTCAATGCAATAATACAACATAGTTTAATTGATTCAATACAGTAATACAACATAGTTTTAATGATTCAATACAGTAATACAACATAGTTTTAATGATTCAATACAATAATACAACACAGTTTAATTTATTTAATACAGTAATACAACATGGTTTTAATGGTTCAATACAGTAATATAACACAGTTTAATTTATTCAATACAATAATACAACACAGTTTTAATGATTCAATACAATAATACAACAATTTTAATGATTCAATACAGTAATACAACACAGTTTTAATGATTCAATACAATAATACAACACAGTTTTAATGATTCAATACAATAATACAACACAGTTTTAATGATTCAATACAGTAATACAACACAGTTTTAATGATTCAATACAATAATACAACACAGTTTTAATGATTCAATACAATAATACAACACAGTTTTAATGATTCAATACAGTAATACAACACAGTTTTAATGATTCAATACAGTAATACAACACAGTTTTAATGATTCAATACAGTAATACAACATTGTTTTAATGATTCAATACAATAATACAACAATGATTGAATGATTCAATACAGTAATACAACACAGTTTTAATGATTCAATACAATAATACAACACAGTTTTAATGATTCAATACAGTAATACAACACTTTTTTAATGATTCAATACAGTAATACAACACAGTTTTAATGATTCAATACAGTAATACAACACAGTTTTAATGATTCAATACAATAATACAACATTGTTTTAATGATTCAATACAATAATACAACACAGTTTTAATGATTCAATACAGTAATACAACACAGTTTTAATTATTCAATACAGTAATACAACACAGTTTTTATGATTCAATACAATAATACAACACAGTTTTAATGATTCAATACAATAATACAACACTTTTTAATGATTCAATACAGTAATACAACACAGTTTTAATGATTCAATACAGTAATACAACACAGTTTTAATGATTCAATACAATAATACAACATTGTTTTAATGATTCAATACAATAATACAACACAGTTTTAATGATTCAATACAGTAATACAACACAGTTTTAGTTATTCAATACAGTAATACAACACAGTTTTTATGATTCAATACAATAATACAACACAGTTTTAATGATTCAATACAATAATACAACTTGGTTTTAATTATTCAATATAGTAATACAACACAGTTTTAATTATTCAATACAGTAATACAACACAGTTTTTATTATTCAATATAGTAATACACCATGGTTTTAATGGTTCAATACAGTAATACAACATGGTTTTAATGATTCAATACAGTAATGCAACATAGTTTTAATTATTCAATACAGTAATACAACATGGTTTTAATGATTCAATACAGTAATACAACACAGTTTTAATGATTCAATACAATAATACAACACAGTTCTAATGATTCAATACAGTAATACAACTTGGTTTTAATTATTCAATACAGAAATACAACACAGTTTTAATGATTCAATACCATAATACAACATTGTTTTAATGATGCAATACAATCATACAACACAGTTTTAATGATTCAATACAGTAATACAACACAGTTTTAATGATTCAATACAGTAATACAACATGGTTTTAATGATTCAATACAGTAAATACAACACAGTTTTAATGATTCAATACAGTAATACAACATAGTTATAATTATTCAATACAGTAATACAACACAGTTTTAATGTTTCAATACAGTAATACAACATTGTTTTAATGATTCAATACAATAACACAACAGAGTTTTAACTCTTTCCGTACGGAAGCTTTTTATCGACGCAACGGAAGAGATTTCAGAGATAAAATTGTTCATGGTTTCATGAATCAATCTACATATTTATATTTAATTAACATATAACATATTATATATGAATGTTTAGATAATTGAACAAGGTATTAGATTTCACCAATATCCAGATGATACAAGAAATGTAAAACGAATATGGTATGATGGCGTTCACACTAATCAAATTGAGCGTGGCGCACCATGCTGCGGAACGTACGCAACCGAAACGGAAATGCCGCACCATGCAGCGGAACGTACAGAAAGAGTTAATGATTCAATACAGTAATACAACATGGTTTTAATGATTCAATACAGTAATACAACATGGTTTTAATGATTCAATACAGTAATACAATATAGTTTTAATGATTCAATACAGTAATACAACATAGTTTTAATGATTCAATGCAATAATACAACATAGCTTTAATGAATCAATACAGTAATACAACATGGTTTTAATAATTCAATACAGTAATACAACATGATTTAATGATTCAATACAGTAATACAACATAGTTTTAATGATTCAATACAATAATACAACATAGTTTTAATGATTCAATACAGTAATATAATATAGTTTAATTTATTTAATACAGTAATACAACATGGTTTTAATGGTTCAATACAGTAATATAACACAGTTTAATTTATTCAATACAATAATACAACACAGTTTTAATGATTCAATACAATAATACAACATGGTTTTAATAGTTCAATACAATAATACAAAATTGTTTTAATGATTCAATACAGTAATACAACATGGTTTTAATGATTCAATACAGTAATACAACACAGTTTTAATGATTCAATACAGTAATACAACATAGTTTTAATGATTCAATGCAATAATACAACATAGTTTAAATGATTCAATACAGTAATACAACATAGTTTTAATGATTCAATACAGTAATACAACATAGTTTTAATGATTCAATACAATAATACAACACAGTTTAATTTATTTAATACAGTAATACAACATGGTTTTAATGGTTCAATACAGTAATATAACACAGTTTAATTTATTCAATACAATAATACAACACAGTTTTAATGATTCAATACAATAATACAACATGGTTTTATATGTTCAATAAAATAATACAACATTGTTTTAATGATTCAATACAATAATACAACAATTTTAATGATTCAATACAGTAATACAACACAGTTTTAATGATTCAATACAATAATACAACACAGTTTTAATGATTCAATACAATAATACAACACAGTTTTAATGATTCAATACAGTAATACAACACAGTTTTAATGATTCAATACAATAATACAACACAGTTTTAATGATTCAATACAATAATACAACACAGTTTTAATGATTCAATACAGTAATACAACACAGTTTTAATGATTCAATACAGTAATACAACACAGTTTTAATGATTCAATACAGTAATACAACATTGTTTTAATGATTCAATACAATAATACAACAATGATTGAATGATTCAATACAGTAATACAATACAGTTTTAATGATTCAATACAATAATACAACACAGTTTTAATGATTCAATACAGTAATACAACACTTTTTTAATGATTCAATACAGTAATACAACACAGTTTTAATGATTCAATACAGTAATACAACACAGTTTTAATGATTCAATACAATAATACAACATTGTTTTAATGATTCAATACAGTAATACAACACAGTTTTAATGATTCAATACAGTAATACAACACAGTTTTAATTATTCAATACAGTAATACAACACAGTTTTTATGATTCAATACAATAATACAACACAGTTTTAATGATTCAATACAATAATACAACACAGTTTTAATTATTCAATATAGTAATACAACACAGTTTTAATTATTCAATACAGTAATAAAAACATAGTTTTAATTATTCAATACAGTAATACAACACAGTTTTAATGATTCAATACAATAATACAACACAGTTTTAATGATTCAATACAATAATACAACACAGTTTTAATGATTCAATACAATAATACAACACAGTTTTAATTATTCAATATAGTAATACAACACAGTTTTAATGATTCAATACAGTAATACAACACAGTTTTAATGATTCAATACAATAATACAACTTGGTTTTAATTATTCAATATAGTAATACAACACAGTTTTAATTATTCAATACAGTAATACAACACAGTTTTTATTATTCAATATAGTAATACACCATGGTTTTAATGGTTCAATACAGTAATACAACATGGTTTTAATGATTCAATACAGTAATGCAACATAGTTTTAATTATTCAATACAGTAATACAACATGGTTTTAATGATTCAATACAGTAATACAACACAGTTTTAATGATTCAATACAATAATACAACACAGTTCTAATGATTCAATACAGTAATACAACACAGTTTTAATTATTCAATACAGTAATACAACACAGTTTTAATGATTCAATACAATAATACAACATTGTTTTAATGATGCAATACAATCATACAACACAGTTTTAATGATTCAATACAGTAATACAACACAGTTTTAATGATTCAATACAGTAATACAACATGGTTTTAATGATTCAATACAGTAAATACAACACAGTTTTAATGATTCAATACAGTAATACAACATAGTTATAATTATTCAATACAGTAATACAACACAGTTTTAATGTTTCAATACAGTAATACAACATTGTTTTAATGATTCAATACAATAACACAACAGAGTTTTAACTCTTTCCGTACGGAAGCTTTTTATCGACGCAACGGAAGAGATTTCAGAGATAAAATTGTTCATGGTTTCATGAATCAATCTACATATTTATATTTAATTAACATATAACATATTATATATGAATGTTTAGATAATTGAACAAGGTATTAGATTTCACCAATATCCAGATGATACAAGAAATGTAAAACGAATATGGTATGATGGCGTTCACACTAATCAAATTGAGCGTGGCGCACCATGCTGCGGAACGTACGCAATCAAAACGGAAATGCCGCACCATGCAGCGGAACGTACAGAAAGAGTTAATGATTCAATACAGTAATACAACATGGTTTTAATGATTCAAAACAGTAATACAACATGGTTTTAATGATTCAATACAGTAATACAACATAGTTTTAATGATTCAATACAGTAATACAACATAGTTTTAATGATTCAATGCAATAATACAACATAGTTTTAATGAATCAATACAGTAATACAACATGGTTTTAATAATTCAATACAGTAATACAACATGATTTTAATGATTCAATACAGTAATACAACATAGTTTTAATGATTCAATACAGTAATACAACATAGTTTTAATGATTCAATACAGTAATATAACACAGTTTAATTTATTTAATACAGTAATACAACATGGTTTTAATGATTCAATACAGTAATATAACACAGTTTAATTATTCAATACAATAATACAACACAGTTTTAATGATTCAATACAATAATACAACATGGTTTTAATAGTTCAATACAATAATACAACATTGTTTTAATGATTCAATACAGTAATACAACATAGTTTTAATGATTCAATACAGTAATACAACATAGTTTTAATGATTCAATACAGTAATACAACATAGTTTTAATGATTCAATACAGTAATACAACATGGTTATAATTATTCAATACAGTAATACAACATGAGTTTTAATGATTCAATACAGTAATACAACATAGTTTTAATGATTCAATACAGTAACACAACATAGTTTTAACTCTTTCCGTACGGAAGTTTTATCGACGCAACGGAAGAGATTTCAGAGATAAAATTGTTCATGGTTTCATGAATCAATCTACATATTTATATTTAATTAACATATAACATATTATAATGAATGTTTAGATAATACAACAAGGTTTTAAGATTTCACCAATATCCAGATGATACAAGAAATGTAAAACGAATATGGTATGATGGCGTTCACACTAATAATTGAGCGTGGCGCACCATGCTTCAAACGTAATACAACCGAAACGGAAATGCCGCACCATGCAGCGGAACGTACAGAAAGAGTTTAATGATTCAATACAGTAATACAACATGGTTTTAATGATTCAATACAGTAATACAACATGGTTTTAATGATTCAATACAGTAATACAACATAGTTTTAATGATTCAATACAGTAATACAACACAGTTTTAATGATTCAATACAATAATACAACACAGTTTTAATGATTCAATACAGTAATACAACATGGTTTTAATGATTCAATACAGTAATACAACACAGTTTTAATGATTCAATACAGTAATACAACACAGTTTTAATGATTCAATACAATAATACAACATAGTTTTAATGATTCAATACAGTAATACAACAAGTTTAATTATTCAATACAGTAATACAACATGGTTTTAATGGTTCAATACAGTAATACAACACAGTTTTAATTATTCAATACAGTAATACAACACAGTTTTAATGATTCAATACAATAATACAACATGGTTTTAATGATTCAATACAGTAATACAACATTGTTTTAATGATTCAATACAGTAATACAACATGTTTTAATGATTCAATACAGTAATACAACACAGTTTTAATGATTCAATACAGTAATACAACATAGTTTTAATGATTCAATACAGTAATACAACATAGTTTTAATTATTCAATACAGTAATACAACATAGTTTTAATGATTCAATACAGTAATACAACATAGTTTTAATGATTCAATACAGTAATACAACACAGTTTTAATTATTCAATACAGTAATACAACATGGTTTTAATGATTCAATACAGTAATACAACACAGTTTTAATTATTCAATACAATAATACAACACAGTTTTAATGATTCAATACAGTAATACAACATGGTTTTATATGTTCAATAAAATAATACAACATTGTTTTAATGATTCAATACAATAATACAACAATTTTAATGATTCAATACAGTAATACAACACAGTTTTAATGATTCAATACAATAATACAACACAGTTTTAATGATTCAATACAATAATACAACACAGTTTTAATGATTCAATACAGTAATACAACACAGTTTTAATGATTCAATACAATAATACAACACAGTTTTAATGATTCAATACAGTAATACAACACAGTTTTAATGATTCAATACAGTAATACAACACAGTTTTAATGATTCAATACAGTAATACAACACAGTTTTAATGATTCAATACAGTAATACAACATTGTTTTAATGATTCAATACAATAATACAACAATGATTGAATGATTCAATACAGTAATACAACACAGTTTTAATGATTCAATACAATAATACAACACAGTTTTAATGATTCAATACAGTAATACAACACTTTTTTAATGATTCAATACAGTAATACAACACAGTTTTAATGATTCAATACAGTAATACAACACAGTTTTAATGATTCAATACAATAATACAACATGTTTTAATGATTCAATACAGTAATACAACACAGTTTTAATGATTCAATACAGTAATACAACACAGTTTTAATGATTCAATACAGTAATACAACACAGTTTTTATGATTCAATACATAATACAACACAGTTTTAATGATTCAATACAATAATACAACACAGTTTTAATTATTCAATACAGTAATACAACACAGTTTTAATGATTCAATACAGTAATAAACATAGTTTTAATTATTCAATACAGTAATACAACACAGTTTTAATGATTCAATACAATAATACAACACAGTTTTAATGATTCAATACAATAATACAACACAGTTTTAATGATTCAATACAATAATACAACACAGTTTTAATTATTCAATACAGTAATACAACACAGTTTTAATGATTCAATACAGTAATACAACACAGTTTTAATGATTCAATACAATAATACAACTTGGTTTTAATTATTCAATACAGTAATACAACACAGTTTTAATGATTCAATACAGTAATACAACACAGTTTTTAATTATTCAATATAGTAATACAACATGGTTTTAATGGTTCAATACAGTAATACAACATGGTTTTAATGATTCAATACAGTAATACAACATAGTTTTAATTATTCAATACAGTAATACAACATGGTTTTAATGATTCAATACAGTAATACAACACAGTTTTAATGATTCAATACAATAATACAACACAGTTCTAATGATTCAATACAGTAATACAACACAGTTTTAATTATTCAATACAGTAATACAACACAGTTTTAATGATTCAATACAATAATACAACATTGTTTTAATGATGCAATACAATCATACAACACAGTTTTAATGATTCAATACAGTAATACAACACAGTTTTAATGATTCAATACAGTAATACAACATGGTTTTAATGATTCAATACAGTAAATACAACACAGTTTTAATGATTCAATACAGTAATACAACATAGTTATAATTATTCAATACAGTAATACAACACAGTTTTAATGTTTCAATACAGTAATACAACATTGTTTTAATGATTCAATACAATAACACAACAGAGTTTTAACTCTTTCCGTACGGAAGCTTTTTATCGACGCAACGGAAGAGATTTCAGAGATAAAATTGTTCATGGTTTCATGAATCAATCTACATATTTATATTTAATTAACATATACATATTATATATGAATGTTTAGATAATTGAACAAGGTATTAGATTTCACCAATATCCAGATGATACAAGAAATGTAAAACGAATATGGTATGATGGCGTTCACACTAATCAAATTGAGCGTGGCGCACCATGCTGCGGAACGTACGCAATCAAACGGAAATGCCGCACCATGCAGCGGAACGTACAGAAAGAGTTAATGATTCAATACAGTAATACAACATGGTTTTAATGATTCAATACAGTAATACAACATGTTTTAATGATTCAATACAGTAATACAACATAGTTTTAATGATTCAATACAGTAATACAACATAGTTTTAATGATTCAATGCAATAATACAACATAGTTTTAATGAATCAATACAGTAATACAACATGGTTTTAATAATTCAATACAGTAATACAACATGATTTTAATGATTCAATACAGTAATACAACATAGTTTTAATGATTCAATACAGTAATACAACATAGTTTTAATGATTCAATACAGTAATATAACACAGTTTAATTTATTTAATACAGTAATACAACATGGTTTTAATGGTTCAATACAGTAATACAACACAGTTTAATTTATTCAATACAATAATACAACACAGTTTTAATGATTCAATACAATAATACAACATGGTTTTAATAGTTCAATACAATAATACAAATTGTTTTAATGATTCAATACAGTAATACAACATAGTTTTAATGATTCAATAAAGTAATACAACATAGTTTTAATGATTCAATGCAATAATACAACATAGTTTTAATGAATCAATACAGTAATACAACATGGTTTTAATGATTCAATACAGTAATACAACATGATTTTAATGATTCAATACAGTAATACAACATAGTTTTAATGATTCAATACAGTAATACAACATAGTTTTAATGATTCAATACAGTAATATAACACAGTTTAATTATTTAATACAGTAATACAACATGGTTTTAATGGTTCAATACAGTAATATAACACAGTTTAATTTATTCAATACAATAATACAACACAGTTTTAATGATTCAATACAATAATACAACATGGTTTTAATAGTTCAATACAATAATACAAAATTGTTTTAATGATTCAATACAGTAATACAACATAGTTTTAATGATTCAATACAATAATACAACATGGTTTTATATGTTCAATAAAATAATACAACATTGTTTTAATGATTCAATACAATAATACAACAATTTTAATGATTCAATACAGTAATACAACACAGTTTTAATGATTCAATACAATAATACAACACAGTTTTAATGATTCAATACAATAATACAACACAGTTTTAATGATTCAATACAGTAATACAACACAGTTTTAATGATTCAATACAATAATACAACACAGTTTTAATGATTCAATACAATAATACAACACAGTTTTAATGATTCAATACAGTAATACAACACAGTTTTAATGATTCAATACAGTAATACAACACAGTTTTAATGATTCAATACAGTAATACAACATTGTTTTAATGATTCAATACAATAATACAACATGATTGAATGATTCAATACAGTAATACAACACAGTTTTAATGATTCAATACAATAATACAACACAGTTTTAATGATTCAATACAGTAATACAACACTTTTTTAATGATTCAATACAGTAATACAACACAGTTTTAATGATTCAATACAGTAATACAACACATTTTTAATGATTCAATACAATAATACAACATTGTTTTAATGATTCAATACAATAATACAACTTGGTTTTAATTATTCAATATAGTAATACAACACAGTTTTAATTATTCAATACAGTAATACAACACAGTTTTTATTATTCAATATAGTAATACACCATGGTTTTAATGGTTCAATACAGTAATACAACATGGTTTTAATGATTCAATACAGTAATGCAACATAGTTTTAATTATTCAATACAGTAATACAACATGGTTTTAATGATTCAATACAGTAATACAACACAGTTTTAATGATTCAATACAATAATACAACACAGTTCTAATGATTCAATACAGTAATACAACTTGGTTTTAATTATTCAATACAGAAATACAACACAGTTTTAATGATTCAATACCATAATACAACATTGTTTTAATGATGCAATACAATCATACAACACAGTTTTAATGATTCAATACAGTAATACAACACAGTTTTAATGATTCAATACAGTAATACAACATGGTTTTAATGATTCAATACAGTAAATACAACACAGTTTTAATGATTCAATACAGTAATACAACATAGTTATAATTATTCAATACAGTAATACAACACAGTTTTAATGTTTCAATACAGTAATACAACATTGTTTTAATGATTCAATACAATAACACAACAGAGTTTTAACTCTTTCCGTACGGAAGCTTTTTATCGACGCAACGGAAGAGATTTCAGAGATAAAATTGTTCATGGTTTCATGAATCAATCTACATATTTATATTTAATTAACATATAACATATTATATATGAATGTTTAGATAATTGAACAAGGTATTAGATTTCACCAATATCCAGATGATACAAGAAATGTAAAACGAATATGGTATGATGGCGTTCACACTAATCAAATTGAGCGTGGCGCACCATGCTGCGGAACGTACGCAACCGAAACGGAAATGCCGCACCATGCAGCGGAACGTACAGAAAGAGTTAATGATTCAATACAGTAATACAACATGGTTTTAATGATTCAATACAGTAATACAACATGGTTTTAATGATTCAATACAGTAATACAATATAGTTTTAATGATTCAATACAGTAATACAACATAGTTTTAATGATTCAATGCAATAATACAACATAGCTTTAATGAATCAATACAGTAATACAACATGGTTTTAATAATTCAATACAGTAATACAACATGATTTAATGATTCAATACAGTAATACAACATAGTTTTAATGATTCAATACAATAATACAACATAGTTTTAATGATTCAATACAGTAATATAATACAGTTTAATTTATTTAATACAGTAATACAACATGGTTTTAATGGTTCAATACAGTAATATAACACAGTTTAATTTATTCAATACAATAATACAACACAGTTTTAATGATTCAATACAATAATACAACATGGTTTTAATATTCAATACAATAATACAAAATTGTTTTAATGATTCAATACAGTAATACAACATGGTTTTAATGATTCAATACAGTAATACAACACAGTTTTAATGATTCAATACAGTAATACAACATAGTTTTAATGATTCAATGCAATAATACAACATAGTTTAAATGATTCAATACAGTAATACAACATAGTTTTAATGATTCAATACAGTAATACAACATAGTTTTAATGATTCAATACAATAATACAACACAGTTTAATTTATTTAATACAGTAATACAACATGGTTTTAATGGTTCAATACAGTAATATAACACAGTTTAATTTATTCAATACAATAATACAACACAGTTTTAATGATTCAATACAATAATACAACATGGTTTTATATGTTCAATAAATAATACAACATTGTTTTAATGATTCAATACAATAATACAACAATTTTAATGATTCAATACAGTAATACAACACAGTTTTAATGATTCAATACAATAATACAACACAGTTTTAATGATTCAATACAATAATACAACACAGTTTTAATGATTCAATACAGTAATACAACACAGTTTTAATGATTCAATACAATAATACAACACAGTTTTAATGATTCAATACAATAATACAACACAGTTTTAATGATTCAATACAGTAATACAACACAGTTTTAATGATTCAATACAGTAATACAACACAGTTTTAATGATTCAATACAGTAATACAACACAGTTTTAATGATTCAATACAATAATACAACAATGATTGAATGATTCAATACAGTAATACAACACAGTTTTAATGATTCAATACAATAATACAACACAGTTTTAATGATTCAATACAGTAATACAACACTTTTTTAATGATTCAATACAGTAATACAACACAGTTTTAATGATTCAATACAGTAATACAACACAGTTTTAATGATTCAATACAATAATACAACATTGTTTTAATGATTCAATACAGTAATACAACACAGTTTTAATGATTCAATACAGTAATACAACACAGTTTTAATTATTCAATACAGTAATACAACACAGTTTTTATGATTCAATACAATAATACAACACAGTTTTAATGATTCAATACAATAATACAACACAGTTTTAATTATTCAATAGTAATACAACACAGTTTTAATTATTCAATACAGTAATAAAACATAGTTTTAATTATTCAATACAGTAATACAACACAGTTTTAATGATTCAATACAATAATACAACACAGTTTTAATGATTCAATACAATAATACAACACAGTTTTAATGATTCAATACAATAATACAACACAGTTTTAATTATTCAATATAGTAATACAACACAGTTTTAATGATTCAATACAGTAATACAACACAGTTTTAATGATTCAATACAATAATACAACTTGGTTTTAATTATTCAATATAGTAATACAACACAGTTTTAATTATTCAATACAGTAATACAACACAGTTTTTATTATTCAATATAGTAATACACCATGGTTTTAATGGTTCAATACAGTAATACAACATGGTTTTAATGATTCAATACAGTAATGCAACATAGTTTTAATTATTCAATACAGTAATACAACATGGTTTTAATGATTCAATACAGTAATACAACACAGTTTTAATGATTCAATACAATAATACAACACAGTTCTAATGATTCAATACAGTAATACAACACAGTTTTAATTATTCAATACAGTAATACAACACAGTTTTAATGATTCAATACAATAATACAACATTGTTTTAATGATGCAATACAATCATACAACACAGTTTTAATGATTCAATACAGTAATACAACACAGTTTTAATGATTCAATACAGTAATACAACATGGTTTTAATGATTCAATACAGTAAATACAACACAGTTTTAATGATTCAATACAGTAATACAACATAGTTATAATTATTCAATACAGTAATACAACACAGTTTTAATGTTTCAATACAGTAATACAACATTGTTTTAATGATTCAATACAATAACACAACAGAGTTTTAACTCTTTCCGTACGGAAGCTTTTTATCGACGCAACGGAAGAGATTTCAGAGATAAAATTGTTCATGGTTTCATGAATCAATCTACATATTTATATTTAATTAACATATAACATATTATATATGAATGTTTAGATAATTGAACAAGGTATTAGATTTCACCAATATCCAGATGATACAAGAAATGTAAAACGAATATGGTATGATGGCGTTCACACTAATCAAATTGAGCGTGGCGCACCATGCTGCGGAACGTACGCAATCAAAACGGAAATGCCGCACCATGCAGCGGAACGTACAGAAAGAGTTAATGATTCAATACAGTAATACAACATGGTTTTAATGATTCAAAACAGTAATACAACATGGTTTTAATGATTCAATACAGTAATACAACATAGTTTTAATGATTCAATACAGTAATACAACACAGTTTAATGATTCAATACAGTAATACAACATGGTTTTAATGATTCAATACAGTAATACAACACAGTTTTAATGATTCAATACAATAATACAACACAGTTTTAATGATTCAATACAGTAATACAACATGGTTTTAATGATTCAATACAGTAATACAACATTGTTTTAATGATTCAATACAGTAATACAACATAGTTTTAATGATTCAATACAGTAATACAACATGGTTTTAATGTTCAATACAATAATACAACATTGTTTTAATGATTCAATACAATAATACAACACAGTTTTAATGATTCAATACAATAATACAACACAGTTTTAATGATTCAATACAATAATACAACAGTTTTAATGATTCAATACAGTAATACAACACAGTTTTAATGATTCAATACAGTAATACAACACAGTTTTAATGATTCAATACAATAATACAACACAGTTTTAATGATTCAATACAATAATACAACACAGTTTTAATGATTCAATACAGTAATACAACACAGTTTTAATGATTCAATACAGTAATACAACACAGTTTTAATGATTCAATACAGTAATACAACATTGTTTTAATGATTCAATACAATAATACAACAATGTTTTAATGATTCAATACAGTAATACAACACAGTTTTAATGATTCAATACAATAATACAACACAGTTTTAATGATTCAATACAGTAATACAACACAGTTTTAATGATTCAATACAGTAATACAACACAGTTTTAATGATTCAATACAGTAATACAACATTTTTAATGATTCAATACAATAATACAACATTGTTTTAATGATTCAATACAATAATACAACTTGGTTTTAATGATTCAATACAGTAATACAACACAGTTTTAATGATTCAATACAGTAATACAACACAGTTTTTATTATTCAATACAGTAATACAACATGGTTTTAATGATTCAATACAGTAATACAACATGGTTTTAATGATTCAATACAGTAATACAACATAGTTTTAATATTCAATACAGTAATACAACATGGTTTTAATGATTCAATACAGTAATACAACACAGTTTTAATGATTCAATACAATAATACAACACAGTTTTAATGATTCAATACAGTAATACAACTGGTTTTAATTATTCAATACAGTAATACAACACAGTTTTAATGATTCAATACATAATACAACATTGTTTTAATGATGCAATACAATAATACAACACAGTTTTAATGATTCAATACAGTAATACAACACAGTTTTAATGATTCAATACAGTAATACAACATGGTTTTAATGATTCAATACAGTAAATACAACACAGTTTTAATGATTCAATACAGTAATACAACATAGTTTTAATTATTCAATACAGTAATACAACACAGTTTTAATGTTTCAATACAGTAATACAACATTGTTTTAATGATTCAATACAATAACACAACAGAGTTTTAACTCTTTCCGTACGGAAGCTTTTTATCGACGCAACGGAAGAGATTTCAGAGATAAAATTGTTCATGGTTTCATGAATCAATCTACATATTTATATTTAATTAACATATAACATATTATATATGAATGTTTAGATAATTGAACAAGGTATTAGATTTCACCAATATCCAGATGATACAAGAAATGTAAAACGAATATGGTATGATGGCGTTCACACTAATCAAATTGAGCGTGGCGCACCATGCTGCGGAACGTACGCAACCGAAACGGAAATGCCGCACCATGCAGCGGAACGTACAGAAAGAGTTAATGATTCAATACAGTAATACAACATGGTTTTAATGATTCAATACAGTAATACAACATGGTTTTAATGATTCAATACAGTAATACAACATAGTTTTAATGATTCAATACAGTAATACAACATAGTTTTAATGATTCAATACAATAATACAACATAGTTTTAATGAATCAATACAGTAATACAACATGGTTTTAATAATTCAATACAGTAATACAACATGATTTAATGATTCAATACAGTAATACAACATAGTTTTAATGATTCAATACAGTAATACAACATAGTTTTAATGATTCAATACAGTAATATAACACAGTTTAATTTATTCAATACAGTAATACAACATGGTTTTAATGGTTCAATACAGTAATATAACACAGTTTAATTTATTCAATACAATAATACAACACAGTTTTAATGATTCAATACAATAATACAACATGGTTTTAATGTTCAATACAATAATACAAAATTGTTTTAATGATTCAATACAGTAATACAACATGTTTTAATGATTCAATACAGTAATACAACACAGTTTTAATGATTCAATACAGTAATACAACATAGTTTTAATGATTCAATACAATAATACAACATAGTTTTAATGATTCAATACAGTAATACAACATAGTTTTAATGATTCAATACAGTAATACAACATAGTTTTAATGATTCAATACAGTAATACAACACAGTTTAATGATTTAATACAGTAATACAACATGGTTTTAATGATTCAATACAGTAATACAACACAGTTTTAATTATTCAATACAATAATACAACACAGTTTTAATGATTCAATACAATAATACAACATGGTTTTAATGATTCAATACAATAATACAACATGTTTTGTTTTAATGATTCAATACAATAATACAACAATTTTAATGATTCAATACAGTAATACAACATAGTTTTAATGATTCAATACAATAATACAACACAGTTTTAATGATTCAATACAATAATACAACACAGTTTTAATGATTCAATACAGTAATACAACACAGTTTTAATGATTCAATACAATAATACAACACAGTTTTAATGATTCAATACAATAATACAACACAGTTTTAATGATTCAATACAGTAATACAACACAGTTTTAATGATTCAATACAGTAATACAACACAGTTTTAATGATTCAATACAGTAATACAACATTGTTTTAATGATTCAATACAATAATACAACAATGTTTTAATGATTCAATACAGTAATACAACACAGTTTTAATGATTCAATACAATAATACAACATAGTTTTAATGATTCAATACAGTAATACAACATTTTTTAATGATTCAATACAGTAATACAACACAGTTTTAATGATTCAATACAGTAATACAACACAGTTTAATTATTCAATACAGTAATACAACATGGTTTTAATGATTCAATACAGTAATATAACACAGTTTAATTATTCAATACAATAATACAACACAGTTTTAATGATTCAATACAATAATACAACATGGTTTTATATGTTCAATAAATAATACAACATTGTTTTAATGATTCAATACAATAATACAACACATTTTAATGATTCAATACAGTAATACAACACAGTTTTAATGATTCAATACAATAATACAACACAGTTTTAATGATTCAATACAATAATACAACACAGTTTTAATGATTCAATACAGTAATACAACACAGTTTTAATGATTCAATACAATAATACAACACAGTTTTAATGATTCAATACAATAATACAACACAGTTTTAATGATTCAATACAGTAATACAACACAGTTTTAATGATTCAATACAGTAATACAACACAGTTTTAATGATTCAATACAGTAATACAACATTGTTTTAATGATTCAATACAATAATACAACATGTTTTAATGATTCAATACAGTAATACAACACAGTTTTAATGATTCAATACAGTAATACAACACAGTTTTAATGATTCAATACAGTAATACAACACTTTTTTAATGATTCAATACAGTAATACAACACAGTTTTAATGATTCAATACAGTAATACAACACAGTTTTAATGATTCAATACAATAATACAACATTGTTTTAATGATTCAATACAGTAATACAACACAGTTTTAATGATTCAATACAGTAATACAACACAGTTTTAATTATTCAATACAGTAATACAACACAGTTTTTATGATTCAATACAATAATACAACACAGTTTTAATGATTCAATACAATAATACAACACAGTTTTAATGATTCAATACAGTAATACAACACAGTTTTAATGATTCAATACAGTAATACAACACAGTTTTAATGATTCAATACAATAATACAACACAGTTTTAATGATTCAATACAATAATACAACACAGTTTTAATGATTCAATACATAATACAACACAGTTTTAATTATTCAATACAGTAATACAACACAGTTTTAATGATTCAATACAGTAATACAACACAGTTTTAATGATTCAATACAATAATACAACTTGGTTTTAATTATTCAATATAGTAATACAACACAGTTTTAATTATTCAATACAGTAATACAACACAGTTTTTATTATTCAATATAGTAATACACCATGGTTTTAATGGTTCAATACAGTAATACAACATGGTTTTAATGATTCAATACAGTAATGCAACATAGTTTTAATTATTCAATACAGTAATACAACATGGTTTTAATGATTCAATACAGTAATACAACACAGTTTTAATGATTCAATACAATAATACAACACAGTTCTAATGATTCAATACAGTAATACAACACAGTTTTAATTATTCAATACAGTAATACAACACAGTTTTAATGATTCAATACAATAATACAACATTGTTTTAATGATGCAATACAATCATACAACACAGTTTTAATGATTCAATACAGTAATACAACACAGTTTTAATGATTCAATACAGTAATACAACATGGTTTTAATGATTCAATACAGTAAATACAACACAGTTTTAATGATTCAATACAGTAATACAACATAGTTATAATTATTCAATACAGTAATACAACACAGTTTTAATGTTTCAATACAGTAATACAACATTGTTTTAATGATTCAATACAATAACACAACAGAGTTTTAACTCTTTCCGTACGGAAGCTTTTTATCGACGCAACGGAAGAGATTTCAGAGATAAAATTTTTCATGGTTTCATGAATCAATCTACATATTTATATTTAATTAACATATAACATATTATATATGAATGTTTAGATAATTGAACAAGGTATTAGATTTCACCAATATCCAGATGATACAAGAAATGTAAAACGAATATGGTATGATGGCGTTCACACTAATCAAATTGAGCGTGGCGCACCATGCTGCGGAACGTACGCAATCAAAACGGAAATGCCGCACCATGCAGCGGAACGTACAGAAAGAGTTAATGATTCAATACAGTAATACAACATGGTTTTAATGATTCAATACAGTAATACAACATGGTTTTAATGATTCAATACAGTAATACAACATAGTTTTAATGATTCAATACAGTAATACAACATAGTTTTAATGATTCAATACAATAATACAACATAGTTTTAATGAATCAATACAGTAATACAACATGGTTTTAATAATTCAATACAGTAATACAACATGATTTTAATGATTCAATACAGTAATACAACATAGTTTTAATGATTCAATACAGTAATACAACATAGTTTTAATGATTCAATACAGTAATATAACACAGTTTAATTTATTTAATACAGTAATACAACATGGTTTTAATGGTTCAATACAGTAATATAACACAGTTTAATTATTCAATACAATAATACAACACAGTTTTAATGATTCAATACAATAATACAACATGGTTTTAATGATTCAATACAATAATACAAAATTGTTTTAATGATTCAATACAGTAATACAACACAGTTTTAATGATTCAATAAAGTAATACAACATAGTTTTAATGATTCAATACAATAATACAACATAGTTTTAATGATTCAATACAGTAATACAACATGGTTTTAATGATTCAATACAGTAATACAACATGTTTTAATGATTCAATACAGTAATACAACATAGTTTTAATGATTCAATACAGTAATACAACATAGTTTTAATGATTCAATACAGTAATACAACACAGTTTAATGATTCAATACAGTAATACAACATGGTTTTAATGATTCAATACAGTAATACAACACAGTTTTAATGATTCAATACAATAATACAACACAGTTTTAATGATTCAATACAATAATACAACACAGTTTTAATATTCAATACAGTAATACAACATTGTTTTAATGATTCAATACAGTAATACAACATAGTTTTAATGATTCAATACAGTAATACAACATGGTTTTAATGATTCAATACAATAATACAACATTGTTTTAATGATTCAATACAATAATACAACAATTTTAATGATTCAATACAGTAATACAACACAGTTTTAATGATTCAATACAATAATACAACACAGTTTTAATGATTCAATACAATAATACAACACAGTTTTAATGATTCAATACAGTAATACAACACAGTTTTAATGATTCAATACAGTAATACAACACAGTTTTAATGATTCAATACAATAATACAACACAGTTTTAATGATTCAATACAGTAATACAACACAGTTTTAATGATTCAATACAGTAATACAACACAGTTTTAATGATTCAATACAGTAATACAACACAGTTTTAATGATTCAATACAGTAATACAACATTGTTTTAATGATTCAATACAATAATACAACTTGGTTTTAATGATTCAATACAGTAATACAACACAGTTTTAATTATTCAATACAGTAATACAACACAGTTTTTATTATTCAATACAGTAATACACCATGGTTTTAATGGTTCAATACAGTAATACAACATGGTTTTAATGATTCAATACAGTAATGCAACATAGTTTTAATTATTCAATACAGTAATACAACATGGTTTTAATGATTCAATACAGTAATACAACACAGTTTTAATGATTCAATACAATAATACAACACAGTTCTAATGATTCAATACAGTAATACAACACAGTTTTAATTATTCAATACAGTAATACAACACAGTTTTAATGATTCAATACAATAATACAACATTGTTTTAATGATGCAATACAATCATACAACACAGTTTTAATGATTCAATACAGTAATACAACACAGTTTTAATGATTCAATACAGTAATACAACATGGTTTTAATGATTCAATACAGTAAATACAACACAGTTTTAATGATTCAATACAGTAATACAACATAGTTATAATTATTCAATACAGTAATACAACACAGTTTTAATGTTTCAATACAGTAATACAACATTGTTTTAATGATTCAATACAATAACACAACAGAGTTTTAACTCTTTCCGTACGGAAGCTTTTTATCGACGCAACGGAAGAGATTTCAGAGATAAAATTGTTCATGGTTTCATGAATCAATCTACATATTTATATTTAATTAACATATAACATATTATATATGAATGTTTAGATAATTGAACAAGGTATTAGATTTCACCAATATCCAGATGATACAAGAAATGTAAAACGAATATGGTATGATGGCGTTCACACTAATCAAATTGAGCGTGGCGCACCATGCTGCGGAACGTACGCAACCGAAACGGAAATGCCGCACCATGCAGCGGAACGTACAGAAAGAGTTAATGATTCAATACAGTAATACAACATGGTTTTAATGATTCAATACAGTAATACAACATGGTTTTAATGATTCAATACAGTAATACAACATAGTTTTAATGATTCAATACAGTAATACAACATAGTTTTAATGATTCAAACAATAATACAACATAGTTTTAATGAATCAATACAGTAATACAACATGGTTTTAATAATTCAATACAGTAATACAACATGATTTTAATGATTCAATACAGTAATACAACATAGTTTTAATGATTCAATACAATAATACAACATAGTTTTAATGATTCAATACAGTAATATAACACAGTTTAATTTATTTAATACAGTAATACAACATGGTTTTAATGGTTCAATACAGTAATATAACACAGTTTAATTTATTCAATACAATAATACAACACAGTTTTAATGATTCAATACAATAATACAACATGGTTTTAATGATTCAATACAATAATACAAAATTGTTTTAATGATTCAATACAGTAATACAACATAGTTTTAATGATTCAATACAGTAATACAACACAGTTTTAATGATTCAATACAGTAATACAACATAGTTTTAATGATTCAATACAGTAATACAACATAGTTTTAATGATTCAATACAGTAATACAACATAGTTTTAATGATTCAATACAGTAATACAACATAGTTTTAATGATTCAATACAGTAATACAACACAGTTTTAATTATTTAATACAGTAATACAACATGGTTTTAATGTTCAATACAGTAATACAACACAGTTTTAATTATTCAATACAATAATACAACACAGTTTTAATGATTCAATACAATAATACAACATGGTTTTATATGTTCAATAAAATAATACAACATTGTTTTAATGATTCAATACAATAATACAACAATTTTAATGATTCAATACAGTAATACAACACAGTTTTAATGATTCAATACAATAATACAACACAGTTTTAATGATTCAATACAATAATACAACACAGTTTTAATGATTCAATACAGTAATACAACACAGTTTTAATGATTCAATACAATAATACAACACAGTTTTAATGATTCAATACAATAATACAACACAGTTTTAATGATTCAATACAGTAATACAACACAGTTTTAATGATTCAATACAGTAATACAACACAGTTTTAATGATTCAATACAGTAATACAACATTGTTTTAATGATTCAATACAATAATACAACAATGTTTTAATGATTCAATACAGTAATACACAGTTTTAATGATTCAATATAGTAATACAACACAGTTTTAATGATTCAATACAGTAATACAACACTTTTTAATGATTCAATACAGTAATACAACACAGTTTTAATGATTCAATACAGTAATACAACACAGGTTTTAATGATTCAATACAGTAATACAACATTGTTTTAATGATTCAATACAGTAATACAACACAGTTTTAATGATTCAATACAGTAATACAACACAGTTTTAATGATTCAATACAGTAATACAACACAGTTTTTATGATTCAATACAGTAATACAACACAGTTTTAATGATTCAATACAATAATACAACACAGTTTTAATGATTCAATACCAGTAATACAACACAGTTTTAATGATTCAATACAGTAATACAACATAGTTTTAATTATTCAATACAGTAATACAACACAGTTTTAATGATTCAATACAGTAATACAACACAGTTTTAATGATTCAATACAATAATACAACACAGTTTTAATGATTCAATACAATAATACAACACAGTTTTAATTATTCAATACAGTAATACAACACAGTTTTAATGATTCAATACAGTAATACAACACAGTTTTAATGATTCAATACAATAATACAACTTGGTTTTAACTCTTTCAATACGGAAGTAATACAACAGTTTTAAGATTCAATACAGTAATACAACACAGTTTTTATTAATTCAATACAGTAATATATATGGTTTTAATAATTCAATACAGTAATACAACATGGTTTTAATGATTCAATACAGTAAAACAACATGGTTTTAATTATTCAATACAGTAATACAACATGGTTTTAATGATTCAATACAGTAATACAACACAGTTTTAATGATTCAATACAATAATACAGACAGTTTAATGATTCAATACAGTAATACAACACAGTTTTAATTATTCAATACAGTAATACAACACAGTTTTAATGATTCAATACAGTAATACAACATTGTTTTAATGATTCAATACAATAATACAACACAGTTTTAATGATTCAATACAGTAATACAACACAGTTTTAATGATTCAATACAGTAATACAACATGGTTTTAATGATTCAATACAGTAATACAACACAGTTTTAATGATTCAATACAGTAATACAACATAGTTTTAATGATTCAATACAGTAATACAACACAGTTTTAATGATTCAATACAGTAATACAACATTGTTTTAATGATTCAATACAGTAATACAACAGGTTTTAATCTTTCAATACGGAAGCTTTTTATCGACGCAACGGAAGAGATTTCAGAGACAAAATTGTTCATGGTTTCATGAATCAATACTACATATTTATATTTAATTAACATATACAATTATATATGAATGTTTTAATAATTGAACAAGTATTAGATTTCACCAATATTTAGATGATACAAGACAGTAATACAATATGGTATTAATGATTCACACTAATAATACAGCGTAGGCGCAATGCTGCAACGTACGCAATCAAAACGGAAATGCCGCAATGCAGCGGAACGTACACATAGTTTTAATGATTCAATACAGTAATACAACATAGTTTTAATGATTCAATACAATAATACAACACAGTTTAATGATTCAATACAGTAATACAACATAGTTTTAATGATTCAATACAGTAATATAACACAGTTTAATTATTCAATACAGTAATACAACACAGTTTTAATGATTCAATACAATAATACAACATGGTTTTAATGATTCAATACAGTAATACAACATTGTTTTAATGATTCAATACAATAATACAACATATTTTAATGATTCAATACAGTAATACAACACAGTTTTAATGATTCAATACAATAATACAACACAGTTTTAATGATTCAATACAGTAATACAACACAGTTTTAATGATTCAATACAGTAATACAACACAGTTTTAATGATTCAATACAATAATACAACACAGTTTTAATGATTCAATACAATAATACAACACAGTTTTAATGATTCAATACAGTAATACAACACAGTTTTAATGATTCAATACAGTAATACAACACAGTTTTAATGATTCAATACAGTAATACAACATTGTTTTAATGATTCAATACAATAATACAACAATGATTGAATGATTCAATACAGTAATACAACACAGTTTTAATGATTCAATACAATAATACAACACAGTTTTAATGATTCAATACAGTAATACAACACAGTTTTAATGATTCAATACAGTAATACAACACAGTTTTAATGATTCAATACAGTAATACAACACAGTTTTAATGATTCAATACAATAATACAACATTGTTTTAATGATTCAATACAGTAATACAACACAGTTTTAATGATTCAATACAGTAATACAACACAGTTTTAATGATTCAATACAGTAATACAACACAGTTTTAATGATTCAATACAATAATACAACACAGTTTTAATGATTCAATACAATAATACAACACAGTTTTAATTATTCAATACAATAATACAACACAGTTTTAATGATTCAATACAGTAATACAACACAGTTTTAATGATTCAATACAGTAATACAACACAGTTTTAATGATTCAATACAATAATACAACACAGTTTTAATGATTCAATACAATAATACAACACAGTTTTAATGATTCAATACAGTAATACAACACAGTTTTAATTATTCAATACAGTAATACAACACAGTTTTAATGATTCAATACAGTAATACAACACAGTTTTAATGATTCAATACAATAATACAACTTGGTTTTAATTATTCAATATAGTAATACAACACAGTTTTAATTATTCAATACAGTAATACAACACAGTTTTTATTATTCAATATAGTAATACACCATGGTTTTAATGGTTCAATACAGTAATACAACATGGTTTTAATGATTCAATACAGTAATGCAACATAGTTTTAATTATTCAATACAGTAATACAACATGGTTTTAATGATTCAATACAGTAATACAACACAGTTTTAATGATTCAATACAATAATACAACACAGTTCTAATGATTCAATACAGTAATACAACACAGTTTTAATTATTCAATACAGTAATACAACACAGTTTTAATGATTCAATACAATAATACAACATTGTTTTAATGATGCAATACAATCATACAACACAGTTTTAATGATTCAATACAGTAATACAACACAGTTTTAATGATTCAATACAGTAATACAACATGGTTTTAATGATTCAATACAGTAAATACAACACAGTTTTAATGATTCAATACAGTAATACAACATAGTTATAATTATTCAATACAGTAATACAACACAGTTTTAATGTTTCAATACAGTAATACAACATTGTTTTAATGATTCAATACAATAACACAACAGAGTTTTAACTCTTTCCGTACGGAAGCTTTTTATCGACGCAACGGAAGAGATTTCAGAGATAAAATTGTTCATGGTTTCATGAATCAATCTACATATTTATATTTAATTAACATATAACATATTATATATGAATGTTTAGATAATTGAACAAGGTATTAGATTTCACCAATATCCAGATGATACAAGAAATGTAAAACGAATATGGTATGATGGCGTTCACACTAATCAAATTGAGCGTGGCGCACCATGCTGCGGAACGTACGCAATCAAAACGGAAATGCCGCACCATGCAGCGGAACGTACAGAAAGAGTTAATGATTCAATACAGTAATACAACATGGTTTTAATGATTCAATACAGTAATACAACATGGTTTTAATGATTCAATACAGTAATACAACATAGTTTTAATGATTCAATACAATAATACAACATAGTTTTAATGAATCAATACAGTAATACAACATAGTTTTAATAATTCAATACAGTAATACAACATGATTTTAATGATTCAATACAGTAATACAACATAGTTTTAATGATTCAATACAGTAATACAACATAGTTTTAATGATTCAATACAGTAATATAACACAGTTTTAATTTATTTAATACAGTAATACAACATGGTTTTAATGGTTCAATACAGTAATATAACACAGTTTAATTTATTCAATACAATAATACAACACAGTTTTAATGATTCAATACAATAATACAACATGGTTTTAATAGTTCAATACAATAATACAACATTGTTTTAATGATTCAATACAGTAATACAACATAGTTTTAATGATTCAATAAAGTAATACAACATAGTTTTAATGATTCAATACAATAATACAACATAGTTTTAATGATTCAATACAGTAATACAACATGGTTTTAATGATTCAATACAGTAATACAACATGATTTTAATGATTCAATACAGTAATACAACATAGTTTTAATGATTCAATACAGTAATACAACATAGTTTTAATGATTCAATACAGTAATACAACACAGTTTAATTTATTTAATACAGTAATACAACATGGTTTTAATGGTTCAATACAGTAATATAACACAGTTTAATTTATTCAATACAATAATACAACACAGTTTTAATGATTCAATACAATAATACAACATGGTTTTAATAGTTCAATACAATAATACAACATTGTTTTAATGATTCAATACAGTAATACAACATAGTTTTAATGATTCAATACAATAATACAACATGGTTTTAATGTTCAATACAATAATACAACATTGTTTTAATGATTCAATACAATAATACAACACATTTTAATGATTCAATACAGTAATACAACACAGTTTTAATGATTCAATACAATAATACAACACAGTTTTAATGATTCAATACAATAATACAACACAGTTTTAATGATTCAATACAGTAATACAACACAGTTTTAATGATTCAATACAATAATACAACACAGTTTTAATGATTCAATACAATAATACAACACAGTTTTAATGATTCAATACAGTAATACAACACAGTTTTAATGATTCAATACAGTAATACAACACAGTTTTAATGATTCAATACAGTAATACAACATTGTTTTAATGATTCAATACAGTAATACAACAATGATTTAATGATTCAATACAGTAATACAACACAGTTTTAATGATTCAATACAATAATACAACACAGTTTTAATGATTCAATACAGTAATACAACTTTTTTAATGATTCAATACAGTAATACAACACAGTTTTAATGATTCAATACAGTAATACAACACAGTTTTAATGATTCAATACAATAATACAACATTGTTTTAATGATTCAATACAATAATACAACACAGTTTTAATGATTCAATACAGTAATACAACACAGTTTTAATTATTCAATACAGTAATACAACACAGTTTTAATGATTCAATACAGTAATACAAACATAGTTTTAATTATTCAATACAGTAATACAACACAGTTTTAATGATTCAATACAATAATACAACACAGTTTTAATGATTCAATACAATAATACAACACAGTTTTAATGATTCAATACATAATACAACACAGTTTTAATTATTCAATATAGTAATACAACACAGTTTTAATGATTCAATACAGTAATACAACATGGTTTTAATGATTCAATACAGTAATACAACATAGTTTTAATGATTCAATACAGTAATACAACACAGTTTTAATGATTCAATACAGTAATACAACACAGTTTTAATTATTCAATACAGTAATACAACATGGTTTTAATGATTCAATACAGTAATACAACATAGTTTTAATGATTCAATACAGTAATACAACACAGTTTTAATTATTCAATACAGTAATACAACATGGTTTTAATGATTCAATACAGTAATACAACACAGTTTTAATGATTCAATACAATAATACAACACAGTTCTAATGATTCAATACAGTAATACAACACAGTTTTAATTATTCAATACAGTAATACAACACAGTTTTAATGATTCAATACAATAATACAACATTGTTTTAATGATGCAATACAATCATACAACACAGTTTTAATGATTCAATACAGTAATACAACACAGTTTTAATGATTCAATACAGTAATACAACATGGTTTTAATGATTCAATACAGTAAATACAACACAGTTTTAATGATTCAATACAGTAATACAACATAGTTATAATTATTCAATACAGTAATACAACACAGTTTTAATGTTTCAATACAGTAATACAACATTGTTTTAATGATTCAATACAATAACACAACAGAGTTTTAACTCTTTCCGTACGGAAGCTTTTTATCGACGCAACGGAAGAGATTTCAGAGATAAAATTGTTCATGGTTTCATGAATCAATCTACATATTTATATTTAATTAACATATAACATATTATATATGAATGTTTAGATAATTGAACAAGGTATTAGATTTCACCAATATCCAGATGATACAAGAAATGTAAAACGAATATGGTATGATGGCGTTCACACTAATCAAATTGAGCGTGGCGCACCATGCTGCGGAACGTACGCAACCGAAACGGAAATGCCGCACCATGCAGCGGAACGTACAGAAAGAGTTAATGATTCAATACAGTAATACAACATGGTTTTAATGATTCAATACAGTAATACAACATGGTTTTAATGATTCAATACAGTAATACAACATAGTTTTAATGATTCAATACAGTAATACAACATAGTTTTAATGATTCAATGCAATAATACAACATAGTTTTAATGAATCAATACAGTAATACAACATGGTTTTAATAATTCAATACAGTAATACAACATGATTTTAATGATTCAATACAGTAATACAACATAGTTTTAATGATTCAATACAGTAATACAACATAGTTTTAATGATTCAATACAGTAATATAACACAGTTTAATTTATTTAATACAGTAATACAACATGGTTTTAATGTTCAATACAGTAATATAACACAGTTTAATTTATTCAATACAATAATACAACACAGTTTTAATGATTCAATACAATAATACAACATGGTTTTAATAGTTCAATACAATAATACAAAATTGTTTTAATGATTCAATACAGTAATACAACATAGTTTTAATGATTCAATAAAGTAATACAACATAGTTTTAATGATTCAATGCAATAATACAACATAGTTTTAATGAATCAATACAGTAATACAACATGGTTTTAATAATTCAATACAGTAATACAACATGATTTTAATGATTCAATACAGTAATACAACATAGTTTTAATGATTCAATACAGTAATACAACATAGTTTTAATGATTCAATACAGTAATATAACACAGTTTAATTTATTCAATACAATAATACAACACAGTTTTAATGATTCAATACAATAATACAACATGGTTTTAATAGTTCAATACAATAATACAAAATTGTTTTAATGATTCAATACAGTAATACAACATAGTTTTAATGATTCAATACAATAATACAACATGGTTTTATATGTTCAATAAAATAATACAACATTGTTTTAATGATTCAATACAATAATACAACAATTTTAATGATTCAATACAGTAATACAACACAGTTTTAATGATTCAATACAATAATACAACACAGTTTTAATGATTCAATACAATAATACAACACAGTTTTAATGATTCAATACAGTAATACAACACAGTTTTAATGATTCAATACAATAATACAACACAGTTTTAATGATTCAATACAATAATACAACACAGTTTTAATGATTCAATACAGTAATACAACACAGTTTTAATGATTCAATACAGTAATACAACACAGTTTTAATGATTCAATACAGTAATACAACATTGTTTTAATGATTCAATACAATAATACAACAATGATTGAATGATTCAATACAGTAATACAACACAGTTTTAATGATTCAATACAATAATACAACACAGTTTTAATGATTCAATACAGTAATACAACACTTTTTTAATGATTCAATACAGTAATACAACACAGTTTTAATGATTCAATACAGTAATACAACACAGTTTTAATGATTCAATACAATAATACAACATTGTTTTAATGATTCAATACAATAATACAACATGGTTTTAATGATTCAATACAGTAATACAACACAGTTTTAATTATTCAATACAGTAATACAACACAGTTTTTATGATTCAATACAATAATACAACACAGTTTTAATGATTCAATACAATAATACAACACAGTTTTAATTATTCAATACAGTAATACAACACAGTTTTTATGATTCAATACAATAATACAACACAGTTTTAATGATTCAATACAATAATACAACACAGTTTTAATTATTCAATACAGTAATACAACACAGTTTTAATTATTCAATACAGTAATACAACACAGTTTTAATGATTCAATACAATAATACAACACAGTTTTAATGATTCAATACAATAATACAACACAGTTTTAATGATTCAATACAGTAATACAACACAGTTTTAATTATTCAATACAGTAATAAAACATAGTTTTAATTATTCAATACAGTAATACAACACAGTTTTAATGATTCAATACAATAATACAACACAGTTTTAATGATTCAATACAATAATACAACACAGTTTTAATGATTCAATACAATAATACAACACAGTTTTAATTATTCAATATAGTAATACAACACAGTTTTAATGATTCAATACAGTAATACAACACAGTTTTAATGATTCAATACAATAATACAACTTGGTTTTAATTATTCAATATAGTAATACAACACAGTTTTAATTATTCAATACAGTAATACAACACAGTTTTTATTATTCAATATAGTAATACACCATGGTTTTAATGGTTCAATACAGTAATACAACATGGTTTTAATGATTCAATACAGTAATACAACATGGTTTTAATTATTCAATACAGTAATACAACATGGTTTTAATGATTCAATACAGTAATACAACACAGTTTTAATGATTCAATACAATAATACAACACAGTTCTAATGATTCAATACAGTAATACAACACAGTTTTAATTATTCAATACAGTAATACAACACAGTTTTAATGATTCAATACAATAATACAACATTGTTTTAATGATGCAATACAATCATACAACACAGTTTTAATGATTCAATACAGTAATACAACACAGTTTTAATGATTCAATACAGTAATACAACATGGTTTTAATGATTCAATACAGTAAATACAACACAGTTTTAATGATTCAATACAGTAATACAACATAGTTATAATTATTCAATACAGTAATACAACACAGTTTTAATGTTTCAATACAGTAATACAACATTGTTTTAATGATTCAATACAATAACACAACAGAGTTTTAACTCTTTCCGTACGGAAGCTTTTTATCGACGCAACGGAAGAGATTTCAGAGATAAAATTGTTCATGGTTTCATGAATCAATCTACATATTTATATTTAATTAACATATAACATATTATATATGAATGTTTAGATAATTGAACAAGGTATTAGATTTCACCAATATCCAGATGATACAAGAAATGTAAAACGAATATGGTATGATGGCGTTCACACTAATCAAATTGAGCGTGGCGCACCATGCTGCGGAACGTACGCAATCAAAACGGAAATGCCGCACCATGCAGCGGAACGTACAGAAAGAGTTAATGATTCAATACAGTAATACAACATGGTTTTAATGATTCAATACAGTAATACAACATGGTTTTAATGATTCAATACAGTAATACAACATAGTTTTAATGATTCAATACAATAATACAACATAGTTTTAATGAATCAATACAGTAATACAACATGGTTTTAATAATTCAATACAGTAATACAACATGATTTTAATGATTCAATACAGTAATACAACATAGTTTTAATGATTCAATACAGTAATACAACATAGTTTTAATGATTCAATACAGTAATATAACACAGTTTAATTTATTTAATACAGTAATACAACATGGTTTTAATGGTTCAATACAGTAATATAACACAGTTTAATTTATTCAATACAATAATACAACACAGTTTTAATGATTCAATACAATAATACAACATGGTTTTAATAGTTCAATACAATAATACAAAATTGTTTTAATGATTCAATACAGTAATACAACATAGTTTTAATGATTCAATAAAGTAATACAACATAGTTTTAATGATTCAATGCAATAATACAACATAGTTTTAATGAATCAATACAGTAATACAACATGGTTTTAATAATTCAATACAGTAATACAACATGATTTTAATGATTCAATACAGTAATACAACATAGTTTTAATGATTCAATACAGTAATACAACATAGTTTTAATGATTCAATACAGTAATATAACACAGTTTAATTTATTTAATACAGTAATACAACATGGTTTTAATGGTTCAATACAGTAATATAACACAGTTTAATTTATTCAATACAATAATACAACACAGTTTTAATGATTCAATACAATAATACAACATGGTTTTAATAGTTCAATACAATAATACAAAATTGTTTTAATGATTCAATACAGTAATACAACATAGTTTTAATGATTCAATACAATAATACAACATGGTTTTATATGTTCAATAAAATAATACAACATTGTTTTAATGATTCAATACAATAATACAACAATTTTAATGATTCAATACAGTAATACAACACAGTTTTAATGATTCAATACAATAATACAACACAGTTTTAATGATTCAATACAATAATACAACACAGTTTTAATGATTCAATACAGTAATACAACACAGTTTTAATGATTCAATACAATAATACAAAACAGTTTTAATGATTCAATACAATAATACAACACAGTTTTAATGATTCAATACAGTAATACAACACAGTTTTAATGATTCAATACAGTAATACAACACAGTTTTAATGATTCAATACAGTAATACAACATTGTTTTAATGATTCAATACAATAATACAACAATGATTGAATGATTCAATACAGTAATACAACACAGTTTTAATGATTCAATACAATAATACAACACAGTTTTAATGATTCAATACAGTAATACAACACTTTTTTAATGATTCAATACAGTAATACAACACAGTTTTAATGATTCAATACAGTAATACAACACAGTTTTAATGATTCAATACAATAATACAACATTGTTTTAATGATTCAATACAATAATACAACACAGTTTTAATGATTCAATACAGTAATACAACACAGTTTTAATTATTCAATACAGTAATACAACACAGTTTTTATGATTCAATACAATAATACAACACAGTTTTAATGATTCAATACAATAATACAACACAGTTTTAATTATTCAATATAGTAATACAACACAGTTTTTATGATTCAATACAATAATACAACACAGTTTTAATGATTCAATACAATAATACAACACAGTTTTAATTATTCAATACAGTAATACAACACAGTTTTTATTATTCAATATAGTAATACACCATGGTTTTAATGGTTCAATACAGTAATACAACATGGTTTTAATGATTCAATACAGTAATGCAACATAGTTTTAATGATTCAATACAGTAATACAACATGGTTTTAATGATTCAATACAGTAATACAACACAGTTTTAATTATTCAATACAGTAATACAACATGGTTTTAATGATTCAATACAGTAATACAACATAGTTTTAATGATTCAATACAGTAATACAACACAGTTTTAATTATTCAATACAGTAATACAACATGGTTTTAATGATTCAATACAGTAATACAACACAGTTTTAATGATTCAATACAATAATACAACACAGTTCTAATGATTCAATACAGTAATACAACACAGTTTTAATTATTCAATACAGTAATACAACACAGTTTTAATGATTCAATACAATAATACAACATTGTTTTAATGATGCAATACAATCATACAACACAGTTTTAATGATTCAATACAGTAATACAACACAGTTTTAATGATTCAATACAGTAATACAACATGGTTTTAATGATTCAATACAGTAAATACAACACAGTTTTAATGATTCAATACAGTAATACAACATAGTTTATAATTATTCAATACAGTAATACAACACAGTTTTAATGTTTCAATACAGTAATACAACATTGTTTTAATGATTCAATACAATAACACAACAGAGTTTTAACTCTTTCCGTACGGAAGCTTTTTATCGACGCAACGGAAGAGATTTCAGAGATAAAATTGTTCATGGTTTCATGAATCAATCTACATATTTATATTTAATTAACATATAACATATTATATATGAATGTTTAGATAATTGAACAAGGTATTAGATTTCACCAATATCCAGATGATACAAGAAATGTAAAACGAATATGGTATGATGGCGTTCACACTAATCAAATTGAGCGTGGCGCACCATGCTGCGGAACGTACGCAACCGAAACGGAAATGCCGCACCATGCAGCGGAACGTACAGAAAGAGTTAATGATTCAATACAGTAATACAACATGGTTTTAATGATTCAATACAGTAATACAACATGGTTTTAATGATTCAATACAGTAATACAACATAGTTTTAATGATTCAATACAGTAATACAACATAGTTTTAATGATTCAATACAATAATACAACATAGTTTTAATGAATCAATACAGTAATACAACATGGTTTTAATAATTCAATACAGTAATACAACATGATTTTAATGATTCAATACAGTAATACAACATAGTTTTAATGATTCAATACAGTAATACAACATAGTTTTAATGATTCAATACAGTAATATAACACAGTTTAATTATTTAATACAGTAATACAACATGGTTTTAATGTTCAATACAGTAATATAACACAGTTTAATTATTCAATACAATAATACAACACAGTTTTAATGATTCAATACAATAATACAACATGGTTTTAATAGTTCAATACAATAATACAAAATTGTTTTAATGATTCAATACAGTAATACAACATAGTTTTAATGATTCAATACAGTAATACAACATAGTTTTAATGATTCAATACAGTAATACAACATTGTTTTAATGATTCAATACAATAACACAACAGAGTTTTAACTCTTTCCGTACGGAAGCTTTTTATCGACGCAACGGAAGAGATTTCAGAGATAAAATTGTTCATGGTTTCATGAATCAATCTACATATTTTATTTAATTAACATATAACATATTATATATGAATGTTTAGATAATTGAACAAGGTATTAGATTTCACCAATATCCAGATGATACAAGAAATGTAAAACGAATATGGTATGATGGCGTTCACACTAATCAAATTGAGCGTGGCGCACCATGCTGCGGAACGTACGCAACCGAAACGGAAATGCCGCACCATGCAGCGGAACGTACAGAAAGAGTTAATGATTCAATACAGTAATACAACATGGTTTTAATGATTCAATACAGTAATACAACATGGTTTTAATGATTCAATACAGTAATACAACATAGTTTTAATGATTCAATACAGTAATACAACATAGTTTTAATGATTCAATGCAATAATACAACATAGTTTTAATGAATCAATACAGTAATACAACATGGTTTTAATAATTCAATACAGTAATACAACATGATTTTAATGATTCAATACAGTAATACAACATAGTTTTAATGATTCAATACAGTAATACAACATAGTTTTAATGATTCAATACAGTAATATAACACAGTTTAATTTATTTAATACAGTAATACAACATGGTTTTAATGTTCAATACAGTAATATAACACAGTTTAATTTATTCAATACAATAATACAACACAGTTTTAATGATTCAATACAATAATACAACATGGTTTTAATAGTTCAATACAATAATACAAAATTGTTTTAATGATTCAATACAGTAATACAACATAGTTTTAATGATTCAATAAAGTAATACAACATAGTTTTAATGATTCAATACAATAATACAACATAGTTTTAATGATTCAATACAGTAATACAACATGGTTTTAATGATTCAATACAGTAATACAACATGATTTTAATGATTCAATACAGTAATACAACATAGTTTTAATGATTCAATACAGTAATACAACATAGTTTTAATGATTCAATACAGTAATATAACACAGTTTAATTTATTCAATACAATAATACAACACAGTTTTAATGATTCAATACAATAATACAACATGGTTTTAATAGTTCAATACAATAATACAAAATTGTTTTAATGATTCAATACAGTAATACAACATAGTTTTAATGATTCAATACAATAATACAACATGGTTTATATGTTCAATAAAATAATACAACATTGTTTTAATGATTCAATACAATAATACAACAATTTTAATGATTCAATACAGTAATACAACACAGTTTTAATGATTCAATACAATAATACAACACAGTTTTAATGATTCAATACAATAATACAACACAGTTTTAATGATTCAATACAGTAATACAACACAGTTTTAATGATTCAATACAATAATACAACACAGTTTTAATGATTCAATACAATAATACAACACAGTTTTAATGATTCAATACAGTAATACAACACAGTTTTAATGATTCAATACAGTAATACAACACAGTTTTAATGATTCAATACAGTAATACAACATTGTTTTAATGATTCAATACAATAATACAACAATGTTTTAATGATTCAATACAGTAATACAACACAGTTTTAATGATTCAATACAATAATACAACACAGTTTTAATGATTCAATACAGTAATACAACACTTTTTTAATGATTCAATACAGTAATACAACACAGTTTTAATGATTCAATACAGTAATACAACACAGTTTTAATGATTCAATACAATAATACAACATTGTTTTAATGATTCAATACAATAATACAACATGGTTTTAATGATTCAATACAGTAATACAACACAGTTTTAATGATTCAATACAGTAATACAACACAGTTTTTATGATTCAATACAATAATACAACACAGTTTTAATGATTCAATACAATAATACAACACAGTTTTAATGATTCAATACAGTAATACAACACAGTTTTTATGATTCAATACAATAATACAACACAGTTTTAATGATTCAATACAATAATACAACACAGTTTTAATGATTCAATACAGTAATACAACACAGTTTTAATTATTCAATACAGTAATACAACACAGTTTTTATGATTCAATACAATAATACAACACAGTTTTAATGATTCAATACAATAATACAACACAGTTTTAATTATTCAATACAGTAATACAACACAGTTTTAATTATTCAATACAGTAATAAAACATAGTTTTAATTATTCAATACAGTAATACAACACAGTTTTAATGATTCAATACAATAATACAACACAGTTTTAATGATTCAATACAATAATACAACACAGTTTTAATGATTCAATACAATAATACAACACAGTTTTAATTATTCAATATAGTAATACAACACAGTTTTAATGATTCAATACAGTAATACAACACAGTTTTAATGATTCAATACAATAATACAACTTGGTTTTAATTATTCAATATAGTAATACAACACAGTTTTAATTATTCAATACAGTAATACAACACAGTTTTTATTATTCAATATAGTAATACACCATGGTTTTAATGGTTCAATACAGTAATACAACATGGTTTTAATGATTCAATACAGTAATGCAACATGGTTTTAATTATTCAATACAGTAATACAACATGGTTTTAATGATTCAATACAGTAATACAACACAGTTTTAATGATTCAATACAATAATACAACACAGTTCTAATGATTCAATACAGTAATACAACACAGTTTTAATTATTCAATACAGTAATACAACACAGTTTTAATGATTCAATACAATAATACAACATTGTTTTAATGATGCAATACAATCATACAACACAGTTTTAATGATTCAATACAGTAATACAACACAGTTTTAATGATTCAATACAGTAATACAACATGGTTTTAATGATTCAATACAGTAAATACAACACAGTTTTAATGATTCAATACAGTAATACAACATAGTTATAATTATTCAATACAGTAATACAACACAGTTTTAATGTTTCAATACAGTAATACAACATTGTTTTAATGATTCAATACAATAACACAACAGAGTTTTAACTCTTTCCGTACGGAAGCTTTTTATCGACGCAACGGAAGAGATTTCAGAGATAAAATTGTTCATGGTTTCATGAATCAATCTACATATTTATATTTAATTAACATATAACATATTATATATGAATGTTTAGATAATTGAACAAGGTATTAGATTTCACCAATATCCAGATGATACAAGAAATGTAAAACGAATATGGTATGATGGCGTTCACACTAATCAAATTGAGCGTGGCGCACCATGCTGCGGAACGTACGCAATCAAAACGGAAATGCCGCACCATGCAGCGGAACGTACAGAAAGAGTTAATGATTCAATACAGTAATACAACATGGTTTTAATGATTCAAAACAGTAATACAACATGGTTTTAATGATTCAATACAGTAATACAACATAGTTTTAATGATTCAATGCAATAATACAACATAGTTTTAATGAATCAATACAGTAATACAACATGGTTTTAATAATTCAATACAGTAATACAACATGATTTTAATGATTCAATACAGTAATACAACATAGTTTTAATGATTCAATACAGTAATACAACATAGTTTTAATGATTCAATACAGTAATATAACACAGTTTAATTTATTTAATACAGTAATACAACATGGTTTTAATGGTTCAATACAGTAATATAACACAGTTTAATTTATTCAATACAATAATACAACACAGTTTTAATGATTCAATACAATAATACAACATGGTTTTAATAGTTCAATACAATAATACAAAATTGTTTTAATGATTCAATACAGTAATACAACATAGTTTTAATGATTCAATAAAGTAATACAACATAGTTTTAATGATTCAATGCAATAATACAACATAGTTTTAATGAATCAATACAGTAATACAACATGGTTTTAATAATTCAATACAGTAATACAACATGATTTTAATGATTCAATACAGTAATACAACATAGTTTTAATGATTCAATACAGTAATACAACATAGTTTTAATGATTCAATACAGTAATACAACACAGTTTAATTTATTTAATACAGTAATACAACATGGTTTTAATGGTTCAATACAGTAATATAACACAGTTTAATTTATTCAATACAATAATACAACACAGTTTTAATGATTCAATACAATAATACAACATGGTTTTAATAGTTCAATACAATAATACAAAATTGTTTTAATGATTCAATACAGTAATACAACATAGTTTTAATGATTCAATACAATAATACAACATGGTTTTATATGTTCAATAAATAATACAACATTGTTTTAATGATTCAATACAATAATACAACAATTTTAATGATTCAATACAGTAATACAACACAGTTTTAATGATTCAATACAATAATACAACACAGTTTTAATGATTCAATACAATAATACAACACAGTTTTAATGATTCAATACAGTAATACAACACAGTTTTAATGATTCAATACAATAATACAAACAGTTTTAATGATTCAATACAATAATACAACACAGTTTTAATGATTCAATACAGTAATACAACACAGTTTTAATGATTCAATACAGTAATACAACACAGTTTTAATGATTCAATACAGTAATACAACATTGTTTTAATGATTCAATACAATAATACAACAATGATTGAATGATTCAATACAGTAATACAACACAGTTTTAATGATTCAATACAATAATACAACACAGTTTTAATGATTCAATACAGTAATACAACACTTTTTTAATGATTCAATACAGTAATACAACACAGTTTTAATGATTCAATACAGTAATACAACACAGTTTTAATGATTCAATACAATAATACAACATTGTTTTAATGATTCAATACAATAATACAACACAGTTTTAATGATTCAATACAGTAATACAACACAGTTTTAATTATTCAATACAGTAATACAACACAGTTTTTATGATTCAATACAATAATACAACACAGTTTTAATGATTCAATACAATAATACAACACAGTTTTAATTATTCAATACAGTAATACAACACAGTTTTTATGATTCAATACAATAATACAACACAGTTTTAATGATTCAATACAATAATACAACACAGTTTTAATTATTCAATACAGTAATACAACACAGTTTTTATTATTCAATATAGTAATACACCATGGTTTTAATGATTCAATACAGTAATACAACATGGTTTTAATGATTCAATACAGTAATGCAACATAGTTTTAATGATTCAATACAGTAATACAACATGGTTTTAATGATTCAATACAGTAATACAACACAGTTTTAATTATTCAATACAGTAATACAACATGGTTTTAATGATTCAATACAGTAATACAACATAGTTTTAATGATTCAATACAGTAATACAACACAGTTTTAATTATTCAATACAGTAATACAACATGGTTTTAATTATTCAATACAGTAATACAACACAGTTTTAATGATTCAATACAATAATACAACACAGTTCTAATGATTCAATACAGTAATACAACACAGTTTTAATTATTCAATACAGTAATACAACACAGTTTTAATGATTCAATACAATAATACAACATTGTTTTAATGATGCAATACAATCATACAACACAGTTTTAATGATTCAATACAGTAATACAACACAGTTTTAATGATTCAATACAGTAATACAACATGGTTTTAATGATTCAATACAGTAAATACAACACAGTTTTAATGATTCAATACAGTAATACAACATAGTTATAATTATTCAATACAGTAATACAACACAGTTTTAATGTTTCAATACAGTAATACAACATTGTTTTAATGATTCAATACAATAACACAACAGAGTTTTAACTCTTTCCGTACGGAAGCTTTTTATCGACGCAACGGAAGAGATTTCAGAGATAAAATTGTTCATGGTTTCATGAATCAATCTACATATTTATATTTAATTAACATATAACATATTATATATGAATGTTTAGATAATTGAACAAGGTATTAGATTTCACCAATATCCAGATGATACAAGAAATGTAAAACGAATATGGTATGATGGCGTTCACACTAATCAAATTGAGCGTGGCGCACCATGCTGCGGAACGTACGCAACCGAAACGGAAATGCCGCACCATGCAGCGGAACGTACAGAAAGAGTTAATGATTCAATACAGTAATACAACATGGTTTTAATGATTCAATACAGTAATACAACATGGTTTTAATGATTCAATACAGTAATACAACATAGTTTTAATGATTCAATACAGTAATACAACATAGTTTTAATGATTCAATGCAATAATACAACATAGTTTTAATGAATCAATACAGTAATACAACATGGTTTTAATAATTCAATACAGTAATACAACATGATTTTAATGATTCAATACAGTAATACAACATAGTTTTAATGATTCAATACAGTAATACAACATAGTTTTAATGATTCAATACAGTAATATAACACAGTTTAATTTATTTAATACAGTAATACAACATGGTTTTAATGGTTCAATACAGTAATATAACACAGTTTAATTTATTCAATACAATAATACAACACAGTTTTAATGATTCAATACAATAATACAACATGGTTTTAATAGTTCAATACAATAATACAAAATTGTTTTAATGATTCAATACAGTAATACAACATAGTTTTAATGATTCAATAAAGTAATACAACATAGTTTTAATGATTCAATGCAATAATACAACATAGTTTTAATGAATCAATACAGTAATACAACATGGTTTTAATAATTCAATACAGTAATACAACATGATTTTAATGATTCAATACAGTAATACAACATAGTTTTAATGATTCAATACAGTAATACAACATAGTTTTAATGATTCAATACAGTAATATAACACAGTTTAATTTATTTAATACAGTAATACAACATGGTTTTAATGGTTCAATACAGTAATATAACACAGTTTAATTTATTCAATACAATAATACAACACAGTTTTAATGATTCAATACAATAATACAACATGGTTTTAATAGTTCAATACAATAATACAAAATTGTTTTAATGATTCAATACAGTAATACAACATAGTTTTAATGATTCAATACAATAATACAACATGGTTTTATATGTTCAATAAAATAATACAACATTGTTTTAATGATTCAATACAATAATACAACAATTTTAATGATTCAATACAGTAATACAACACAGTTTTAATGATTCAATACAATAATACAACACAGTTTTAATGATTCAATACAATAATACAACACAGTTTTAATGATTCAATACAGTAATACAACACAGTTTTAATGATTCAATACAATAATACAACACAGTTTTAATGATTCAATACAATAATACAACACAGTTTTAATGATTCAATACAGTAATACAACACAGTTTTAATGATTCAATACAGTAATACAACACAGTTTTAATGATTCAATACAGTAATACAACATTGTTTTAATGATTCAATACAATAATACAACAATGATTGAATGATTCAATACAGTAATACAACACAGTTTTAATGATTCAATACAATAATACAACACAGTTTTAATGATTCAATACAGTAATACAACACTTTTTTAATGATTCAATACAGTAATACAACACAGTTTTAATGATTCAATACAGTAATACAACACAGTTTTAATGATTCAATACAATAATACAACATTGTTTTAATGATTCAATACAATAATACAACACGGTTTTAATGATTCAATACAGTAATACAACACAGTTTTAATTATTCAATACAGTAATACAACATGGTTTTAATGATTCAATACAGTAATACAACATAGTTTTAATGATTCAATACAGTAATACAACACAGTTTTAATGATTCAATACAGTAATACAACACAGTTTTAATGATTCAATACAGTAATACAACATGGTTTTAATGATTCAATACAGTAATACAACACAGTTTTAATGATTCAATACAGTAATACAACACAGTTTTAATTATTCAATACAGTAATACAACATGGTTTTAATGATTCAATACAGTAATACAACACAGTTTTAATGATTCAATACAATAATACAACACAGTTTTAATGATTCAATACAGTAATACAACACAGTTTTAATATTCAATACAGTAATACAACACAGTTTTAATGATTCAATACAATAATACAACATTGTTTTAATGATTCAATACAATAATACAACACAGTTTTAATGATTCAATACAGTAATACAACACAGTTTTAATGATTCAATACAGTAATACAACATGGTTTTTATGATTCAATACAATAATACAACACAGTTTTAATGATTCAATACAATAATACAACACAGTTTTAATGATTCAATACAGTAATACAACACAGTTTTTATTATTCAATACAGTAATACAACATGGTTTTAATGATTCAATACAGTAATACAACATGGTTTTAATGATTCAATACAGTAATACAACATAGTTTTAATGATTCAATACAGTAATACAACATGGTTTTAATGATTCAATACAGTAATACAACACAGTTTTAATTATTCAATACAGTAATACAACATGGTTTTAATGATTCAATACAGTAATACAACATAGTTTTAATGATTCAATACAGTAATACAACACAGTTTTAATTATTCAATACAGTAATACAACATGGTTTTAATGATTCAATACAGTAATACAACACAGTTTTAATGATTCAATACAATAATACAACACAGTTCTAATGATTCAATACAGTAATACAACACAGTTTTAATTATTCAATACAGTAATACAACACAGTTTTAATGATTCAATACAATAATACAACATTGTTTTAATGATGCAATACAATAATACAACACAGTTTTAATGATTCAATACAGTAATACAACACAGTTTTAATGATTCAATACAGTAATACAACATGGTTTTAATGATTCAATACAGTAAATACAACACAGTTTTAATGATTCAATACAGTAATACAACATAGTTATAATTATTCAATACAGTAATACAACACAGTTTTAATGTTTCAATACAGTAATACAACATTGTTTTAATGATTCAATACAATAACACAACAGAGTTTTAACTCTTTCCGTACGGAAGCTTTTTATCGACGCAACGGAAGAGATTTCAGAGATAAAATTGTTCATGGTTTCATGAATCAATCTACATATTTATATTTAATTAACATATAACATATTATATATGAATGTTTAGATAATTGAACAAGGTATTAGATTTCACCAATATCCAGATGATACAAGAAATGTAAAACGAATATGGTATGATGGCGTTCACACTAATCAAATTGAGCGTGGCGCACCATGCTGCGGAACGTACGCAACCGAAACGGAAATGCCGCACCATGCAGCGGAACGTACAGAAAGAGTTAATGATTCAATACAGTAATACAACATGGTTTTAATGATTCAATACAGTAATACAACATGGTTTTAATGATTCAATACAGTAATACAACATAGTTTTAATGATTCAATACAGTAATACAACATAGTTTTAATGATTCAATGCAATAATACAACATAGTTTTAATGAATCAATACAGTAATACAACATGGTTTTAATAATTCAATACAGTAATACAACATGATTTTAATGATTCAATACAGTAATACAACATAGTTTTAATGATTCAATACAGTAATACAACATAGTTTTAATGATTCAATACAGTAATATAACACAGTTTAATTTATTTAATACAGTAATACAACATGGTTTTAATGGTTCAATACAGTAATATAACACAGTTTAATTTATTCAATACAATAATACAACACAGTTTTAATGATTCAATACAATAATACAACATGGTTTTAATAGTTCAATACAATAATACAAAATTGTTTTAATGATTCAATACAGTAATACAACATAGTTTTAATGATTCAATAAAGTAATACAACATAGTTTTAATGATTCAATGCAATAATACAACATAGTTTTAATGAATCAATACAGTAATACAACATGGTTTTAATAATTCAATACAGTAATACAACATGATTTTAATGATTCAATACAGTAATACAACATAGTTTTAATGATTCAATACAGTAATACAACATAGTTTTAATGATTCAATACAGTAATATAACACAGTTTAATTTATTTAATACAGTAATACAACATGGTTTTAATGGTTCAATACAGTAATATAACACAGTTTAATTTATTCAATACAATAATACAACACAGTTTTAATGATTCAATACAATAATACAACATGGTTTTAATAGTTCAATACAATAATACAAAATTGTTTTAATGATTCAATACAGTAATACAACATAGTTTTAATGATTCAATACAATAATACAACATGGTTTTATATGTTCAATAAATAATACAACATTGTTTTAATGATTCAATACAATAATACAACAATTTTAATGATTCAATACAGTAATACAACACAGTTTTAATGATTCAATACAATAATACAACACAGTTTTAATGATTCAATACAATAATACAACACAGTTTTAATGATTCAATACAGTAATACAACACAGTTTTAATGATTCAATACAATAATACAACACAGTTTTAATGATTCAATACAATAATACAACACAGTTTTAATGATTCAATACAGTAATACAACACAGTTTTAATGATTCAATACAGTAATACAACACAGTTTTAATGATTCAATACAGTAATACAACATTGTTTTAATGATTCAATACAATAATACAACAATGATTGAATGATTCAATACAGTAATACAACACAGTTTTAATGATTCAATACAATAATACAACACAGTTTTAATGATTCAATACAGTAATACAACACTTTTTTAATGATTCAATACAGTAATACAACACAGTTTTAATGATTCAATACAGTAATACAACACAGTTTTAATGATTCAATACAATAATACAACATTGTTTTAATGATTCAATACAATAATACAACACAGTTTTAATGATTCAATACAGTAATACAACACAGTTTTAATTATTCAATACAGTAATACAACACAGTTTTTATGATTCAATACAATAATACAACACAGTTTTAATGATTCAATACAATAATACAACACAGTTTTAATTATTCAATACAGTAATACAACACAGTTTTAATGATTCAATACAATAATACAACACAGTTTTAATGATTCAATACAATAATACAACACAGTTTTAATGATTCAATACAGTAATACAACACAGTTTTTATTATTCAATACAGTAATACACCATGGTTTTAATGATTCAATACAGTAATACAACATGGTTTTAATGATTCAATACAGTAATACAACATAGTTTTAATGATTCAATACAGTAATACAACATGGTTTTAATGATTCAATACAGTAATACAACACAGTTTTAATTATTCAATACAGTAATACAACATGGTTTTAATGATTCAATACAGTAATACAACATAGTTTTAATGATTCAATACAGTAATACAACACAGTTTTAATTATTCAATACAGTAATACAACATGGTTTTAATGATTCAATACAGTAATACAACACAGTTTTAATGATTCAATACAATAATACAACACAGTTTTAATGATTCAATACAGTAATACAACACAGTTTTAATTATTCAATACAGTAATACAACACAGTTTTAATGATTCAATACAATAATACAACATTGTTTTAATGATTCAATACAATAATACAACACAGTTTTAATGATTCAATACAGTAATACAACACAGTTTTAATGATTCAATACAGTAATACAACATGGTTTTAATGATTCAATACAATAATACAACACAGTTTTAATGATTCAATACAATAATACAACACAGTTTTAATTATTCAATACAGTAATACAACACAGTTTTATTATTCAATATAGTAATACAACATGGTTTTAATGATTCAATACAGTAATACAACATGGTTTTAATGATTCAATACAGTAATACAACATAGTTTTAATGATTCAATACAGTAATACAACATGGTTTTAATGATTCAATACAGTAATACAACACAGTTTTAATTATTCAATACAGTAATACAACATGGTTTTAATGATTCAATACAGTAATACAACATAGTTTTAATGATTCAATACAGTAATACAACACAGTTTTAATTATTCAATACAGTAATACAACATGGTTTTAATGATTCAATACAGTAATACAACACAGTTTTAATGATTCAATACAATAATACAACACAGTTTTAATGATTCAATACAGTAATACAACACAGTTTTAATTATTCAATACAGTAATACAACACAGTTTTAATGATTCAATACAATAATACAACATTGTTTTAATGATGCAATACAATCATACAACACAGTTTTAATGATTCAATACAGTAATACAACACAGTTTTAATGATTCAATACAGTAATACAACATGGTTTTAATGATTCAATACAGTAAATACAACACAGTTTTAATGATTCAATACAGTAATACAACATAGTTATAATTATTCAATACAGTAATACAACACAGTTTTAATGTTTCAATACAGTAATACAACATTGTTTTAATGATTCAATACAATAACACAACAGAGTTTTAACTCTTTCCGTACGGAAGCTTTTTATCGACGCAACGGAAGAGATTTCAGAGATAAAATTGTTCATGGTTTCATGAATCAATCTACATATTTATATTTAATTAACATATAACATATTATATATGAATGTTTAGATAATTGAACAAGGTATTAGATTTCACCAATATCCAGATGATACAAGAAATGTAAAACGAATATGGTATGATGGCGTTCACACTAATCAAATTGAGCGTGGCGCACCATGCTGCGGAACGTACGCAACCGAAACGGAAATGCCGCACCATGCAGCGGAACGTACAGAAAGAGTTAATGATTCAATACAGTAATACAACATGGTTTTAATGATTCAATACAGTAATACAACATGGTTTTAATGATTCAATACAGTAATACAACATAGTTTTAATGATTCAATACAGTAATACAACATAGTTTTAATGATTCAATGCAATAATACAACATAGTTTTAATGAATCAATACAGTAATACAACATGGTTTTAATAATTCAATACAGTAATACAACATGATTTTAATGATTCAATACAGTAATACAACATAGTTTTAATGATTCAATACAGTAATACAACATAGTTTTAATGATTCAATACAGTAATATAACACAGTTTAATTTATTTAATACAGTAATACAACATGGTTTTAATGGTTCAATACAGTAATATAACACAGTTTAATTTATTCAATACAATAATACAACACAGTTTTAATGATTCAATACAATAATACAACATGGTTTTAATAGTTCAATACAATAATACAAAATTGTTTTAATGATTCAATACAGTAATACAACATGGTTTTAATGATTCAATACAGTAATACAACACAGTTTTAATGATTCAATACAGTAATACAACACAGTTTTAATGATTCAATACAATAATACAACACAGTTTTAATGATTCAATACAGTAATACAACACAGTTTTAATGATTCAATACAGTAATACAACACAGTTTTAATGATTCAATACAGTAATACAACACAGTTTTAATGATTCAATACAGTAATACAACATTGTTTTAATGATTCAATACAGTAATACAACAATGTTTTAATGATTCAATACAGTAATACAACACAGTTTTAATGATTCAATACAATAATACAACACAGTTTTAATGATTCAATACAGTAATACAACACAGTTTTAATGATTCAATACAGTAATACAACACAGTTTTAATGATTCAATACAGTAATACAACATTGTTTTAATGATTCAATACAATAATACAACAATGTTTTAATGATTCAATACAGTAATACAACACAGTTTTAATGATTCAATACAATAATACAACACAGTTTTAATGATTCAATACAGTAATACAACACAGTTTTAATGATTCAATACAGTAATACAACACAGTTTTAATGATTCAATACAATAATACAACACAGTTTTAATGATTCAATACAATAATACAACACAGTTTTAATGATTCAATACAGTAATACAACACAGTTTTAATGATTCAATACAGTAATACAACACAGTTTTAATGATTCAATACAGTAATACAACATTGTTTTAATGATTCAATACAGTAATACAACACAGTTTTAATGATTCAATACAGTAATACAACATTGTTTTAATGATTCAATACAATAATACAACATTGTTTTAATGATTCAATACAGTAATACAACATTGTTTTAATGATTCAATACATGATTCAATACAATAATACAACATTGTTTTAATGATTCAATACAGTAATACAACATTGTTTTAATGATTCAATACAATAATACAACACAGTTTTAATGATTCAATACAGTAATACAACACAGTTTTAATGATTCAATACAATAATACAACACAGTTTTAATGATTCAATACAATAATACAACACAGTTTTAATGATTCAATACAGTAATACAACACAGTTTTAATGATTCAATACAATAATACAACACAGTTTTAATGATTCAATACAATAATACAACACAGTTTTAATGATTCAATACAGTAATACAACACAGTTTTAATGATTCAATACAATAATACAACACAGTTTTAATGATTCAATACAGTAATACAACACAGTTTTAATTATTCAATACAATAATACAACACAGTTTTAATGATTCAATACAGTAAGTAATACAACACAGTTTTAATGATTCAATACAGTAATACAACTTGGTTTTAATGATTCAATACAATAATACAACATTGTTTTAATTATTCAATACAGTAGTAATACAACATTATTTTAATGATTCAATACAATAATACAACATCGTTTTAATGATTCAATACAATAATACAACATGGTTTTAATGATTCAATACAATAATACAACATTGTTTTAATGATTCAATACAATAATACAACATTGTTTTAATGATTCAATACAGTAATACAACATTGTTTTAATGATTCAATACAATAATACAACATTGTTTTAATTGTTCAATACAATAATACAACATGGTTTTAATGATTCAATACAATAATACAACATGGTTTTAATTATTCAATACAGTAATACAACATGGTTTTAATGATTCAATACAATAATACAACATGGTTTTAATGATTCAATACAATAATACAACATTGTTTTAATGATTCAATACAGTAATACAACATTGTTTTAATGATTCAATACAGTAATACAACATTGTTTTAATGATTCAATACAATAATACAACATTGTTTTAATGATTCAATACAATAATACAACATGGTTTTAATGATTCAATACAATAATACAACATGGTTTTAATTATTCAATACAGTAATACAACATGGTTTTAATGATTCAATACAATAATACAACATGGTTTTAATGATTCAATACAGTAATACAACATGTTTTAATGATTCAATACAGTAATACAACACAGTTTTAATGATTCAATACAGTAATACAACACAGTTTTAATGATTCAATACAATAATACAACACAGTTTTAATGATTCAATACAGTAATACAACACAGTTTTAATGATTCAATACAGTAATACAACACAGTTTTAATGATTCAATACAGTAATACAACATTGTTTTAATGATTCAATACAATAATACAACTTGGTTTTAATGATTCAATACAGTAATACAACACAGTTTTAATGATTCAATACAGTAATACAACATTGTTTTAATGATTCAATACAGTAATACAACACAGTTTTAATGATTCAATACAATAATACAACACAGTTTTAATGATTCAATACAGTAATACAACACAGTTTTAATGATTCAATACAGTAATACAACACAGTTTTAATGATTCAATACAATAATACAACACAGTTTTAATGATTCAATACAGTAATACAACACAGTTTTAATGATTCAATACAGTAATACAACATGTTTTAATTATTCAATACAGTAATACAACATGGTTTTAATGATTCAATACAGTAATACAACATGGTTTTAATGATTCAATACAGTAATACAACTTGGTTTTAATGATTCAATACAGTAATACAACATGGTTTTAATGATTCAATACAGTAATACAACATGGTTTTAATTATTCAATACAGTAATACAACATGGTTTTAATGATTCAATACAGTAATACAACACAGTTTTAATGATTCAATACAGTAATACAACATTGTTTTAATGATTCAATACAGTAATACAACATTGTTTTAATGATTCAATACAGTAATACAACATTGTTTTAATTATTCAATACAGTAATACAACACAGTTTTAATGATTCAATACAGTAATACAACATTGTTTTAATATTCAATACAGTAATACAACATTGTTTTAATGATTCAATACAGTAATACAACACATTTTTAATGATTCAATACAGTAATACAACATGGTTTTAATGATTCAATACAATAATACAACATAGTTTTAATGATTCAATACAGTAATACAACATAGTTTTAATGATTCAATACAGTAATACAACATTGTTTTAATTATTCAATACAGTAATACAACATTGTTTTAATGATTCAATACAATAATACAACACAGTTTTAATGATTCAATACAGTAATACAACACAGTTTTAATGATTCAATACAGTAATACAACACAGTTTTAATGATTCAATACAGTAATACAACTTGGTTTTAATGATTCAATACAGAAATACAACACAGTTTTAATGATTCAATACAGTAATACAACTTGGTTTTAATGATTCAATACAGTAATACAACACAGTTTTAATGATTCAATACAGTAATACAACACGTTTTAATGATTCAATACAGTAATAATACAACATAGTTTTAATGATTCAATACAGTAATACAACATTGTTTTAATGATTCAATACAGTAATACAACACAGTTTTAATGATTCAATACAGTAATACAACATGGTTTTAATGATTCAATACAGTAATACAACACAGTTTTAATGATTCAATACAGTAATACAATTCGTTTTAATGATTCAATACAGTAATAATACAACACAGTTTTAATGATTCAATACAGTAATACAACATGGTTTTAATGATTCAATACAATAATACAACATTGTTTTAATTATTCAATACAGTAGTAATACAACATTATTTTAATGATTCAATACAATAATACAACATCGTTTTAATGATTCAATACAATAATACAACATGGTTTTAATGATTCAATACAATAATACAACATTGTTTTAATGATTCAATACAATAATACAACATTGTTTTAATGATTCAATACAGTAATACAACATTGTTTTAATGATTCAATACAATAATACAACATTGTTTTAATGATTCAATACATTAATACAACATGGTTTTAATGATTCAATACAATAATACAACATGGTTTTAATGATTCAATACAGTAATACAACATGGTTTTAATGATTCAATACAATAATACAACATGGTTTTAATGATTCAATACAATAATACAACATTGTTTTAATGATTCAATACAATAATACAACATTGTTTTAATGATTCAATACAGTAATACAACATGTTTTAATGATTCAATACAATAATACAACATTGTTTTAATTGTTCAATACAATAATACAACATGGTTTTAATGATTCAATACAATAATACAACATGGTTTTAATGATTCAATACAATAATACAACATGGTTTTAATTATTCAATACAGTAATACAACATGGTTTTAATGATTCAATACAATAATACAACATGGTTTTAATGATTCAATACAGTAATACAACAGTGTTTTAATGATTCAATACAATAATACACACAGTTTTAATGATTCAATACAGTAATACAACACAGTTTTAATGATTCAATACAATAATACAACACAGTTTTAATGATTCAATACAGTAATACAACACAGTTTTAATGATTCAATACAGTAATACAACACAGTTTTAATTATTCAATACAGTAATACAACATTGTTTTAATGATTCAATACAATAATACAACACAGTTTTAATGATTCAATACAGTAATACAACTTGGTTTTAATGATTCAATACAGTAATACAACACAGTTTTAATGATTCAATACAGTAATACAACATTGTTTTAATGATTCAATACAGTAATACAACACAGTTTTAATGATTCAATACAATAATACAACACAGTTTTAATGATTCAATACAGTAATACAACACAGTTTTAATGATTCAATACAGTAATACAACACAGTTTTAATGATTCAATACAATAATACAACACAGTTTTAATGATTCAATACAGTAATACAACACAGTTTTAATTATTCAATACAATAATACAACACAGTTTTAATGTTTCAATACAGTAATACAACACAGTTTTAATGATTCAATACAGTAATACAACACAGTTTTAATGATTCAATACAATAATACAACACAGTATTAATGATTCAATACAATAATACAACACAGTTTTAATGATTCAATACAGTAATACAACACAGTTTTAATTATTCAATACAATAATACAACACAGTTTTAATGATTCAATACAGTAATACAACACAGTTTTAATGATTCAATACAGTAATACAACACAGTTTTAATTATTCAATACAGTAATACAACATGGTTTTAATGATTCAATACAATAATACAACACAGTTTTAATGATTCAATACAGTAATACAACATTGTTTTAATGATTCAATACAGTAATACAACATTGTTTTAATGATTCAATACAGTAATACAACATGTTTTAATGATTCAATACAGTAATACAACACAGTTTTAATGATTCAATACAGTAATACAAATTGTTTTAATGATTCAATACAGTAATACAACATTGTTTTAATGATTCAATACAGTAATACAACACAGTTTTAATGATTCAATACAGTAATACAACATGTTTTAATGATTCAATACAATAATACAACATAGTTTTAATGATTCAATACAGTAATACAACACAGTTTTAATGATTCAATACAGTAATACAACACAGTTTTAATTATTCAATACAATAATACAACACAGTTTTAATGATTCAATACAGTAATACAACACAGTTTTAATTATTCAATACAATAATACAACACAGTTTTAATGATTCAATACAGTAATAATACAACACAGTTTTAATGATTCAATACAGTAACACAACTTGGTTTTAATGATTCAATACAATAATACAACATTGTTTTAATTATTCAATACAGTAGTAATACAACATTATTTTAATGATTCAATACAATAATACAACATCGTTTTAATGATGCAATACAATAATACAACATGGTTTTAATGGTTCAATACAATAATACAACATTGTTTTAATGGTTCAATACAATAATACAACATTGTTTTAATGGTTCAATACAGTAATACAACATTGTTTTAATGGTTCAATACAATAATACAACATTGTTTTAATTGTTCAATACAATAATACAACATGGTTTTAATGATTCAATACAATAATACAACATGGTTTTAATTATTTAATACAGTAATACAACATGGTTTTAATGATTCAATACAATAATACAACATGGTTTTAATGTTCAATACAATAATACAACATTGTTTTAATGATTCAATACAATAATACAACATTGTTTTAATGATTCAATACAGTAATACAACATTGTTTTAATGATTCAATACAATAATACAACATTGTTTTAATGTTCAATACAATAATACAACATGGTTTTAATGATTCAATACAATAATACAACATGGTTTTAATGATTCAATACAGTAATACAACATGGTTTTAATGATTCAATACAATAATACAACATGGTTTTAATGATTCAATACAGTAATACAACAGTGTTTTAATGATTCAATACAATAATACAACACAGTTTTAATGATTCAATACAGTAATACAACACAGTTTTAATGATTCAATACAATAATACAACACAGTTTTAATGATTCAATACAGTAATACAACACAGTTTTAATGATTCAATACAGTAATACAACACAGTTTTAATTATTCAATACAGTAATACAACATTGTTTTAATGATTCAATACAATAATACAACTGGTTTTAATGATTCAATACAGTAATACAACACAGTTTTAATGATTCAATACAGTAATACAACATTGTTTTAATGATTCAATACAGTAATACAACACAGTTTTAATGATTCAATACAATAATACAACACAGTTTTAATGATTCAATACAGTAATACAACACAGTTTTAATGATTCAATACAGTAATACAACACAGTTTTAATGATTCAATACAATAATACAACACAGTTTTAATGATTCAATACAGTAATACAACACAGTTTTAATGATTCAATACAGTAATACAACATTGTTTTAATTATTCAATACAGTAATACAACATGGTTTTAATGATTCAATACAGTAATACAACTTGGTTTTAATGATTCAATACAGTAATACAACTTGGTTTTAATGATTCAATACAGTAATACAACATGGTTTTAATGATTCAATACAGTAATACAACATGGTTTTAATGATTCAATACAGTAATACAACATGGTTTTATTGATTCAATACAGTAATACAACATGGTTTTAATTATTCAATACAGTAATACAACATGGTTTTAATGATTCAATACAGTAATACAACACAGTTTTAATGATTCAATACAGTAATACAACATTGTTTTAATGATTCAATACAGTAATACAACATTGTTTTAATGATTCAATACAGTAATACAACATTGTTTTAATGATTCAATACAGTAATACAACACAGTTTTAATGATTCAATACAGTAATACAACATTGTTTTAATATTCAATACAGTAATACAACATTGTTTTAATGATTCAATACAGTAATACAACACATTTTTAATGATTCAATACAGTAATACAACATGGTTTTAATGATTCAATACAATAATACAACATAGTTTTAATGATTCAATACAGTAATACAACATAGTTTTAATGATTCAATACAGTAATACAACATTGTTTTAATTATTCAATACAGTAATACAACATTGTTTTAATGATTCATTACAATAAAACAACACAGTTTTAATGATTCAATACAGTAATACAACACAGTTTTAATGATTCAATACAGTAATACAACACAGTTTTAATGATTCAATACAGTAAAACAACTTGGTTTTAATGATTCAATACAGAAATACAACACAGTTTTAATGATTCAATACAGTAATACAACTTGGTTTTAATGATTCAATACAGTAATACAACACAGTTTTAATGATTCAATACAGTAATACAATTTCGTTTTAATGATTCAATACAGTAAGTAATACAACATAGTTTTAATGATTCAATACAGTAATACAACATTGTTTTAATGATTCAATACAGTAATACAACACAGTTTTGTTGATTCAATACAGTAATACAACTTGGTTTTAATGATTCAATACAGTAATACAACACAGTTTTAATGATTCAATACAGTAATACAACACAGTTTTAATGATTCAATACAGTAATACAACACAGTTTTAATGATTCAATACAATAATACAACACAGTTTTAATGATTCAATACAGTAATACAACACAGTTTTAATGATTCAATACAGTAATACAACATTGTTTTAATTATTCAATACAGTAATACAACATGGTTTTAATGATTCAATACAGTAATACAACTTGGTTTTAATGATTCAATACAGTAATACAACTTGGTTTTAATGATTCAATACAGTAATACAACATGGTTTTATTGATTCAATACAGTAATACAACATGGTTTTAATTATTCAATACAGTAATACAACACAGTTTTAATGATTCAATACAGTAATACAACATTGTTTTAATGATTCAATACAGTAATACAACATTGTTTTAATGATTCAATACAGTAATACAACATTGTTTTAATTATTCAATACAGTAATACAACACAGTTTTAATGATTCAATACAGTAATACAACATTGTTTTAATATTCAATACAGTAATACAACATTGTTTTAATGATTCAATACAGTAATACAACACATTTTTAATGATTCAATACAGTAATACAACTTGGTTTTAATGATTCAATACAATAATACAACATAGTTTTAATGATTCAATACAGTAATACAACATAGTTTTAATGATTCAATACAGTAATACAACATTGTTTTAATTATTCAATACAGTAATACAACATTGTTTTAATGATTCATTACAATAAAACAACACAGTTTTAATGATTCAATACAGTAATACAACACAGTTTTAATGATTCAATACAGTAATACAACACAGTTTTAATGATTCAATACAGTAAAACAACTGGTTTTAATGATTCAATACAGAAATACAACACAGTTTTACTGATTCAATACAGTAATACAACTTGGTTTTAATGATTCAATACAGTAATACAACACAGTTTTAATGATTCAATACAGTAATACAATTTCGTTTTAATGATTCAATACAGTAAGTAATACAACATAGTTTTAATGATTCAATACAGTAATACAACATTGTTTTAATGATTCAATACAGTAATACAACACAGTTTTGTTGATTCAATACAGTAATACAACTTGGTTTTAATGATTCAATACAGTAATACAACACAGTTTTAATGATTCAATACAGTAATACAATTTCGTTTTAATGATTCAATACAGTAAGTAATACAACACAGTTTTAATGATTCAATACAGTAACACAACTTTGTTTTAACGATTCAATACAATAATACAACATTGTTTTAATTATTCAATACATTAGTAATACAACATTATTTTAATGATTCAATACAATAATACAACATCGTTTTAATGATTCAATACAATAATACAACATGGTTTTAATGGTTCAATACAATAATACAACATTGTTTTAATGGTTCAATACAATAATACAACATTGTTTTAATGGTTCAATACAGTAATACAACATTGTTTTAATGGTTCAATACAATAATACAACATTGTTTTAATTGTTCAATACATTAATACAACATGGTTTTAATGATTCAATACAATAATACAACATGGTTTTAATTATTTAGTACAGTAATACAACATGGTTTTAATGGTTCAATACAATAATACAACATGGTTTTAATGGTTCAATACAATAATACAACATTGTTTTAATGGTTCAATACAATAATACAACATTGTTTTAATGATTCAATACAGTAATACAACATTGTTTTAATGGTTCAATACAATAATACAACATTGTTTTAATGTTCAATACAATAATACAACATGGTTTTAATGATTCAATACAATAATACAACATGGTTTTAATGATTCAATACAATAATACAACATGGTTTTAATTATTCAATACAGTAATACAACATGGTTTTAATGGTTCAATACAATAATACAACATGGTTTTAATGATTCAATACAGTAATACAACAGTGTTTTAATGATTCAATACAATAATATAACACAGTTTTAATGATTCAATACAGTAATACAACACAGTTTTAATGATTCAATACAATAATACAACACAGTTTTAATGATTTAATACAGTAATACAACACAGTTTTAATGATTCAATACAGTAATACAACACAGTTTTAATTATTCAATACAGTAATACAACATTGTTTTAATGATTCAATACAATAATACAACACAGTTTTAATGATTCAATACAGTAATACAACTTGTTTTAATGATTCAATACAGTAATACAACACAGTTTTAATGATTCAATACAGTAATACAACATTGTTTTAATGATTCAATACAGTAATACAACACAGTTTTAATGATTCAATACAATAATACAACACAGTTTTAATGATTCAATACAGTAATACAACACAGTTTTAATGATTCAATACAGTAATACAACACAGTTTTAATGATTCAATACAATAATACAACACAGTTTTAATGATTCAATACAGTAATACAACACAGTTTTAATTATTCAATACAATAATACAACACAGTTTTAATGTTTCAATACAGTAATACAACACAGTTTTAATGATTCAATACAGTAATACAACACAGTTTTAATGATTCAATACAATAATACAACACAGTATTAATGATTCAATACAATAATACAACACAGTTTTAATGATTCAATACAGTAATACAACACAGTTTTAATTATTCAATACAATAATACAACACAGTTTTAATGATTCAATACAGTAATACAACACAGTTTTAATGATTCAATACAGTAATACAACACAGTTTTAATTATTCAATACAGTAATACAACATGGTTTTAATGATTCAATACAATAATACAACACAGTTTTAATGATTCAATACAGTAATACAACATTGTTTTAATGATTCAATACAGTAATACAACATTGTTTTAATGATTCAATACAGTAATACAACATTGTTTTAATTATTCAATACAGTAATACAACACAGTTTTAATGATTCAATACAGTAATACAACATTGTTTTAATGATTCAATACAGTAATACAACATTGTTTTAATGATTCAATACAGTAATACAACACAGTTTTAATGATTCAATACAGTAATACAACTTGGTTTTAATGATTCAATACAATAATACAACATAGTTTTAATGATTCAATACAGTAATACAACACAGTTTTAATGATTCAATACAGTAATACAACACAGTTTTAATTATTCAATACAATAATACAACACAGTTTTAATGATTCAATACAGTAATACAACACAGTTTTAATGATTCAATACAATAATACAACACAGTTTTAATGATTCAATACAGTAAGTAATACAACACAGTTTTAATGATTCAATACAGTAACACAACTTGGTTTTAATGATTCAATACAATAATACAACATTGTTTTAATTATTCAATGCAGTAGTAATACAACATTATTTTAATGATTCAATACAATAATACAACATCGTTTTAATGATGCAATACAATAATACAACATGGTTTTAATGATTCAATACAATAATACAACATTGTTTTAATGGTTCAATACAATAATACAACATTGTTGTAATGGTTCAATACAGTAATACAACATTGTTTTAATGGTTCAATACAATAATACAACATTGTTTTAATTGTTCAATACAATAATACAATATGGTTTTAATGATTCAATACAATAATACAACATGGTTTTAATTATTCAGTACAGTAATACAACATGGTTTTAATTATTCAATACAGTAATACAACATGGTTTTAATGATTCAATACAGTAATACAACTTGGTTTTAATGATTCAATACAGTAATACAACTTGGTTTTAATGATTCAATACAGTAATACAACATGGTTTTATTGATTCAATACAGTAATACAACATGGTTTTAATTATTCAATACAGTAATACAACACAGTTTTAATGATTCAATACAGTAATACAACATTGTTTTAATGATTCAATACAGTAATACAACATTGTTTTAATGATTCAATACAGTAATACAACATTGTTTTAATTATTCAATACAGTAATACAACACAGTTTTAATGATTCAATACAGTAATACAACATTGTTTTAATATTCAATACAGTAATACAACATTGTTTTAATGATTCAATACAGTAATACAACACATTTTTAATGATTCAATACAGTAATACAACTTGGTTTTAATGATTCAATACAATAATACAACATAGTTTTAATGATTCAATACAGTAATACAACATAGTTTTAATGATTCAATACAGTAATACAACATTGTTTTAATTATTCAATACAGTAATACAACATTGTTTTAATGATTCAATACAATAAAACAACACAGTTTTAATGATTCAATACAGTAATACAACACAGTTTTAATGATTCAATACAGTAATACAACACAGTTTTAATGATTCAATACAGTAAAACAACTTGGTTTTAATGATTCAATACAGAAATACAACACAGTTTTAATGATTCAATACAGTAATACAACTTGGTTTTAATGATTCAATACAGTAATACAACACAGTTTTAATGATTCAATACAGTAATACAATTCGTTTTAATGATTCAATACAGTAAGTAATACAACATAGTTTTAATGATTCAATACAGTAATACAACATTGTTTTAATGATTCAATACAGTAATACAACACAGTTTTAATGATTCAATACAGTAATACAACTGGTTTTAATGATTCAATACAGTAATACAACACAGTTTTAATGATTCAATACAGTAATACAACACGTTTTAATGATTCAATAATACAGTAATAATACAACACAGTTTTAATGATTCAATACAGTAATACAACATGTTTTAATGATTCAATACAATAATACAACACATTGTTTTAATGATTCAATACAGTAATACAACATTAATTTTAATGATTCAATACAATAATACAACATGGTTTTAATGATTCAATACAGTAATACAACATGGTTTTAATGGTTCAATACAATAATACAACATTGTTTTAATGATTCAATACAATAATACAACATTGTTTTAATGGTTCAATACAGTAATACAACATTGTTTTAATGATTACAAATAATTGTTAATACAACATGGTTTTAATGATTCAATACAATAATACAACATGGTTTTAATGATTCAATACAGTAATACAACATGGTTTTAATGGTTCAATACAATAATACAACATGGTTTTAATGATTCAATACAGTAATACAACAGTGTTTTAATGATTCAATACAATAATATAACACAGTTTTAATGATTCAATACAGTAATACAACATTGTTTTAATTATTCAATACAGTAATACAACATTGTTTTAATGATTCAATACAATAAAACAACACAGTTTTAATGATTCAATACAGTAATACAACACAGTTTTAATGATTCAATACAGTAATGCAACACAGTTTTAATGATTCAATACAGTAAAACAACTTGGTTTTAATGATTCAATACAGAAATACAACACAGTTTTACTGATTCAATACAGTAATACAACTTGGTTTTAATGATTCAATACAGTAATACAACACAGTTTTAATGATTCAATACAGTAATACAATTTCGTTTTAATGATTCAATACAGTAAGTAATACAACATAGTTTTAATGATTCAATACAGTAATACAACATTGTTTTAATGATTCAATACAGTAATACAACACAGTTTTGTTGATTCAATACAGTAATACAACTTGGTTTTAATGATTCAATACAGTAATACAACACAGTTTTAATGATTCAATACAGTAATACAACACAGTTTTAATGATTCAATACAGTAATACAACACAGTTTTAATGATTCAATACAATAATACAACACAGTTTTAATGATTCAATACAGTAATACAACACAGTTTTAATGATTCAATACAGTAATACAACATTGTTTTAATTATTCAATACAGTCATACAACATGGTTTTAATGATTCAATACAGTAATACAACTTGGTTTTAATGATTCAATACAGTAATACAACTTGTTTTAATGATTCAATACAGTAATACAACATGGTTTTATTGATTCAATACAGTAATACAACATGGTTTTAATTATTCAATACAGTAATACAACACAGTTTTAATGATTCAATACAGTAATACAACATTGTTTTAATGATTCAATACAGTAATACAACATTGTTTTAATGATTCAATACAGTAATACAACATTGTTTTAATTATTCAATACAGTAATACAACACAGTTTTAATGATTCAATACAGTAATACAACATTGTTTTAACTATTCAATACAGTAATACAACATTGTTTTAATGATTCAATACAGTAATACAACACATTTTTAATGATTCAATACAGTAATACAACTTGGTTTTAATGATTCAATACAATAATACAACATAGTTTTAATGATTCAATACAGTAATACAACATAGTTTTAATGATTCAATACAGTAATACAACATTGTTTTAATTATTCAATACAGTAATACAACATTGTTTTAATGATTCATTACAATAAAACAACACAGTTTTAATGATTCAATACAGTAATACAACACAGTTTTAATGATTCAATACAGTAATGCAACACAGTTTTAATGATTCAATACAGTAAAACAACTTGGTTTTAATGATTCAATACAGAAATACAACACAGTTTTACTGATTCAATACAGTAATACAACTTGGTTTTAATGATTCAATACAGTAATACAACACAGTTTTAATGATTCAATACAGTAATACAATTTCGTTTTAATGATTCAATACAGTAAGTAATACAACATAGTTTTAATGATTCAATACAGTAATACAACATTGTTTTAATGATTCAATACAGTAATACAACACAGTTTTGTTGATTCAATACAGTAATACAACTGGTTTTAATGATTCAATACAGTAATACAACACAGTTTTAATGATTCAATACAGTAATACAATTTCGTTTTAATGATTCAATACAGTAAGTAATACAACACAGTTTTAATGATTCAATACAGTAACACAACTTTGTTTTAACGATTCAATACAATAATACAACATTGTTTTAATTATTCAATACATTAGTAATACAACATTATTTTAATGATTCAATACAATAATACAACATCGTTTTAATGATGCAGTACAATAATACAACATGGTTTTAATGGTTCAATACAATAATACAACATTGTTTTAATGGTTCAATACAATAATACAACATTGTTTTAATGGTTCAATACAGTAATACAACATTGTTTTAATGGTTCAATACAATAATACAACATTGTTTTAATTGTTCAATACATTAATACAACATGGTTTTAATGATTCAATACAATAATACAACATGGTTTTAATTATTTAGTACAGTAATACAACATGGTTTTAATGGTTCAATACAATAATACAACATGGTTTTAATGGTTCAATACAATAATACAACATTGTTTTAATGTTCAATACAATAATACAACATTGTTTTAATGGTTCAATACAGTAATACAACATTGTTTTAATGGTTCAATACAATAATACAACATTGTTTTAATTGTTCAATACAATAATACAACATGGTTTTAATGATTCAATACAATAATACAACATGGTTTTAATGATTCAATACAATAATACAACATGGTTTTAATTATTAGTACAGTAATACAACATGGTTTTAATGGTTCAATACAATAATACAACATGGTTTTAATGATTCAATACAGTAATACAACAGTGTTTTAATGATTCAATACAATAATATAACACAGTTTTAATGATTCAATACAGTAATACAACACAGTTTTAATGATTCAATACAATAATACAACACAGTTTTAATGATTTAATACAGTAATACAACACAGTTTTAATGATTCAATACAGTAATACAACACAGTTTTAATTATTCAATACAGTAATACAACATTGTTTTAATGATTCAATACAATAATACAACACAGTTTTAATGATTCAATACAGTAATACAACTTGGTTTTAATGATTCAATACAGTAATACAACACAGTTTTAATGATTCAATACAGTAATACAACATTGTTTTAATGATTCAATACAGTAATACAACACAGTTTTAATGATTCAATACAATAATACAATACAGTTTTAATGATTCAATACAGTAATACAACACAGTTTTAATGATTCAATACAGTAATACAACACAGTATTAATGATTCAATACAATAATACAACACAGTTTTAATGATTCAATACAGTAATACAACACAGTTTTAATTATTCAATACAATAATACAACACAGTTTTAATGTTTCAATACAGTAATACAACACAGTTTTAATGATTCAATACAGTAATACAACACAGTTTTAATGATTCAATACAATAATACAACACAGTATTAATGATTCAATACAATAATACAACACAGTTTTAATGATTCAATACAGTAATACAACACAGTTTTAATTATTCAATACAATAATACAACACAGTTTTAATGATTCAATACAGTAATACAACACAGTTTTAATGATCAATACAGTAATACAACACAGTTTTAATTATTCAATACAGTAATACAACATGGTTTTAATGATTCAATACAATAATACAACACAGTTTTAATGATTCAATACAGTAATACAACATTGTTTTAATGATTCAATACAGTAATACAACATTGTTTTAATGATTCAATACAGTAATACAACATTGTTTTAATTATTCAATACAGTAATACAACACAGTTTTAATGATTCAATACAGTAATACAACATTGTTTTAATGATTCAATACAGTAATACAACATTGTTTTAATGATTCAATACAGTAATACAACACAGTTTTAATGATTCAATACAGTAATACAACTTGGTTTTAATGATTCAATACAATAATACAACATAGTTTTAATGATTCAATACAGTAATACAACACAGTTTTAATGATTCAATACAGTAATACAACACAGTTTTAATTATTCAATACAATAATACAACACAGTTTTAATGATTCAATACAGTAATACAACACAGTTTTAATTATTCAATTCAATAATACAACACAGTTTTAATGATTCAATACAGTAAGTAATACAACACAGTTTTAATGATTCAATACAGTAACACAACTTGGTTTTAACGATTCAATACAATAATACAACATTGTTTTAATTATTCAATGCAGTAGTAATACAACATTATTTTAATGATTCAATACAATAATACAACATCGTTTTAATGATGCAGTACAATAATACAACATGGTTTTAATGGTTCAATACAATAATACAACATTGTTTTAATGGTTCAATACAATAATACAACATTGTTGTAATGGTTCAATACAGTAATACAACATTGTTTTAATGGTTCAATACAATAATACAACATTGTTTTAATTGTTCAATACAATAATACAATATGGTTTTAATGATTCAATACAATAATACAACATGGTTTTAATTATTTAGTACAGTAATACAACATGGTTTTAATTATTCAATACAGTCATACAACATGGTTTTAATGATTCAATACAGTAATACAACTTGGTTTTAATGATTCAATACAGTAATACAACTTGGTTTTAATGATTCAATACAGTAATACAACATGGTTTTATTGATTCAATACAGTAATACAACATGGTTTTAATTATTCAATACAGTAATACAACACAGTTTTAATGATTCAATACAGTAATACAACATTGTTTTAATGATTCAATACAGTAATACAACATTGTTTTAATGATTCAATACAGTAATACAACATTGTTTTAATTATTCAATACAGTAATACAACACAGTTTTAATGATTCAATACAGTAATACAACATTGTTTTAACTATTCAATACAGTAATACAACATTGTTTTAATGATTCAATACAGTAATACAACACATTTTTAATGATTCAATACAGTAATACAACTTGGTTTTAATGATTCAATACAATAATACAACATAGTTTTAATGATTCAATACAGTAATACAACATAGTTTTAATGATTCAATACAGTAATACAACATTGTTTTAATTATTCAATACAGTAATACAACATTGTTTTAATGATTCATTACAATAAAACAACACAGTTTTAATGATTCAATACAGTAATACAACACAGTTTTAATGATTCAATACAGTAATGCAACACAGTTTTAATGATTCAATACAGTAAAACAACTTGGTTTTAATGATTCAATACAGAAATACAACACAGTTTTACTGATTCAATACAGTAATACAACTTGGTTTTAATGATTCAATACAGTAATACAACACAGTTTTAATGATTCAATACAGTAATACAATTTCGTTTTAATGATTCAATACAGTAAGTAATACAACATAGTTTTAATGATTCAATACAGTAATACAACATTGTTTTAATGATTCAATACAGTAATACAACACAGTTTTGTTGATTCAATACAGTAATACAACTTGGTTTTAATGATTCAATACAGTAATACAACACAGTTTTAATGATTCAATACAGTAATACAATTTCGTTTTAATGATTCAATACAGTAAGTAATACAACACAGTTTTAATGATTCAATACAGTAACACAACTTGGTTTTAACGATTCAATACAATAATACAACATTGTTTTAATTATTCAATACAGTAGTAATACAACATTATTTTAATGATTCAATACAATAATACAACATCGTTTTAATGATGCAGTACAATAATACAACATGGTTTTAATGGTTCAATACAATAATACAACATTGTTTTAATGGTTCAATACAATAATACAACATTGTTTTAATGGTTCAATACAGTAATACAACATTGTTTTAATGGTTCAATACAATAATACAACATTGTTTTAATTGTTCAATACATTAATACAACATGGTTTTAATGATTCAATACAATAATACAACATGGTTTTAATTATTTAGTACAGTAATACAACATGGTTTTAATGGTTCAATACAATAATACAACATGGTTTTAATGGTTCAATACAATAATACAACATTGTTTTAATGGTTCAATACAATAATACAACATTGTTTTAATGGTTCAATACAGTAATACAACATTGTTTTAATGGTTCAATACAATAATACAACATTGTTTTAATTGTTCAATACAATAATACAACATGGTTTTAATGATTCAATACAATAATACAACATGGTTTTAATGATTCAATACAATAATACAACATGGTTTTAATTATTTAGTACAGTAATACAACATGGTTTTAATGGTTCAATACAATAATACAACATGGTTTTAATGATTCAATACAGTAATACAACAGTGTTTTAATGATTCAATACAATAATATAACACAGTTTTAATGATTCAATACAGTAATACAACACAGTTTTAATGATTCAATACAATAATACAACACAGTTTTAATGATTTAATACAGTAATACAACACAGTTTTAATGATTCAATACAGTAATACAACACAGTTTTAATTATTCAATACAGTAATACAACATTGTTTTAATGATTCAATACAATAATACAACACAGTTTTAATGATTCAATACAGTAATACAACTTGGTTTTAATGATTCAATACAGTAATACAACACAGTTTTAATGATTCAATACAGTAATACAACATTGTTTTAATGATTCAATACAGTAATACAACACAGTTTTAATGATTCAATACAATAATACAACACAGTTTTAATGATTCAATACAGTAATACAACACAGTTTTAATGATTCAATACAGTAATACAACACAGTTTTAATGATTCAATACAATAATACAACACAGTTTTAATGATTCAATACAGTAATACAACACAGTTTTAATTATTCAATACAATAATACAACACAGTTTTAATGTTTCAATACAGTAATACAACACAGTTTTAATGATTCAATACAGTAATACAACACAGTTTTAATGATTCAATACAATAATACAACACAGTATTAATGATTCAATACAATAATACAACACAGTTTTAATGATTCAATACAGTAATACAACACAGTTTTAATTATTCAATACAATAATACAACACAGTTTTAATGATTCAATACAGTAATACAACACAGTTTTAATGATCCAATACAGTAATACAACACAGTTTTAATTATTCAATACAGTAATACAACATGGTTTTAATGATTCAATACAATAATACAACACAGTTTTAATGATTCAATACAGTAATACAACATTGTTTTAATGATTCAATACAGTAATACAACATTGTTTTAATGATTCAATACAGTAATACAACATTGTTTTAATTATTCAATACAGTAATACAACACAGTTTTAATGATTCAATACAGTAATACAACATTGTTTTAATGATTCAATACAGTAATACAACATTGTTTTAATGATTCAATACAGTAATACAACACAGTTTTAATGATTCAATACAGTAATACAACTTGGTTTTAATGATTCAATACAATAATACAACATAGTTTTAATGATTCAATACAGTAATACAACACAGTTTTAATGATTCAATACAGTAATACAACACAGTTTTAATTATTCAATACAATAATACAACACAGTTTTAATGATTCAATACAGTAATACAACACAGTTTTAATTATTCAATTCAATAATACAACACAGTTTTAATGATTCAATACAGTAAGTAATACAACACAGTTTTAATGATTCAATACAGTAACACAACTTGGTTTTAACGATTCAATACAATAATACAACATTGTTTTAATTATTCAATGCAGTAGTAATACAACATTATTTTAATGATTCAATACAATAATACAACATCGTTTTAATGATGCAGTACAATAATACAACATGGTTTTAATGGTTCAATACAATAATACAACATTGTTTTAATGGTTCAATACAATAATACAACATTGTTTTAATGGTTCAATACAGTAATACAACATTGTTTTAATGGTTCAATACAATAATACAACATTGTTTTAATTGTTCAATACAATAATACAATATGGTTTTAATGATTCAATACAATAATACAACATGGTTTTAATTATTTAGTACAGTAATACAACATGGTTTTAATGGTTCAATACAATAATACAACATGGTTTTAATGGTTCAATACAATAATACAACATTGTTTTAATGGTTCAATACAATAATACAACATTGTTTTAATGGTTCAATACAGTAATACAACATTGTTTTAATGGTTCAATACAATAATACAACATTGTTTTAATTGTTCAATACAATAATACAACATGGTTTTAATGATTCAATACAATAATACAACATGGTTTTAATTATTTAATACAGTAATACAACATGGTTTTAATGGTTCAATACAATAATACAACATGGTTTTAATGATTCAATACAGTAATACAACAGTGTTTTAATGATTCAATACAATAATATAACACAGTTTTAATGATTCAATACAGTAATACAACACAGTTTTAATGATTCAATACAATAATACAACACAGTTTTAATGATTTAATACAGTAATACAACACAGTTTTAATGATTCAATACAGTAATACAACACAGTTTTAATTATTCAATACAGTAATACAACATTGTTTTAATGATTCAATACAATAATACAACTTGGTTTTAATGATTCAATACAGTAATACAACACAGTTTTAATGATTCAATACAGTAATACAACATTGTTTTAATGATTCAATACAGTAATACAACACAGTTTTAATTATTCAATACAATAATACAACACAGTTTTAATGATTCAATACAGTAATACAACACAGTTTTAATGATTCAATACAGTAATACAACACAGTTTTAATGATTCAATACAATAATACAACACAGTTTTAATGATTCAATACAGTAATACAACACAGTTTTAATGATTCAATACAGTAATACAACATTGTTTTAATTATTCAATACAGTAATACAACATGGTTTTAATGATTCAATACAGTAATACAACTTGGTTTTAATGATTCAATACAGTAATACAACTTGGTTTTAATGATTCAATACAGTAATACAACATGGTTTTAATGATTCAATACAGTAATACAACATGGTTTTAATGATTCAATACAGTAATACAACATGGTTTTATTGATTCAATACAGTAATACAACATGGTTTTAATTATTCAATACAGTAATACAACATGGTTTTAATGATTCAATACAGTAATACAACACAGTTTTAATGATTCAATACAGTAATACAACATTGTTTTAATGATTCAATACAGTAATACAACATTGTTTTAATGATTCAATACAGTAATACAACATTGTTTTAATTATTCAATACAGTAATACAACACAGTTTTAATGATTCAATACAGTAATACAACATTGTTTTAACTATTCAATACAGTAATACAACATTGTTTTAATGATTCAATACAGTAATACAACACATTATTAATGATTCAATACAGTAATACAACTTGGTTTTAATGATTCAATACAATAATACAACATAGTTTTAATGATTCAATACAGTAATACAACATAGTTTTAATGATTCAATACAGTAATACAACATTGTTTTAATTATTCAATACAGTAATACAACATTGTTTTAATGATTCATTACAATAAAACAACACAGTTTTAATGATTCAATACAGTAATACAACACAGTTTTAATGATTCAATACAGTAATGCAACACAGTTTTAATGATTCAATACAGTAAAACAACTTGGTTTTAATGATTCAATACAGAAATACAACACAGTTTTACTGATTCAATACAGTAATACAACTTGGTTTTAATGATTCAATACAGTAATACAACACAGTTTTAATGATTCAATACAGTAATACAATTTCGTTTTAATGATTCAATACAGTAAGTAATACAACATAGTTTTAATGATTCAATACAGTAATACAACATTGTTTTAATGATTCAATACAGTAATACAACACAGTTTTGTTGATTCAATACAGTAATACAACTTGGTTTTAATGATTCAATACAGTAATACAACACAGTTTTAATGATTCAATACAGTAATACAATTTCGTTTTAATGATTCAATACAGTAAGTAATACAACACAGTTTTAATGATTCAATACAGTAACACAACTTTGTTTTAACGATTCAATACAATAATACAACATTGTTTTAATTATTCAATACAGTAGTAATACAACATTATTTTAATGATTCAATACAATAATACAACATCGTTTTAATGATGCAGTACAATAATACAACATGGTTTTAATGGTTCAATACAATAATACAACATTGTTTTAATGGTTCAATACAATAATACAACATTGTTTTAATGGTTCAATACAGTAATACAACATTGTTTTAATGGTTCAATACAATAATACAACATTGTTTTAATGTTCAATACATTAATACAACATGGTTTTAATGATTCAATACAATAATACAACATGGTTTTAATTATTTAGTACAGTAATACAACATGGTTTTAATGGTTCAATACAATAATACAACATGGTTTTAATGGTTCAATACAATAATACAACATTGTTTTAATGGTTCAATACAATAATACAACATTGTTTTAATGATTCAATACAGTAATACAACATTGTTTTAATGGTTCAATACAATAATACAACATTGTTTTAATTGTTCAATACAATAATACAACATGGTTTTAATGATTCAATACAATAATACAACATGGTTTTAATGATTCAATACAATAATACAACATGGTTTTAATTATTTAGTACAGTAATACAACATGGTTTTAATGGTTCAATACAATAATACAACATGGTTTTAATGATTCAATACAGTAATACAACAGTGTTTTAATGATTCAATACAATAATATAACACAGTTTTAATGATTCAATACAGTAATACAACACAGTTTTAATGATTCAATACAATAATACAACACAGTTTTAATGATTTAATACAGTAATACAACACAGTTTTAATGATTCAATACAGTAATACAACACAGTTTTAATTATTCAATACAGTAATACAACATTGTTTTAATGATTCAATACAATAATACAACACAGTTTTAATGATTCAATACAGTAATACAACTTGGTTTTAATGATTCAATACAGTAATACAACACAGTTTTAATGATTCAATACAGTAATACAACATTGTTTTAATGATTCAATACAGTAATACAACACAGTTTTAATGATTCAATACAATAATACAACACAGTTTTAATGATTCAATACAGTAATACAACACAGTTTTAATGATTCAATACAGTAATACAACACAGTATTAATGATTCAATACAATAATACAACACAGTTTTAATGATTCAATACAGTAATACAACACAGTTTTAATTATTCAATACAATAATACAACACAGTTTTAATGTTTCAATACAGTAATACAACACAGTTTTAATGATTCAATACAGTAATACAACACAGTTTTAATGATTCAATACAATAATACAACACAGTATTAATGATTCAATACAATAATACAACACAGTTTTAATGATTCAATACAGTAATACAACACAGTTTTAATTATTCAATACAATAATACAACACAGTTTTAATGATTCAATACAGTAATACAACACAGTTTTAATGATCCAATACAGTAATACAACACAGTTTTAATTATTCAATACAGTAATACAACATGGTTTTAATGATTCAATACAGTAATACAACACAGTTTTAATGATTCAATACAGTAATACAACATTGTTTTAATGATTCAATACAGTAATACAACATTGTTTTAATGATTCAATACAGTAATACAACATTGTTTTAATTATTCAATACAGTAATACAACACAGTTTTAATGCTTCAATACAGTAATACAACATTGTTTTAATGATTCAATACAGTAATACAACATTGTTTTAATGATTCAATACAGTAATACAACACAGTTTTAATGATTCAATACAGTAATACAACTTGGTTTTAATGATTCAATACAATAATACAACATAGTTTTAATGATTCAATACAGTAATACAACATAGTTTTAATGATTCAATACAGTAATACAACATTGTTTTAATTATTCAATACAGTAATACAACATTGTTTTAATGATTCATTACAATAAAACAACACAGTTTTAATGATTCAATACAGTAATACAACATTGTTTTAATGATTCAATACAGTAATACAACACAGTTTTAATGATTCAATACAGTAATACAACATTGTTTTAATGATTCAATACAGTAATACAACACAGTTTTAATGATTCAATACAGTAATACAACATTGTTTTAATTATTCAATACAGTAATACAACACAGTTTTAATGATTCAATACAGTAATACAACATTGTTTTAATGATTCAATACAGTAATACAACATTGTTTTAATGATTCAATACAATAATACAACATTGTTTTAATGTTTCAATACAGTAATACAACACAGTTTTTATGATTCAATACAATAATATAACACAGTTTTAATGATTCAATACAGTAATACAATACTGTTTTAATTATTGAATACAGTAATAAAAACATGGTTTTAATGGTTTAATACAGTAATACAACACAGTTTTAATGATTCAATACAATAATATAACATAGTTTTAATTACCCACCCACTTCCCGGAGGGCACTGATGATGTCTGCCTAATCCATTATATGGTGTTTGGCCTAAGTTTACCAGCTCACAGACCATTGGATACATAACAACAACCTAACAGAGACAGACATTAAATTATATAGTTCTACAAATTCTATTTTAAATAGGTTGCAACAACCACCTTCACCTAACAGAGACTGACATTAAATTCAACAGTTCTACAAATTCTATTGTAAGTAGGTTACAACAAACACCTTGACCTAACAGAGACTGACATTAAATTCAACAGTTCTACAAATTCTATTGTAAGTAGGTTACAACAAACACCTTGACCTAACAGAGTCTGACATTAAATTCAACAGTTCAACAAATTCTATTTTAAATAGGTTACAACAAACACTTTGACCTAACAGAGACTGACATTAGATTCAACAGTTCTACAAATTCTATTGTAAGTAGGTTACAAAAAATACCTTGACCTAACAGAGACTGACATTAAATTCAACAGTTCTACAAATTCTATTGTAAGTAGGTTACAACAAACACCTTGACCTAACAGAGACTGACATTAAATTCAACAGGTCTACAAATTCTATTGTAAGTAGGTTACAACAAACACCTTGGCCTAACAGAGACTCACATTAAATTCAACAGTTGTACACATTTTTTTTTAAGTAGGTTACAACAAACACCTTGACCTAACAGAGACTGACATTAAATTCAACAGTTCTACAAATTCTATTTTAAATAGGTTACAACAAGCACCTTGACCTAACAGAGACTGATATTAAATTCAACAGTTCTACAAATTCTATTTTAAATAGGTTACAACAAACACTTTGACCTAACAGAGACTGACATTAAATTCAACAGTTCTACAAATTCTATTTTAAATAGGTTACAACAAGCACCTTGACCTAACAGAGACTGACATTAAATTCAACAGTTCTACAAATTCTATTTTAAATAGGTTACAACAAACACTTTGACCTAACAAAGACTGGCATTAAATTCAACAGGTCTACAAATTCTATTGTAAGTAGGTTACAACAAACACCTTGACCTAACAGAGACTGACATTAAATTCAACAGTTCTACAAATTCTATTTTAAATAGGTTACAACAAACACTTTGACCTAACAGAGACTGACATTAAATTCAACAGTTCTACAAATTCTATTTTAAATAGGTTACAACAAGCACCTTGACCTAACAGAGACTGATATTAAATTCAACAGTTCTACAAATTCTATTTTAATAGGTTACAACAAACACCTTGACCTAACAAAGACTGACATTAAATTCAACAGTTCTACAAATTCTATTGTAAGTAGGTTACAACAAACACCTTGACCTAACAGAGACTGACATTAAATTCAACAGTTCTACAAATTCTATTGTAAGTAGGTTACAACAAACACCTTGACCTAACAGAGACTGACATTAAATTCAACAGATCTTCAAATTCTATTGTAAGTAGGTTACAACAAACACCTTGACCTAACAGAGACTCACGTTAAATTCTAATTTCAACAATTCTACAAATTCTATTTGAAGTAGGTTACAACAAACACCTTGACCTAACAGAGACTCACGTTAAATTCTAATTTCAACAATTCTACAAATTCTATTTGAAGTAGGTTACAACAAATACCTTGACCTAACAGAGACTCACATTAAATTCAACAGTTCTACAAATTCTATTTTAAATGTGTTACAACAAACACCTTGACCTAACAGAGACTGACATTAAATTCAACAGTTCTACAAATTCTATTTTAAATGTGTTACAACAAACACTTTGACCTAACAGAGACTGACATTAAATTCAACAGTTCTACAAATTCTATTGTAAGTAGGTTACAAAAAACACCTTGACCTAACAGAGACTGACATTAAATTCAACAGTTCTACAAATTCTATTGTAAGTAGGTTACAACAAACACCTTGACCTAACAGAGACTGACATTAAATTCAACAGGTCTACAAATTCTATTTTAAGTAGGTTACAACAAACACCTTGACCTAACAGAGACTCACGTTAAATTCAACAGTTGTACACATTTTTTTTTAAGTAGGTTGCAACAAACACCTTGACCTAACAGAGACTGACATTAAATTCAACAGGTCTACAAATTCTATTGTAAGTAGGTTACAACAAACACCTTGACCTAACAGAGACTCAAGTTAAATTATAATTTCAACATTTCTACAAATTCTATTTAAGTAGGTTACAACAAACACGTTGACCTAACAGAGACTGACATTAAATTCAACAGTTGCACAAATTCTATTTTAAGTAGGTTACAGTAAACACCTTGACCTAACAGAGACTGACATTAAATTCAACAGTTCTACAAATTCTATTGTATGTCGGTTACAACAAACACCTTGACCTAACAGAGACTGACATTAAATTCAACAGCTGTACAAATTCTATTTTAAGTAGGTTACAACAAGCACCTTGACCTAACAGAGACTGACATTAAATTCAACAGTTCTACAAATTCTTTTGTAAGTAGGTTACAACAAACACCTTGACCTAACAGAGACTGACATTAAATTCAACAGTTCTACAAATTCTATTGTAAGTAGGTTACAACAAAGACCTTGACCTAACAGAGACTGACATTAAATTCAACAGTTCTACAAATTCTATTTTAAATAGGTTACAACAAACACCTTGACCTAACAGAGACTGACATTAAATTCAACAGTTCTACAAATTCTATTTTAAATAGGTTACAACAAACACCTTGACCTAACAGAGACTGACATTAAATTCAACAGTTCAACAATTTCTATTGTAATTAGGTTACAAAAAACACCTTGACCTAACAGAGACTCACGTTAAATTCTAATTTCAACAGTTCTACAAATTCTATTTGAAGTAGGTTACAACAAACACCTTGACCTAACAGAGACTGACATTAAATTCAACAGTTGCACAAATTCTATTTTAAGTAAGTTACAACAAACACCTTGACCTAACAGAGACTGACATTAAATTCAACAGTTCGAACAAATTCTATTTTAAATAGGTTACAACAAACACCTTGACCTAACAGAGACTGACATTAAATTCAACAGTTGCACAAATTCTATTTTAAATGTGTTACAACAAACACCTTGACCTAACAGAGACTGACATTAAATTCAACAGTTCTACAAATTCTATTGTAAGTAGGTTACAACAAACACCTTGACCTAACAGAGACTGACATTAATTTCAACAGTTCTACAAATTCTATTTTAAATAGGTTACAACAAACACCTTGACCTAACAGAGACTGACATTAAATTCAACAGTTCTACAAATTCTATTGTAAGTAGGTTACAACAAACACCTTGACCTAACAGAGACTGACATTAAATTCAACAGTTCTACAAATTCTATTTTAAATAGGTTACAACAAACACTTTGACCTAACAGAGACTGACATTAAATTCAACAGTTCTACAAATTCTATTGTAAGTAGGTTACAAAAAACACCTTGACCTAACAGAGACTGACATTAAATTCAACAGTTCTACAAATTCTATTGTAAGTAGGTTACAACAAACACCTTGACCTAACAGAGACTGACATTAAATTCAACAGGTCTACAAATTCTATTGTAAGTAGGTTACAACAAACACCTTGACCTAACAGAGACTCACATTAAATTCAACAGTTGTACAAATTTTTTTAAGTAGGTTACAACAAACACCTTGACCTAACAGAGACTCACGTTAAATTCTAATTTCAACAGTTCTACAAATTCTATTTGAAGTAGGTTACAACAAACACCTTGACCTAACAGAGACTCACGTTAAATCTAAATTCAACAGTTGCACAAATTCTATTTTAAGTAGGTTACAACAAACACCTTGACCTAACAGAGACTGACATTAAATTCAACAGTTCAACAAATTCTATTGTAAGTAGGTTACAACAAACACCTTGACCTAACAGAGACTGACATTAAATTCAACAGTTCTACAAATTTATTTTAATAGGTTACAACAAACACCTTGACCTAACAGAGACTGACATTAAATTCAACAGTTCTACAAATTCTTTTGTAAGTAGGTTACAACAAACACCTTGACCTAACAGAGACTGACATTAAATTCAACAGTTCTACAAATTCTATTGTAAGTAGGTTACAACAAACACCTTGACCTAACAGAGACTCACGTTAAATTATAATTTCAACATTTCTACAAATTCTATTGTAAGTAGGTTACAACAAACACCTTGACCTAACAGAGACTGACATTAAATTCAACAGTTGCACAAATTCTATTTTAAGTAGGTTACAAAAACACCTTGACCTAACAGAGACTGACATTAAATTCAACAGTTCTACAAATTCTATTGTAAGTAGGTTACAACAAACACCTTGACCTAACAGAGACTGACATTAAATTCAACAGTTGTACAAATTCTATTTTAAGTAGGTTACAACAAGCACCTTGACCTAACAGAGACTGACATTAAATTCAACAGTTCTACAAATTCTTTTGTAAGTAGGTTACAACAAACACCTTGACCTAACAGAGACTGACATTAAATTCAACAGTTCTACAAATTCTATTGTAAGTAGGTTACAACAAACACCTTGACCTAACAGAGACTGACATTAAATTCAACAGTTCTACAAATTCTATTTAAATAGGTTACAACAAACACCTTGACCTAACAGAGACTGACATTAAATTCAACAGTTCTACAAATTCTATTTTAAATAGGTTACAACAAACACCTTGACCTAACAGAGACTGACATTAAATTCAACAGTTCACAATTTCTATTGTAAGTAGGTTACAAAAACACCTTGACCTAACAGAGACTCACGTTAAATTCTAATTCAACAGTTCTACAAATTCTATTTGAAGTAGGTTACAACAAACACCTTGACCTAACAGAGACTGACATTAAATTCAACAGTTGCACAAATTCTATTTTAAGTAGGTTACAACAAACACCTTGACCTAACAGAGACTGACATTAAATTCAACAGTTCTAACAAATTCTATTTTAAATAGGTTACAACAAACACCTTGACCTAACAGAGACTGACATTAAATTCAACAGTTGCACAAATTCTATTTTAAATAGGTTACAACAAACACCTTGACCTAACAGAGACTGACATTAAATTCAACAGTTCTAAAAATTCTATTGTAAGTAGGTTACAACAAACACCTTGACCTAACAGAGACTGACATTAATTTCAACAGTTCTACAAATTCTATTTTAAATAGGTTACAACAAACACCTTGACCTAACAGAGACTGACATTAAATTCAACAGTTCTACAAATTCTATTTTAAATAGGTTACAACAAACACTTTGACCTAACAGAGACTGACATTAAATTCAACAGTTCTACAAATTCTATTGTAAGTAGGTTACAAAAAACACCTTGACCTAACAGAGACTGACATTAAATTCAACAGTTCTACAAATTCTATTGTAAGTAGGTTACAACAAACACCTTGACCTAACAGAGACTGACATTAAATTCAACAGGTCTACAAATTCTATTGTAAGTAGGTTACAACAAACACCTTGACCTAACAGAGACTCACATTAAATTCAACAGTTCTACAAATTTTTTTTTAAGTAGGTTACAACAAACACCTTGACCTAACAGAGACTCACGTTAAATTCTAATTTCAACAGTTCTACAAATTCTATTTGAAGTAGGTTACAACAAACACCTTGACCTAACAGAGACTGACATTTAAATTCAACAGTGCACAAATTCTATTGTAAGTAGGTTACAACAAACACCTTGACCTAACAGAGACTGACATTAAATTCAACAGTTCTACAAATTCTATTGTAAGTAGGTTACAACAAACACCTTGACCTAACAGAGACTGACATTAAATTCAACAGTTCTACAAATTCTATTTTAAATAGGTTACAACAAACACTTTGACCTAACAGAGACTGACATTAAATTCAACAGTTCTACAAATTCTTTTGTAAGTAGGTTACAACAAACACCTTGACCTAACAGAGACTGACATTAAATTCAACAGTTCTACAAATTCTATTGTAAGTAGGTTACAACAAACACCTTGACCTAACAGAGACTCACGTTAAATTCTAATTTCAACAGTTCTACAAATTCTATTTGAAGTAGGTTACAACAAACACCTTGACCTAACAGAGACTCACGTTAAATTCTAATTTCAACAGTTCTACAAATTCTATTTGAAGTAGGTTACAACAAACACCTTGACCTAACAGAGACTGACATTAAATTCAACAGTTCTACAAATTCTATTTTAAATGGTTACAACAAACACCTTGACCTAACAGAGACTGACATTAAATTCAACAGTTCTACAAATTCTATTTTAAATAGGTTACAACAAACACTTTGACCTAACAGAGACTGACATTAAATTCAACAGTTCTACAAATTCTATTGTAAGTAGGTTACAAAAAACACCTTGACCTAACAGAGACTGACATTAAATTCAACAGTTCTACAAATTCTATTGTAAGTAGGTTACAACAAACACCTTGACCTAACAGAGACTGACATTAAATTCAACAGTCTACAAATTCTATTTTAAGTAGGTTACAACAAACACCTTGACCTAACAGAGACTCACGTTAAATTCAACAGTTGTACAAATTTTTTTTTAAGTAGGTTACAACAAACACCTTGACCTAACAGAGACTGACATTAAATTCAACAGGTCTACAAATTCTATTGTAAGTAGGTTACAACAAACACCTTGACCTAACAGAGACTCAAGTTAAATTAAATTCAACATTTCTACAAATTCTATTTAAGTAGGTTACAACAAACACGTTGACCTAACAGAGACTGACATTAAATTCAACAGTTGCACAAATTCTATTTTAAGTAGGTTACAACAAACACCTTGACCTAACAGAGACTGACATTAAATTCAACAGTTCTACAAATTCTATTGTAAGTAGGTTACAACAAACACCTTGACCTAACAGAGACTGACATTAAATTCAACAGTTCTACAAATTCTATTTTAAGTAGGTTACAACAAACACCTTGACCTAACAGAGACTGACATTAAATTCAACAGTTCTACAAATTCTTTTGTAAGTAGGTTACAACAAACACCTTGACCTAACAGAGACTGACATTAAATTCAACAGTTCTACAAATTCTATTGTAAGTAGGTTGCAACAAACACCTTGACCTAACAGAGACTGACATTAAATTCAACAGTTCTACAAATTCTATTTTAAATAGGTTACAACAAACACCTTGACCTAACAGAGACTGACATTAAATTCAACAGTTCTACAAATTCTATTTTAAATAGGTTACAACAAACACCTTGACCTAACAGAGACTGACATTAAATTCAACAGTTCAACAATTTCTATTGTAAGTAGGTTACAAAAAACACCTTGACCTAACAGAGACTCACGTTAAATTCTAATTTCAACAGTTCTACAAATTCTATTTGAAGTAGGTTACAACAAACACCTTGACCTAACAGAGACTGACATTAAATTCAACAGTTGCACAAATTCTATTTTAAGTAGGTTACAACAAACACCTTGACCTAACAGAGACTGACATTAAATTCAACAGTTCTACAAATTCTATTTTAAATAGGTTACAACAAACACCTTGACCTAACAGAGACTGACATTAAATTCAACAGTTGCACAAATTCTATTTTAAATGTGTTACAACAAACACCTTGACCTAACAGAGACTGACATTAAATTCAACAGTTCTACAAATTCTATTGTAAGTAGGTTACAACAAACACCTTGACCTAACAGAGACTGACATTAAATTCAACAGTTCTACAAATTCTATTTTAAGTAGGTTACAACAAACACCTTGACCTAACAGAGACTGACATTAAATTCAACAGTTCTACAAATTCTATTGTAAGTAGGTTACAACAAACACCTTGACCTAACAGAGACTGACATTAAATTCAACAGTTCTACAAATTCTATTTTAAGTAGGTTACAACAAACACCTTGACCTAACAGAGACTGACATTAAATTCAACAGTTCTACAAATTCTATTGTAAGTAGGTTACAAAAAACACCTTGACCTAACAGAGACTGACATTAAATTCAACAGTTCTACAAATTCTATTGTAAGTAGGTTACAACAAACACCTTGACCTAACAGAGACTGACATTAAATTCAACAGTTCTACAAATTCTATTGTAAGTAGGTTACAACAAACACCTTGACCTAACAGAGACTGACATTAAATTCAACAGTTCTACAAATTCTTTTTTAAGTAGGTTACAACAAACACCTTGACCTAACAGAGACTCACGTTAAATTTAATTCAACAGTTCTACAAATTCTATTTGAAGTAGGTTACAACAAACACCTTGACCTAACAGAGACTCACGTTAAATTTAAATTCAACAGTTGCACAAATTCTATTTTAAGTAGGTTACAACAAACACCTTGACCTAACAGAGACTGACATTAAATTCAACAGTTTAACAAATTCTATTGTAAGTAGGTTACAACAAACACCTTGACCTAACAGAGACTGACATTAAATTCAACAGTTCTACAAATTAATTTTAAATAGGTTACAACAAACACTTTGACCTAACAGAGACTGACATTAAATTCAACAGTTCTACAAATTCTTTTGTAAGTAGGTTACAACAAACACCTTGACCTAACAGAGACTGACATTAAATTCAACAGTTCTACAAATTCTATTGTAAGTAGGTTACAACAAACACCTTGACCTAACAGAGACTCACGTTAAATTATAATTTCAACAGTTCTACAAATTCTATTGTAAGTAGGTTACAACAAACACCTTGACCTAACAGAGACTGACATTAAATTCAACAGTTGCACAAATTCTATTTGAAGTAGGTTACAACAAACACCTTGACCTAACAGAGACTGACATTAAATTCAACAGTTCTACAAATTCTATTGTAAGTAGGTTACAACAAACACCTTGACCTAACAGAGACTGACATTAAATTCAACAGTTGTACAAATTCTATTTTAAGTAGGTTACAACAAACACCTTGACCTAACAGAGACTGACATTAAATTCAACAGTTCTACAAATTCTATTGTAAGTAGGTTACAACAAACACCTTGACCTAACAGAGACTGACATTAAATTCAACAGTTCTACAAATTCTATTGTAAGTAGGTTACAACAAACACCTTGACCTAACAGAGACTGACATTAAATTCAACAGTTCTACAAATTCTATTTTAAATAGGTTACAACAAACACCTTGACCTAACAGAGACTGACATTAAATTCAACAGTTCTACAAATTCTATTTTAAATAGGTTACAACAAACACCTTGACCTAACAGAGACTGACATTAAATTCAACAGTTCAACAATTTCTATTGTAATTAGGTTACAAAAAACACCTTGACCTAACAGAGACTCACGTTAAATTCTAATTTCAACAGTTCTACAAATTCTATTTGAAGTAGGTTACAACAAACACCTTGACCTAACAGAGACTGACATTAAATTCAACAGTTGCACAAATTCTATTTTAAGTAGGTTACAACAAACACCTTGACCTAACAGAGACTGACATTAAATTCAACAGTTCTACAAATTCTATTTTAAATAGGTTACAACAAACACCTTGACCTAACAGAGACTGACATTAAATTCAACAGTTCACAAATTCTATTTTAAATGTGTTACAACAAACACCTTGACCTAACAGAGACTGACATTAAATTCAACAGTTCTAAAATTCTATTGTAAGTAGGTTACAACAAACACCTTGACCTAACAGAGACTGACATTAAATTCAACAGTTCTACAAATTCTATTTTAAATAGGTTACAACAAACACCTTGACCTAACAGAGACTGACATTAAATTCAACAGTTCTACAAATTCTATTTAAATAGGTTACAACAAACACCTTGACCTAACAGAGACTGACATTAAATTCAACAGTTCTACAAATTCTATTGTAAGTAGGTTACAAAAACACCTTGACCTAACAGAGACTGACATTAAATTCAACAGTTCTACAAATTCTATTGTAAGTAGGTTACAACAAACACCTTGACCTAACAGAGACTGACATTAAATTCAACAGTTCTACAAATTCTATTGTAAGTAGGTTACAACAAACACCTTGACCTAACAGAGACTGACATTAAATTCAACAGTTGTACAAATTTTTTTTAAGTAGGTTACAACAAACACCTTGACCTAACAGAGACTCACGTTAAATTAATTTCAACAGTTCTACAAATTCTATTTGAAGTAGGTTACAACAAACACCTTGACCTAACAGAGACTCACGTTAAATTTAAATTCAACAGTTGCACAAATTCTATTGTAAGTAGGTTACAACAAACACCTTGACCTAACAGAGACTGACATTAAATTCAACAGTTCTACAAATTCTATTGTAAGTAGGTTACAACAAACACCTTGACCTAACAGAGACTGACATTAAATTCAACAGTTCGAACAAATTCTATTTTAAATAGGTTACAACAAACACTTTGACCTAACAGAGACTGACATTAAATTCAACAGTTCTACAAATTCTTTTGTAAGTAGGTTACAACAAACACCTTGACCTAACAGAGACTGACATTAAATTCAACAGTTCTACAAATTCTATTGTAAGTAGGTTACAACAAACACCTTGACCTAACAGAGACTCACGTTAAATTCTAATTTCAACAGTTCTACAAATTCTATTGAAGTAGGTTACAACAAACACCTTGACCTAACAGAGACTCACGTTAAATTAATTTCAACAGTTCTACAAATTCTATTTGAAGTAGGTTACAACAAACACCTTGACCTAACAGAGACTGACATTAAATTCAACAGTTCTACAAATTCTATTTTAAATGTGTTACAACAAACACCTTGACCTAACAGAGACTGACATTAAATTCAACAGTTCTACAAATTCTATTTTAAATAGGTTACAACAAACACTTTGACCTAACAGAGACTGACATTAAATTCAACAGTTCTACAAATTCTATTGTAAGTAGGTTACAAAAAACACCTTGACCTAACAGAGACTGACATTAAATTCAACAGTTCTACAAATTCTATTGTAAGTAGGTTACAACAAACACCTTGACCTAACAGAGACTGACATTAAATTCAACAGTTCTACAAATTCTATTTTAAGTAGGTTACAACAAACACCTTGACCTAACAGAGACTCACATTAAATTCAACAGTTCTACAAATTTTTTTTAAGTAGGTTACAACAAACACCTTGACCTAACAGAGACTGACATTAAATTCAACAGGTCTACAAATTCTATTGTAAGTAGGTTACAACAAACACCTTGACCTAACAGAGACTCAAGTTAAATTATAATTTCAACATTTCTACAAATTCTATTTAAGTAGGTTACAACAAACACCTTGACCTAACAGAGACTGACATTAAATTCAACAGTTGCACAAATTCTATTTTAAGTAGGTTACAACAAACACCTTGACCTAACAGAGACTGACATTAAATTCAACAGTTCTACAAATTCTTTGTAAGTAGGTTACAACAAACACCTTGACCTAACAGAGACTGACATTAAATTCAACAGTTCTACAAATTCTATTGTAAGTAGGTTACAACAAACACCTTGACCTAACAGAGACTGACATTAAATTCAACAGTTCTACAAATTCTATTTTAAGTAGGTTACAACAAACACCTTGACCTAACAGAGACTGACATTAAATTCAACAGTTCTACAAATTCTATTTTAAGTAGGTTACAACAAACACCTTGACCTAACAGAGACTGACATTAAATTCAACAGTTCTACAATTTCTATTGTAAGTAGGTTACAAAAAACACCTTGACCTAACAGAGACTCACGTTAAATCTAATTTCAACAGTTCTACAAATTCTATTTGAAGTAGGTTACAACAAACACCTTGACCTAACAGAGACTGACATTAAATTCAACAGTTGCACAAATTCTATTTTAAGTAGGTTACAACAAACACCTTGACCTAACAGAGACTGACATTAAATTCAACAGTTCTACAAATTCTATTTAAATAGGTTACAACAAACACCTTGACCTAACAGAGACTGACATTAAATTCAACAGTTGCACAAATTCTATTTAAAGTGTTACAACAAACACCTTGACCTAACAGAGACTGACATTAAATTCAACAGTTCTACAAATTCTATTGTAAGTAGGTTACAACAAACACCTTGACCTAACAGAGACTGACATTAAATTCAACAGTTCTACAAATTCTATTTTAATAGGTTACAACAAACACCTTGACCTAACAGAGACTGACATTAAATTAACAGTTCTACAAATTCTATTGTAAGTAGGTTACAACAAACACCTTGACCTAACAGAGACTGACATTAAATTCAACAGTTCTACAAATTCTATTTTAAATAGGTTACAACAAACACTTTGACCTAACAGAGACTGACATTAAATTCAACAGTTCTACAAATTCTATTGTAAGTAGGTTACAAAAAACACCTTGACCTAACAGAGACTGACATTAAATTCAACAGTTCTACAAATTCTATTGTAAGTAGGTTACAACAAACACCTTGACCTAACAGAGACTGACATTAAATTCAACAGGTCTACAAATTCTATTGTAAGTAGGTTACAACAAACACCTTGACCTAACAGAGACTCACATTAAATTCAACAGTTGTACAAATTTTTTTAAGTAGGTTACAACAAACACCTTGACCTAACAGAGACTCACTTAAATTCTAATTCAACAGTTCTACAAATTCTATTTGAAGTAGGTTACAACAAACACCTTGACCTAACAGAGACTCACGTTAAATTAAATTCAACAGTTGCACAAATTCTATTTTAAGTAGGTTACAACAAACACCTTGACCTAACAGAGACTGACATTAAATTCAACAGTTAACAAATTCTATTGTAAGTAGGTTACAACAAACACCTTGACCTAACAGAGACTGACATTAAATTCAACAGTTCTACAAATTCTATTTTAAGTAGGTTACAACAAACACTTGACCTAACAGAGACTGACATTAAATTCAACAGTTCTACAAATTCTTTGTAAGTAGGTTACAACAAACACCTTGACCTAACAGAGACTGACATTAAATTCAACAGGTCTACAAATTCTATTGTAAGTAGGTTACAACAAACACCTTGACCTAACAGAGACTCACGTTAAATTAAATTCAACATTTCTACAAATTCTATTGTAAGTAGGTTACAACAAACACCTTGACCTAACAGAGACTGACATTAAATTCAACAGTTCACAAATTCTATTTTAAGTAGGTTACAACAAACACCTTGACCTAACAGAGACTGACATTAAATTCAACAGTTCTACAAATTCTATTGTAAGTAGGTTACAACAAACACCTTGACCTAACAGAGACTGACATTAAATTCAACAGTTGTACAAATTCTATTTAAGTAGGTTACAACAAACACCTTGACCTAACAGAGACTGACATTAAATTCAACAGTTCTACAAATTCTTTGTAAGTAGGTTACAACAAACACCTTGACCTAACAGAGACTGACATTAAATTCAACAGTTCTACAAATTCTATTGTAAGTAGGTTACAACAAACACCTTGACCTAACAGAGACTGACATTAAATTCAACAGTTCTACAAATTCTATTTTAAGTAGGTTACAACAAACACCTTGACCTAACAGAGACTGACATTAAATTCAACAGTTCTACAAATTCTATTTTAAATAGGTTACAACAAACACCTTGACCTAACAGAGACTGACATTAAATTCAACAGTTCAACAATTCTATTGTAAGTAGGTTACAACAAACACCTTGACCTAACAGAGACTCACGTTAAATTCTAATTTCAACAGTTCTACAAATTCTATTTGAAGTAGGTTACAACAAACACCTTGACCTAACAGAGACTGACATTAAATTCAACAGTTGCACAAATTCTATTTTAAGTAGGTTACAACAAACACCTTGACCTAACAGAGACTGACATTAAATTCAACAGTTCTACAAATTCTATTTTAAGTAGGTTACAACAAACACCTTGACCTAACAGAGACTGACATTAAATTCAACAGTTGCACAAATTCTATTTTAAATAGGTTACAACAAACACCTTGACCTAACAGAGACTGACATTAAATTCAACAGTTCTACAAATTCTATTGTAAGTAGGTTACAACAAACACCTTGACCTAACAGAGACTGACATTAAATTCAACAGTTCTACAAATTCTATTTTAATAGGTTACAACAAACACCTTGACCTAACAGAGACTGACATTAAATTCAACAGTTCTACAAATTCTATTTTAAATAGGTTACAACAAACACTTTGACCTAACAGAGACTGACATTAAATTCAACAGTTCTACAAATTCTATTGTAAGTAGGTTACAAAAAACACCTTGACCTAACAGAGACTGACATTAAATTCAACAGTTCTACAAATTCTATTGTAAGTAGGTTACAACAAACACCTTGACCTAACAGAGACTGACATTAAATTCAACAGTTCTACAAATTCTATTGTAAGTAGGTTACAACAAACACCTTGACCTAACAGAGACTCACATTAAATTCAACAGTTGTACAAATTTTTTTTAAGTAGGTTACAACAAACACCTTGACCTAACAGAGACTCACGTTAAATTCTAATTTCAACAGTTCTACAAATTCTATTTGAAGTAGGTTACAACAAACACCTTGACCTAACAGAGACTCACGTTAAATTCTAAATTCAACAGTTGCACAAATTCTATTGTAAGTAGGTTACAACAAACACCTTGACCTAACAGAGACTGACATTAAATTCAACAGTTCAACAAATTCTATTGTAAGTAGGTTACAACAAACACCTTGACCTAACAGAGACTGACATTAAATTCAACAGTTCTACAAATTCTATTTTAAATAGGTTACAACAAACACCTTGACCTAACAGAGACTGACATTAAATTCAACAGTTCTACAAATTCTTTTGTAAGTAGGTTACAACAAACACCTTGACCTAACAGAGACTGACATTAAATTCAACAGTCTACAAATTCTATTGTAAGTAGGTTACAACAAACACCTTGACCTAACAGAGACTCACGTTAAATTCTAATTTCAACAGTTCTACAAATTCTATTTGAAGTAGGTTACAACAAACACCTTGACCTAACAGAGACTGACATTAAATTCAACAGTTGCACAAATTCTATTTAAGTAGGTTACAAAAAACACCTTGACCTAACAGAGACTGACATTAAATTCAACAGTTCTACAAATTCTATTTTAAATAGGTTACAACAAACACCTTGACCTAACAGAGACTGACATTAAATTCAACAGTTCACAAATTCTATTTTAAATGTGTTACAACAAACACCTTGACCTAACAGAGACTGACATTAAATTCAACAGTTCTACAAATTCTATTGTAAGTAGGTTACAACAAACACCTTGACCTAACAGAGACTGACAAATTCAACAGTTCTACAAATTCTATTTTAAATAGGTTACAACAAACACCTTGACCTAACAGAGACTGACATTAAATTCAACAGTTCTACAAATTCTATTTTAAATAGGTTACAACAAACACCTTGACCTAACAGAGACTGACATTAAATTCAACAGTTCTACAAATTCTATTGTAAGTAGGTTACAAAAAACACTTGACCTAACAGAGACTGACATTAAATTCAACAGTTCTACAAATTCTATTGTAAGTAGGTTACAACAAACACCTTGACCTAACAGAGACTGACATTAAATTCAACAGTTCTACAAATTCTATTGTAAGTAGGTTACAACAAACACCTTGACCTAACAGAGACTGACATTAAATTCAACAGTTGTACAAATTTTTTTTAAGTAGGTTACAACAAACACCTTGACCTAACAGAGACTCACGTTAAATTTAATTTCAACAGTTCTACAATTCTATTTGTAAGTAGGTTACAACAAACACCTTGACCTAACAGAGACTCACGTTAAATTCTAAATTCAACAGTTCACAAATTCTATTTTAAGTAGGTTACAACAAACACCTTGACCTAACAGAGACTGACATTAAATTCAACAGTTCTACAAATTCTATTGTAAGTAGGTTACAACAAACACCTTGACCTAACAGAGACTGACATTAAATTCAACAGTTCTAACAAATTCTATTTAAATAGGTTACAACAAACACTTTGACCTAACAGAGACTGACATTAAATTCAACAGTTCTACAAATTCTTTTGTAAGTAGGTTACAACAAACACCTTGACCTAACAGAGACTGACATTAAATTCAACAGTTCTACAAATTCTATTGTAAGTAGGTTACAACAAACACCTTGACCTAACAGAGACTGACATTAAATTCAACAGTTCTACAAATTCTATTGTAAGTAGGTTACAACAAACACCTTGACCTAACAGAGACTCACGTTAAATTCTAATTTCAACAGTTCTACAAATTCTATTTGAAGTAGGTTACAACAAACACCTTGACCTAACAGAGACTGACATTAAATTCAACAGTTCTACAAATTCTATTTTAAGTAGGTTACAACAAACACCTTGACCTAACAGAGACTGACATTAAATTCAACAGTTCTACAAATTCTATTGTAAGTAGGTTACAACAAACACCTTGACCTAACAGAGACTGACATTAAATTCAACAGTTGTACAAATTTATTTTAAGTAGGTTACAACAAACACCTTGACCTAACAGAGACTGACATTAAATTCAACAGTTCTACAAATTCTATTTTAAGTAGGTTACAACAAACACCTTGACCTAACAGAGACTGACATTAAATTCAACAGTTCTACAAATTCTATTTTAATAGGTTACAACAAACACCTTGACCTAACAGAGACTGACATTAAATTCAACAGTTCTACAAATTCTATTGTAAGTAGGTTACAACAAACACCTTGACCTAACAGAGACTGACATTAAATTCAACAGTTCTACAAATTCTATTTTAAGTAGGTTACAACAAACACCTTGACCTAACAGAGACTGACATTAAATTCAACAGTTCTACAAATTCTATTGTAAGTAGGTTACAACAAACACCTTGACCTAACAGAGACTGACATTAAATTCAACAGTTCTACAAATTCTATTGTAAGTAGGTTACAACAAACACCTTGACCTAACAGAGACTGACATTAAATTCAACAGTTCTACAAATTCTATTGTAAGTAGGTTACAACAAACACCTTGACCTAACAGAGACTGACATTAAATTCAACAGTTCTACAAATTCTATTGTAAGTAGGTTACAACAAACACCTTGACCTAACAGAGACTCAAGTTAAATTCTAATTTCAACAGTTCTACAAATTCTATTTGAAGTAGGTTACAACAAACACCTTGACCTAACAGAGACTCACGTTAATTCTAAATTCAACAGTTGCACAAATTCTATTTTAAGTAGGTTACAACAAACACCTTGACCTAACAGAGACTGACATTAAATTCAACAGTTCTACAAATTCTATTTTAAGTAGGTTACAACAAACACCTTGACCTAACAGAGACTGACATTAAATTCAACAGTTCTAACAAATTCTATTTTAAGTAGGTTACAACAAACACCTTGACCTAACAGAGACTGACATTAAATTCAACAGTTCTACAAATTCTATTGTAAGTAGGTTACAACAAACACCTTGACCTAACAGAGACTGACATTAAATTCAACAGTTCTACAAATTCTATTTTAAGTAGGTTACAACAAACACCTTGACCTAACAGAGACTGACATTAAATTCAACAGTTGTACAAATTCTATTGTAAGTAGGTTACAACAAACACCTTGACCTAACAGAGACTCACGTTAAATTCTAATTCAACAGTTCTACAAATTCTATTGTAAGTAGGTTACAACAAACACCTTGACCTAACAGAGACTGACATTAAATTCAACAGTTCGCACAAATTCTATTTTAAATAGGTTACAACAAACACCTTGACCTAACAGAGACTGACATTAAATTCAACAGTTCTACAAATTCTATTTAAATAGGTTACAACAAACACCTTGACCTAACAGAGACTGACATTTAATTCAACAGTTCTACAAATTCTATTTGAAGTAGGTTACAACAAACACCTTGACCTAACAGAGACTGACATTAAATTCAACAGTTCTACAAATTCTATTTGAAGTAGGTTACAACAAACACCTTGACCTAACAGAGACTGACATTAAATTCAACAGTTCTACAAATTCTATTGTAAGTAGGTTACAACAAACACCTTGACCTAACAGAGACTGACATTAAATTCAACAGTTCACAAATTCTATTTTAAGTAGGTTACAACAAACACCTTGACCTAACAGAGACTGACATTAAATTCAACAGTTCTACAAATTCTATTGTAAGTAGGTTACAACAAACACCTTGACCTAACAGAGACTGACATTAAATTCAACAGTTCTACAAATTCTATTTTAAATAGGTTACAACAAACACCTTGACCTAACAGAGACTGACATTAAATTCAACAGTTCTACAAATTCTATTGTAAGTAGGTTACAACAAACACCTTGACCTAACAGAGACTGACATTAAATTCAACAGTTCTACAAATTCTATTGTAAGTAGGTTACAACAAACACCTTGACCTAACAGAGACTCACGAAATTTAATTTCAACAGTTCTACAAATTCTATTGTAAGTAGGTTACAACAAACACCTTGACCTAACAGAGACTGACATTAAATTCAACAGGTCTACAAATTCTATTGTAAGTAGGTTACAACAAACACCTTGACCTAACAGAGACTGACATTAAATTCAACAGTTGTACAAATTCTATTTTAAGTAGGTTACAACAAACACCTTGACCTAACAGAGACTGACATTAAATTCAACAGGCTACAAATTCTATTGTAAGTAGGTTACAACAAACACCTTGACCTAACAGAGACTGACATTAAATTCAACAGTTCTACAAATTCTATTGTAAGTAGGTTACAACAAACACCTTGACCTAACAGAGACTGACATTAAATTCAACAGTTCTACAAATTCTATTGTAAGTAGGTTACAACAAACACCTTGACCTAACAGAGACTGACATTAAATTCAACAGTTCTACAAATTCTATTGTAAGTAGGTTACAACAAACACCTTGACCTAACAGAGACTGACATTAAATTCAACAGTTCTACAAATTTTTTTAAGTAGGTTACAACAAACACCTTGACCTAACAGAGACTGACATTTAATTTCAACAGTTCTACAAATTCTATTGTAAGTAGGTTACAACAAACACCTTGACCTAACAGAGACTGACATTAAATTCAACAGGTCTACAAATTCTATTGTAAGTAGGTTACAACAAACACCTTGACCTAACAGAGACTGACATTAAATTCAACAGTTGTACAAATTCTATTTTAAGTAGGTTACAACAAGCACCTTGACCTAACAGAGACTGACATTAAATTCAACAGGTCTACAAATTCTATTGTAAGTAGGTTACAACAAACACCTTGACCTAACAGAGACTGACATTAAATTCAACAGTTGTACAATTTTTTTAAAGTAGGTTACAACAAACACCTTGACCTAACAGAGACTGACATTAAATTCAACAGTTCTACAAATTCTATTGTAAGTAGGTTACAACAAACACCTTGACCTAACAGAGACTGACATTAATTCAACAGTTCTACAAATTCTATTGTAAGTAGGTTACAAACACCTTGACCTAACAGAGACTGACATTAAATTCAACAGTTCTACAAATTCTATTGTAAGTAGGTTACAACAAACACCTTGACCTAACAGAGACTGACATTAAATTCAACAGTTCTACAAATTCTATTGTAAGTAGGTTACAACAAACACCTTGACCTAACAGAGACTGACATTAAATTCAACAGTTGCACAAATTCTATTTTAAATACGTAGGGAGGTCAAAAAGTAATGCACACCAATTTTTTTCTCGGAAACTATTCGGGCAAAATGTGTGAAATTTTCACAGATTGTAGCTGAACATCCCCTTACACTACCTATTTTTCAACATAATCCTCGTCCAAGCGTATTGCCTTACGCCAACGCGAAACTAGGTCATGAATGCCACGTTTGTACCAAGTTTTGTCCTGCTCGCGTAGCCATTTTTTAACTGCACAGATCACATCCTCATCATTGTCAAAGTGTGTCCCACGCAGGAATTTTTTGAGTGGTCCAAACAGATGGAAATCTGAGGGAGCCAGATCAGGGCTGTAAGGAGGATGGGGCAGTACAGTCCAACCAAATTTGTTGATTGCTTCCCGTGTTACCAGACTTGTGTGAGGGCGTGCATTGTCATGTTGAAGCAACAAATCTACAGATGGCTTATTAGGCCGAACTCTGTGGAACCCATTTTGAGTTTTGTCAGTGTATTGATGTAAGCTGTCGAGTTGATTGTCTCACCTCTTGTCATTACATCAACAAGAATCACACCATCAATGTCCCAGAAGACAGTGATCATCACCTTTCCGGCTGATGGAGATGTTTTGAATTTTTTTTTGGTGACTGCGGATGATGCCATTCCATTAAATGCATTTTTGTTTCAGGCTCATAATAATGTGCCCACGTTTCGTCACCGGTAACAATTTTGACAAAAACATTTCTCCTTCAACACCGAACGCTCCAACAATTCAGAACAGAATGTTTTCCTTTGAACTCTGTGATCATTTGTTAGGCACCGAGGAACCCATCGAGCGCAAATCTTTGAATATCCGAGAGTTTTAAAAATTGCGATTGCACTTCCTTGCTGACTGTAAGCTGCAATGCAATTGCTGACTAGTGATACGCCTATCCTTACGAATAATGGCATCAGCCGGTTTAACATGTCTGTGCTGGTAGCCGAGGCAACACGTCCAGAACGCGGTAAATCATGCAGCTCCACTCGTACACTTCTGCAGCTTTAATTCTCTGAACCCAGCGACTAACTGTGCTCCTATCGACTGCAGAACATTAGTACACTGCACACAGTCGTTTATGAATGTTTGCCACAGTTTCTTTTTCCGCAACAGAAATTCTATGACAATTCGCTGTTTGTAACGGACATTGTTGACAAGCTCCATTTTAACGGTTCATAGATTGCGTAATATTTATCAGAATGCTGTGCAATTTGGTGCACATAATTGAAACATGTCATATTCCAAGTGTGCAAAATTTCATATTCCTATCTTTATTATTAGCCGAGAAAAACATTGGTGTGCATTACTTTTTGACCTCCCTTCAGTAGGTTACAACAAACACCTTGACCTAACAGAGACTGAAATTAAATTCAACAGTTCAACAAATTCTATTGTAAGTAGGTTACAACAAACACCTTGACCTAACAGAGACTGACATTAAATTCAACAGTTCTACAAATTCTATTTGAAGTAGGTTACAACAAACACCTTGACCTAACAGAGACTGACATTAAATTCAACAGTTCTACAAATTCTATTGTAAGTAGGTTACAACAAACACCTTGACCTAACAGAGACTGATATTAAATTCAACAGTTCTACAAATTCTATTTTAAATAGGTTACAACAAACACCTTGACCTAACAGAGACTGACATTAAATTCAACAGTTCTACAAATTCTATTGTAAGTAGGTTACAACAAACACCTTGACCTAACAGAGACTGACATTAAATTCAACAGTTCTACAAATTCTTTTGTAAGTAGGTTACAACAAACACCTTGACCTAACAGAGACTCACGTTATATTCTAATTTCAACAGTTCTACAAATTCTATTTGAAGTAGGTTACAACAAACACCTTGACCTAACAGAGACTGACATTAAATTCAACAGTTCTACAAATTCTATTTTAAATAGGTTACAACAAACACCTTGACCTAACAGAGACTGACATTAAATTCAACAGTTCTACAAATTCTATTTTAAATAGGTTACAACAAACACCTTGACCTAACAGAGACTGACATTAAATTCAACAGTTCTACAAATTCTATTTTAAGTAGGTTACAACAAACACCTTGACCTAACAGAGACTGACATTAAATTCAACAGTTCTACAAATTCTATTTTAAGTAGGTTACAACAAACACTTTGACCTAACAGAGACTGACATTAAATTCAACAGTTCTACAAATTCTTTTGTAAGTAGGTTACAAAAAACCTTGACCTAACAGAGACTGACATTAAATTCAACAGTTCTACAAATTCTATTGTAAGTAGGTTACAACAAACACCTTGACCTAACAGAGACTGACATTAAATTCAACAGTTCACAAATTCTATTTTAAGTAGGTTACAACAAACACCTTGACCTAACAGAGACTGACATTAAATTCAACAGTTCTACAAATTCTATTGTAAGTAGGTTACAACAAACACCTTGACCTAACAGAGACTGACATTAAATTCAACAGTTCTACAAATTCTATTGTAAGTAGGTTACAACAAACACCTTGACCTAACAGAGACTGACATTAAATTCAACAGTTCTAAAAATTCTATTTTAAATAGGTTACAACAAACACCTTGACCTAACAGAGACTGACATTAAATTCAACAGTTCTACAAATTCTATTGTAAGTAGGTTACAACAAACACCTTGACCTAACAGAGACGTTAAATTCTAAATTCAACAGTTCTACAAATTCTATTGTAAGTAGGTTACAACAAACACCTTGACCTAACAGAGACTGACATTAAATTCAACAGTTCTACAAATTCTATTTTAAATAGGTTACAACAAACACCTTGACCTAACAGAGACTGACATTAAATTCAACAGTTCTACAAATTCTATTTTAAATAGGTTACAACAAACACCTTGACCTAACAGAGACTGACATTAAATTCAACAGTTCTACAAATTCTATTTGAAGTAGGTTACAACAAACACCTTGACCTAACAGACTGACATTAAATTCAACAGTTCTACAAATTCTATTTAAGTAGGTTACAACAAACACCTTGACCTAACAGAGACTGACATTAAATTCAACAGTTCTACAAATTCTATTGAAGTAGGTTACAACAAACACCTTGACCTAACAGAGACTGACATTAAATTCAACAGTTCTACAAATTCTATTGTAAGTAGGTTACAACAAACACCTTGACCTAACAGAGACTGACATTAAATTCAACAGTTCACAAATTCTATTTTAAGTAGGTTACAACAAACACCTTGACCTAACAGAGACTGACATTAAATTCAACAGTTCTACAAATTCTATTGTAAGTAGGTTACAACAAACACCTTGACCTAACAGAGACTGACATTAAATTCAACAGTTCTACAAATTCTATTTTAAGTAGGTTACAACAAACACCTTGACCTAACAGAGACTGACATTAAATTCAACAGTTCTACAAATTCTATTTTAAGTAGGTTACAACAAACACCTTGACCTAACAGAGACTGACATTAAATTCAACAGTTCTACAAATTCTATTGTAAGTAGGTTACAACAAACACCTTGACCTAACAGAGACTGACATTAATTCAACAGTTCTACAAATTCTATTTAAGTAGGTTACAACAAACACCTTGACCTAACAGAGACTGACATTAAATTCAACAGTTCTACAAATTCTATTGTAAGTAGGTTACAACAAACACCTTGACCTAACAGAGACTGACATTAAATTCAACAGTTCTACAAATTCTATTTTAAGTAGGTTACAACAAACACTTTGACCTAACAGAGACTGACATTAAATTCAACAGTTCTACAAATTCTATTGTAAGTAGGTTACAACAAACACCTTGACCTAACAGAGACTGACATTAAATTCAACAGTTCTACAAATTCTATTGTAAGTAGGTTACAACAAACACCTTGACCTAACAGAGACTGACATTAAATTCAACAGTTCTACAAATTCTATTGTAAGTAGGTTACAACAAACACCTTGACCTAACAGAGACTGACATTAAATTCAACAGTTGTACAAATTTATTTTAAGTAGGTTACAACAAACACCTTGACCTAACAGAGACTGACGAAATTAAATTCAACAGTTCTACAAATTCTATTGAAGTAGGTTACAACAAACACCTTGACCTAACAGAGACTCACGAAATTAAATTCAACAGTTCTACAAATTCTATTTTAAGTAGGTTACAACAAACACCTTGACCTAACAGAGACTGACATTAAATTCAACAGTTCTACAAATTCTATTGTAAGTAGGTTACAACAAACACCTTGACCTAACAGAGACTGACATTAAATTCAACAGTTCTACAAATTCTATTTTAAGTAGGTTACAACAAACACCTTGACCTAACAGAGACTGACATTAAATTCAACAGTTCTACAAATTCTTTTGTAAGTAGGTTACAACAAACACCTTGACCTAACAGAGACTGACATTAAATTCAACAGTTCTACAAATTCTATTGTAAGTAGGTTACAACAAACACCTTGACCTAACAGAGACTCACGTTAAATTAAATTTCAACATTTCTACAAATTCTATTGTAAGTAGGTTACAACAAACACCTTGACCTAACAGAGACTGACATTAAATTCAACAGTTGCACAAATTCTATTTTAAGTAGGTTACAACAAACACCTTGACCTAACAGAGACTGACATTAAATTCAACAGTTCTACAAATTCTATTGTAAGTAGGTTACAACAAACACCTTGACCTAACAGAGACTGACATTAAATTCAACAGTTCTACAAATTCTATTTTAAGTAGGTTACAACAAACACCTTGACCTAACAGAGACTGACATTAAATTCAACAGTTCTACAAATTCTTTTGTAAGTAGGTTACAACAAACACCTTGACCTAACAGAGACTGACATTAAATTCAACAGTTCTACAAATTCTATTGTAAGTAGGTTACAACAAACACCTTGACCTAACAGAGACTGACATTAAATTCAACAGTTCTACAAATTCTATTTTAAGTAGGTTACAACAAACACCTTGACCTAACAGAGACTGACATTAAATTCAACAGTTCTACAAATTCTATTTTAAGTAGGTTACAACAAACACCTTGACCTAACAGAGACTGACATTAAATTCAACAGTTCTACAAATTCTATTGTAAGTAGGTTACAAAAAACACCTTGACCTAACAGAGACTCACGTTAAATTCTAATTTCAACAGTTCTACAAATTCTATTTGAAGTAGGTTACAACAAACACCTTGACCTAACAGAGACTGACATTAAATTCAACAGTTGCACAAATTCTATTTTAAGTAGGTTACAACAAACACCTTGACCTAACAGAGACTGACATTAAATTCAACAGTTCTACAAATTCTATTTTAAGTAGGTTACAACAAACACCTTGACCTAACAGAGACTGACATTAAATTCAACAGTTGCACAAATTCTATTTTAAATAGGTTACAACAAACACCTTGACCTAACAGAGACTGACATTAAATTCAACAGTTCTACAAATTCTATTGTAAGTAGGTTACAACAAACACCTTGACCTAACAGAGACTGACATTAAATTCAACAGTTCTACAAATTCTATTTTAAGTAGGTTACAACAAACACCTTGACCTAACAGAGACTCACGTTAAATTTAATTTCAACAGTTCTACAAATTCTATTGAAGTAGGTTACAACAAACACCTTGACCTAACAGAGACTGACATTAAATTCAACAGTTGCACAAATTCTATTTTAAGTAGGTTACAACAAACACCTTGACCTAACAGAGACTGACATTAAATTCAACAGTTCACAAATTCTATTTTAAATAGGTTACAACAAACACCTTGACCTAACAGAGACTGACATTAAATTCAACAGTTCTACAAATTCTATTGTAAGTAGGTTACAACAAACACCTTGACCTAACAGAGACTGACATTAATTCAACAGTTCTACAAATTCTATTTAAGTAGGTTACAACAAACACCTTGACCTAACAGAGACTGACATTAAATTCAACAGTTCTACAAATTCTATTGTAAGTAGGTTACAACAAACACCTTGACCTAACAGAGACTGACATTAAATTCAACAGTTCTACAAATTCTATTTTAAATAGGTTACAACAAACACTTTGACCTAACAGAGACTGACATTAAATTCAACAGTTCTACAAATTCTATTGTAAGTAGGTTACAAAAAACACCTTGACCTAACAGAGACTGACATTAAATTCAACAGTTCTACAAATTCTATTGTAAGTAGGTTACAACAAACACCTTGACCTAACAGAGACTGACATTAAATTCAACAGTTCTACAAATTCTATTGTAAGTAGGTTACAACAAACACCTTGACCTAACAGAGACTGACATTAAATTCAACAGTTGTACAAATTCTATTTTAAGTAGGTTACAACAAACACCTTGACCTAACAGAGACTCACGAAATTTAAATTCAACAGTTCTACAAATTCTATTTGAAGTAGGTTACAACAAACACCTTGACCTAACAGAGACTCACGTTAAATTCTAAATTCAACAGTTGCACAAATTCTATTTTAAGTAGGTTACAACAAACACCTTGACCTAACAGAGACTGACATTAAATTCAACAGTTCTACAAATTCTATTGTAAGTAGGTTACAACAAACACCTTGACCTAACAGAGACTGACATTAAATTCAACAGTTCTACAAATTCTATTTTAAATAGGTTACAACAAACACCTTGACCTAACAGAGACTGACATTAAATTCAACAGTTCTACAAATTCTTTTGTAAGTAGGTTACAACAAACACCTTGACCTAACAGAGACTGACATTAAATTCAACAGTTCTACAAATTCTATTGTAAGTAGGTTACAACAAACACCTTGACCTAACAGAGACTCACGTTAAATTATAATTCAACAGTTCTACAAATTCTATTGTAAGTAGGTTACAACAAACACCTTGACCTAACAGAGACTGACATTAAATTCAACAGTTGCACAAATTCTATTTTAAGTAGGTTACAACAAACACCTTGACCTAACAGAGACTGACATTAAATTCAACAGTTCTACAAATTCTATTGTATGTAGGTTACAACAAACACCTTGACCTAACAGAGACTGACATTAAATTCAACAGCTACAAATTCTATTTTAAGTAGGTTACAACAAACACCTTGACCTAACAGAGACTGACATTAAATTCAACAGTTCTACAAATTCTTTTGTAAGTAGGTTACAACAAACACCTTGACCTAACAGAGACTGACATTAAATTCAACAGTTCTACAAATTCTATTGTAAGTAGGTTACAACAAACACCTTGACCTAACAGAGACTGACATTAAATTCAACAGTTCTACAAATTCTATTTTAAATAGGTTACAACAAACACCTTGACCTAACAGAGACTGACATTAAATTCAACAGTTCTACAAATTCTATTTTAAATAGGTTACAACAAACACCTTGACCTAACAGAGACTGACATTAAATTCAACAGTTCTACAATTTCTATTGTAAGTAGGTTACAAAAAACACCTTGACCTAACAGAGACTCACGTTAAATTCTAATTTCAACAGTTCTACAAATTCTATTTGAAGTAGGTTACAACAAACACCTTGACCTAACAGAGACTGACATTAAATTCAACAGTTGCACAAATTCTATTTTAAGTAGGTTACAACAAACACCTTGACCTAACAGAGACTGACATTAAATTCAACAGTTCTACAAATTCTATTTTAAATAGGTTACAACAAACACCTTGACCTAACAGAGACTGACATTAAATTCAACAGTTGCACAAATTCTATTTAAATGTGTTACAACAAACACCTTGACCTAACAGAGACTGACATTAAATTCAACAGTTCTACAAATTCTATTGTAAGTAGGTTACAACAAACACCTTGACCTAACAGAGACTGACATTAAATTCAACAGTTCTACAAATTCTATTTTAAATAGGTTACAACAAGCACCTTGACCTAACAGAGACTGACATTAAATTCAACAGTTCTACAAATTCTATTTTAAATAGGTTACAACAAACACTTTGACCTAACAGAGACTGACATTAAATTCAACAGTTCTACAAATTCTATTGTAAGTAGGTTACAAAAAACACCTTGACCTAACAGAGACTGACATTAAATTCAACAGTTCTACAAATTCTATTGTAAGTAGGTTACAACAAACACCTTGACCTAACAGAGACTGACATTAAATTCAACAGGTCTACAAATTCTATTGTAAGTAGGTTACAACAAACACCTTGACCTAACAGAGACTCACATTAAATTCAACAGTTGTACAAATTTTTTTAAGTAGGTTACAACAAACACCTTGACCTAACAGAGACTCACGTTAAATTCTAATTTCAACAGTTCTACAAATTCTATTTGAAGTAGGTTACAACAAACACCTTGACCTAACAGAGACTCACGTTAAATTCTAAATTCAACAGTTGCACAAATTCTATTGTAAGTAGGTTACAACAAACACCTTGACCTAACAGAGACTGACATTAAATTCAACAGTTCAACAAATTCTATTGTAAGTAGGTTACAACAAACACCTTGACCTAACAGAGACTGACATTAAATTCAACAGTTCTACAAATTCTATTTTAAATAGGTTACAACAAACACTTGACCTAACAGAGACTGACATTAAATTCAACAGTTCTACAAATTCTTTTGTAAGTAGGTTACAACAAACACCTTGACCTAACAGAGACTGACATTAAATTCAACAGGTCTACAAATTCTATTGTAAGTAGGTTACAACAAACACCTTGACCTAACAGAGACTCACGTTAAATTCTAATTCAACAGTTCTACAAATTCTATTTGAAGTAGGTTACAACAAACACCTTGACCTAACAGAGACTGACATTAAATTCAACAGTTGCACAAATTCTATTTAAGTAGGTTACAAAAAACACCTTGACCTAACAGAGACTGACATTAAATTCAACAGTTCGAACAAATTCTATTTTAAATAGGTTACAACAAACACCTTGACCTAACAGAGACTGACATTAAATTCAACAGTTGCACAAATTCTATTTTAAATGTGTTACAACAAACACCTTGACCTAACAGAGACTGACATTAAATTCAACAGTTCTAAAAATTCTATTGTAAGTAGGTTACAACAAACACCTTGACCTAACAGAGACTGACATTAATTTCAACAGTTCTACAAATTCTATTTTAAATAGGTTACAACAAACACCTTGACCTAACAGAGACTGACATTAAATTAACAGTTCTACAAATTCTATTTTAAATAGGTTACAACAAACACTTTGACCTAACAGAGACTGACATTAAATTCAACAGTTCTACAAATTCTATTGTAAGTAGGTTACAAAAAACACCTTGACCTAACAGAGACTGACATTAAATTCAACAGTTCTACAAATTCTATTGTAAGTAGGTTACAACAAACACCTTGACCTAACAGAGACTGACATTAAATTCAACAGGTCTACAAATTCTATTGTAAGTAGGTTACAACAAACACCTTGACCTAACAGAGACTCACATTAAATTCAACAGTTGTACAATTTTTTTTTAAGTAGGTTACAACAAACACCTTGACCTAACAGAGACTCACGTTAAATTCTAATTTCAACAGTTCTACAATTCTATTTGAAGTAGGTTACAACAAACAACTTGACCTAACAGAGACTCACGTTAAATTCTAAATTCAACAGTTGCACAAATTCTATTTAAGTAGGTTACAACAAACACCTTGACCTAACAGAGACTGACATTAAATTCAACAGTTCAACAAATTCTATTGTAAGTAGGTTACAACAAACACCTTGACCTAACAGAGACTGACATTAAATTCAACAGTTCGAACAAATTCTATTTTAAATAGGTTACAACAAACACTTTGACCTAACAGAGACTGACATTAAATTCAACAGTTCTACAAATTCTTTTGTAAGTAGGTTACAACAAACACCTTGACCTAACAGAGACTGACATTAAATTCAACAGTTCTACAAATTCTATTGTAAGTAGGTTACAACAAACACCTTGACCTAACAGAGACTGACATTAAATTCAACAGGTCTACAAATTCTATTGTAAGTAGGTTACAACAAACACCTTGACCTAACAGAGACTCACGTTAAATTCTAATTTCAACAATTCTACAAATTCTATTTGAAGTAGGTTACAACAAACACCTTGACCTAACAGAGACTGACATTAAATTCAACAGTTCTACAAATTCTATTTTAAGTAGGTTACAACAAACACCTTGACCTAACAGAGACTGACATTAAATTCAACAGGTCTACAAATTCTATTGTAAGTAGGTTACAACAAACACCTTGACCTAACAGAGACTCACGTTAAATTCAACAGTTGTACAAATTTTTTTAAGTAGGTTACAACAAACACCTTGACCTAACAGAGACTGACATTAAATTCAACAGTTCTACAAATTCTATTTTAAATAGGTTACAACAAGCACCTTGACCTAACAGAGACTGACATTAAATTCAACAGTTCTACAAATTCTATTTTATATAGGTTACAACAAACACTTTGACCTAACAGAGACTGACATTAAATTCAACAGTTCTACAAATTCTATTGTAAGTAGGTTACAACAAACACCTTGACCTAACAGAGACTGACATTAAATTCAACAGTTCTACAAATTCTATTTAAATAGGTTACAACAAACACTTGACCTAACAGAGACTGACATTAAATTCAACAGTTCTACAAATTCTATTGTAAGTAGGTTACAACAAACACCTTGACCTAACAGAGACTGACATTAAATTCAACAGTTCAACAAATTCTATTGTAAGTAGGTTACAACAAACACCTTGACCTAACAGAGACTGACATTAAATTCAACAGTTCTACAAATTCTATTGTAAGTAGGTTACAACAAACACCTTGACCTAACAGAGACTGACATTAAATTCAACAGTTCTACAAATTCTATTGTAAGTAGGTTACAACAAACACCTTGACCTAACAGAGACTCAAGTTAAATTCTAATTTCAACATTTCTACAAATTCTATTTGAAGTAGGTTACAACAAACAACTTGACCTAACAGAGACTCACGTTAAATTCTAAATTCAACAGTTGCACAAATTCTTTTTAAGTAGGTTACAACAAACACCTTGACCTAACAGAGACTGACATTAAATTCAACAGTTCAACAAATTCTATTTTAAGTAGGTTACAACAAACACCTTGACCTAACAGAGACTGACATTAAATTCAACAGTTCGAACAAATTCTATTTTAAATAGGTTACAACAAGCACCTTGACCTAACAGAGACTGAAATTAAATTCAACAGTTCTACAAATTCTATTGTAAGTAGGTTACAACAAACACCTTGACCTAACAGAGACTGACATTAAATTCAACAGTTCAACAAATTCTATTTTAAATAGGTTACAACAAACACCTTGACCTAACAGAGACTGACATTAAATTCAACAGTTGTACAAATTCTATTGTAAGTAGGTTACAACAAACACCTTGACCTAACAGAGACTCACGTTAAATTCTAATTTCAACAGTTCTACAAATTCTATTGTAAGTAGGTTACAACAAACACCTTGACCTAACAGAGACTGACATTAAATTCAACAGTTCGAACACAAATTCTATTTTAAATAGGTTACAACAAACACCTTGACCTAACAGAGACTGACATTAAATTCAACAGTTCTACAAATTCTATTTTAAATAGGTTACAACAAACACTTTGACCTAACAGAGACTGACATTTAATTCAACAGTTCTACAAATTCTATTTGAAGTAGGTTACAACAAACACTTTGACCTAACAGAGACTGACATTAAATTCAACAGTTCTACAAATTCTATTTGAAGTAGGTTACAACAAACACCTTGACCTAACAGAGACAGACATTAAATTCAACAGGTCTACAAATTCTATTGTAAGTAGGTTACAACAAACACCTTGACCTAACAGAGACTGACATTAAATTTAACAGTTGCACAAATTCTATTTTAAGTAGGTTACAACAAACACCTTGACCTAACAGAGACTGACATTAAATTCAACAGTTCTACAAATTCTATTGTAAGTAGGTTGCAACAAACACCTTGACCTAACAGAGACTGACATTAAATTCAACAGTTCTACAAATTCTATTTTAAATAGGTTACAACAAACACCTTGACCTAACAGAGACTGACATTAAATTCAACAGTTGTACAAATTCTATTGTAAGTAGGTTACAACAAACACCTTGACCTAACAGAGACTGACATTAAATTCAACAGTTGTACAAATTCTATTGTAAGTAGGTTACAACAAACACCTTGACCTAACAGAGACTCACGTTAAATTCTAATTTCAACAGTTCTACAAATTCTATTGTAAGTAGGTTACAACAAACACCTTGACCTAACAGAGACTGACATTAAATTCAACAGGTCTACAAATTCTATTGTATGTAGGTTACAACAAACACCTTGACCTAACAGAGACTGACATTAAATTCAACAGCTGTACAAATTCTGTTTTAAGTAGGTTACAACAAACACCTTGACCTAACAGAGACTGACATTAAATTCAACAGGCTACAAATTCTATTGTAAGTAGGTTACAACAAAAACCTTGACCTAACAGAGACTGACATTTAATTCAACAGTTCTACAAATTCTATTGTAAGTAGGTTACTATAAACACCTTGACCTAACAGAGACTGACATTAAATTCAACAGTTCTACAAATTCTATTGTAAGTAGGTTACAACAAACACCTTGACCTAACAGAGACTGACATTAAATTCAACAGGTCTACAAATTCTATTGTAAGTAGTTTACAACAAACACCTTGACCTAACAGAGACTCACATTAAATTCAACAGTTGTACAAATTTTTTTTTAAGTAGGTTACAACAAACAACTTGACCTAACAGAGACTCACGTTAAATTCTAATTTCAACAGTTCTACAAATTCTATTGTAAGTAGGTTACAACAAACACCTTGACCTAACAGAGACTGACATTAAATTCAACAGGTCTACAAATTCTATTGTAAGTAGGTTACAACAAACACCTTGACCTAACAGAGACTGACATTAAATTCAACAGCTGTACAAATTCTGTTTTAAGTAGGTTACAACAAGCACCTTGACCTAACAGAGACTGACATTAAATTCAACAGGTCTACAAATTCTATTGTAAGTAGGTTACAACAAACACCTTGACCCAACAGAGACTCACATTAAATTCAATAGTTGTACAAATTTTTTTAAAAGTAGGTTACAACAAACACCTTGACCTAACAGAGACTGACATTAAATTCAACAGTTCTACAAATTCTATTGTAAGTAGGTTGCAACAAACACCTTGACCTAACAGAGACTGACATTTAATTCAACAGTTCTACAAATTCTATTGTAAGTAGGTTACTATAAACACCTTGACCTAACAGAGACTGACATTAAATTCAACAGTTCTACAAATTCTATTGTAAGTAGGTTACAACAAACACCTTGACCTAACAGAGACTGACATTAAATTCAACAGTTCTACAAATTCTATTGTAAGTAGGTTACAACAAACACCTTGACCTAACAGAGACTGACATTAAATTCAATAGTTGCACAAATTCTATTTTAAATACGTAGGGAGGTCAAAAAGTAATGCACACCAATTTTTTTCTCGGAAACTATTCGGGCAAAATGTGTGAAATTTTCACAGATTGTAGCTGAACATCCCCTTTACACTACCTATTTTTCAACATAATCCTCGTCCAAGCGTATTGCCTTACGCCAACGCGAAACTAGGTCATGAATGCCACGTTTGTACCAAGTTTTGTCCTGCTCGCGTAGCCATTTTTTAACTGCACAGATCACATCCTCATCATTGTCAAAGTGTGTCCCACGCAGGAATTTTTTGAGTGGTCCAAACAGATGGAAATCTGAGGGAGCCAGATCAGGGCTGTAAGGAGGATGGGGCAGTACAGTCCAACCAAATTTGTTGATTGCTTCCCGTGTTACCAGACTTGTGTGAGGGCGTGCATTGTCATGTTGAAGCAACAAATCTACAGATGGCTTATTAGGCCGAACTCTGTGGAACCCATTTTTGAGTTTTGTCAGTGTATTGATGTAAGCTGTCGAGTTGATTGTCTCACCTCTTGTCATTACATCAACAAGAATCACACCATCAATGTCCCAGAAGACAGTGATCATCACCTTTCCGGCTGATGGAGATGTTTTGAATTTTTTCTTTTTGGTGACTGCGGATGATGCCATTCCATTAAATGCATTTTTGTTTCAGGCTCATAATAATGTGCCCACGTTTCGTCACGGTAACAATTTTTGACAAAAACATTTCTCCTTCAACACCGAAACGCTCCAACAATTCAGAACAGAATGTTTTCCTTTGAACTCTGTGATCATTTGTTAGGCACCGAGGAACCCATCGAGCGCAAATCTTTGAATATCCGAGAGTTTTAAAAATTGCGATTGCACTTCCCTTGCTGACTGTAAGCTGCAATGCCAATTGCTGACTAGTGATACGCCTATCCTTACGAATAATGGCATCAGCCCGGTTTAACATGTCTGTGCTGGTAGCCGAGGCAACACGTCCAGAACGCGGTAAATCATGCAGCTCCACTCGTACACTTCTGCAGCTTTAATTCTCTGAACCCAGCGACTAACTGTGCTCCTATCGACTGCAGAACATTAGTACACTGCACACAGTCGTTTATGAATGTTTGCCACAGTTTCTTTTTCCGCAACCAGAAATTCTATGACAATTCGCTGTTTGTAACGGACATTGTTGACAAGCTCCATTTTAACGGTTCATAGATTGCGTAATATTTATCAGAATGCTGTGCAATTTGGTGCACATAATTGGAACATGTCATATTCCAAGTGTGCAAAATTTCATATTCCTATCTTTATTATTAGCCGAGAAAAACATTGGTGTGCATTACTTTTTGACCTCCCTTCAGTAGGTTACAACAAACACCTTGGCCTAACAGAGACTGAAATTAAATTCAACAGTTCAACAAATTCTATTGTAAGTAGGTTACAACAAACACCTTGACCTAACAGAGACTGACATTAAATTCAACAGTTCTACAAATTCTATTTGAAGTAGGTTACAACAAACACCTTGACCTAACAGAGACTGACATTAAATTCAACAGTTGTACAAATTCTATTGTAAGTAGGTTACAACAAACACCTTGATCTAACAGAGACTGATATTAAATTCAACAGTTCTACAAATTCTATTTTAAATAGGTTACAACAAACACTTTGACCTAACAGAGACTGACATTAAATTCAACAGTTCTACAAATTCTATTGTAAGTAGATTACAACAAACACCTTGACCTAACAGAGACTGACACTAAATTCAACAGTTCTACAAATTCTTTTGGAAGTAGGTTACAACAAACACCTTGACCTAACAGAGACTCACGTTATATTCTAATTTCAACAGTTCTACAAATTCTATTTGAAGTAGGTTACAACAAACACCTTGACCTAACAGAGACTGACATTAAATTCAACAGTTCTACAAATCCTATTTTAAATAGGTTACAACAAACACCTTGACCTAACAGAGACTGACATTAAATTCAACAGTTCTACAAATTCTATTTTAAATAGGTTACAACAAACACCTTGACCTAACAGAGACTGACATTAAATTCAACAGTTCGAACAAATTCTATTTTAAATAGGTTACAACAAGCACCTTGACCTAACAGAGACTGATATTAAATTCAACAGTTCTACAAATTCTATTTTAAATAGGTTACAACAAACACTTTGACCTAACAGGGACTGACATTAAATTCAACAGTTCTACAAATTCTTTTGTAAGTAGGTTACATAAACACATTGACCTAACAGAGACTGACATTAAATTCAACAGGTCTACAAATTCTATTGTAAGTAGGTTACAACAAACACCTTGACCTAACAGAGACTGACATTAAATTCAACAGTTGCACAAATTCTATTTTAAGTAGGTTACAGTAAACACCTTGACCTAACAGAGACTGACATTAAATTCAACAGGTCTACAAATTCTATTGTAAGTAGGTTACAACAAACACCTTGACCTAACAGAGACTGAAATTAAATTCAACAGTTCTACAAATTCTATTGTAAGTAGGTTGCAACAAACACCTTGACCTAACAGAGACTGACATTAAATTCAACAGTTCAAAAATTCTATTTTAAATAGGTTACAACAAACACCTTGACCTAACAGAGACTGACATTAAATTCAACAGTTGTACAAATTCTATTGTAAGTAGGTTACAACAAACACCTTGACCTAACAGAGACTTACGTTAAATTCTAATTTCAACAGTTCTACAAATTCTATTGTAAGTAGGTTACAACAAACACCTTGACCTAACAGAGACTGACATTAAATTCAACAGTTCGAACAAATTCTATTTTAAATAGGTTACAACAAGCACCTTGACCTAACAGAGACTGATATTAAATTCAACAGTTCTACAAATTCTATTTTAAATAGGTTACAACAAACACTTTGACCTAACAGAGACTGACATTAATTCAACAGTTCTACAAATTCTATTTGAAGTAGGTTACAACAAACACCTTGACCTAACAGACTGACATTAAATTCAACAGTTCTACAAATTCTATTTTAGATAGGTTACAACAAACACTTTGACCTAACAGAGACTGACATTAAATTCAACAGTTCTACAAATTCTATTTGAAGTAGGTTACAACAAACACCTTGACCTAACAGAGACAGACATTAAATTCAACAGGTCTACAAATTCTATTGTAAGTAGGTTACAACAAACACCTTGACCTAACAGAGACTGACATTAAATTCAACAGTTGCACAAATTCTATTTTAAGTAGGTTACAACAAACACCTTGACCTAACAGAGACTGACATTAAATTCAACAGTTCTACAAATTCTATTGTAAGTAGGTTGCAACAAACAGCTTGACCTAACAGAAACTGACATTAAATTCAACAGTTCTACAAATTCTATTTTAAATAGGTTACAACAAACATCTTAACCTAACAGAGACTGACATTAAATTCAACAGTTCTACAAATTCTATTTTAAATAGGTTACAACAAGCACTTTGACCTAACAGAGACTGACATTAAATTCAACAGTTCAACAAATTCTATTGTAAGTAGGTTACAACAAACTCCTTGACCTAACAGAGACTGACATTAATTTCAACAGTTCTACAAATTCTATTTTAAATAGGTTACAACAAGCACCTTGACCTAACAGAGACTGACATTAAATTTAACAGTTCTACAAATTCTATTGTAAGTAGGTTACAACAAACACCTTGACCTAACAGAGACAGACATTAAATTCAACAGTTCTACAAATTCTATTTTAAATAGGTTACAACAAACACTTTGACCTAACAGAGACTGACATTAAATTCAACAGTTCTACAAATTCTATTGTAAGTAGGTTACAAAAAACACCTTGACCTAACAGAGACTGACATTAAATTCAACAGTTCTACAAATTCTATTGTAAGTAGGTTACAACAAACACCTTGACCTAACAGAGACTGACATTAAATTCAACAGGTCTACAAATTCTATTGTAAGTAGGTTACAACAAACACCTTGACCTAACAGAGACTCACATTAAATTCAACAGTTGTACAAATTTTTTTTAAGTAGGTTACAACAAACACCTTGACCTAACAGAGACTCACGTTAAATTCTAATTTCAACAGTTCTACAAATTCTATTTGAAGTAGGTTACAACAAACACCTTGACCTAACAGAGACTCACGTTAAATTCTAAATTCAACAGTTGCACAAATTCTATTTTAAGTAGGTTACAACAAACACCTTGACCTAACAGAGACTGACATTAAATTCAACAGTTCAACAAATTCTATTGTAAGTAGGTTACAACAAACACCTTGACCTAACAGAGACTGACATTAAATTCAACAGTTCGAACAAATTTAATTTTAAATAGGTTACAACAAACACTTTGACCTAACAGAGACTGACATTAAATTCAACAGTTCTACAAATTCTTTTGTAAGTAGGTTACAACAAACACCTTGACCTAACAGAGACTGACATTAAATTCAACAGGTCTACAAATTCTATTGTAAGTAGGTTACAACAAACACCTTGACCTAACAGAGACTCACGTTAAATTATAATTTCAACATTTCTACAAATTCTATTGTAAGTAGGTTACAACAAACACGTTGACCTAACAGAGACTGACATTAAATTCAACAGTTGCACAAATTCTATTTTAAGTAGGTTACAGTAAACACCTTGACCTAACAGAGACTGACATTAAATTCAACAGTTCTACAAATTCTATTGTATGTCGGTTACAACAAACACCTTGACCTAACAGAGACTGACATTAAATTCAACAGCTGTACAAATTCTATTTTAAGTAGGTAACAACAAGCACCTTGACCTAACAGAGACTGACATTAAATTCAACAGTTCTACAAATTCTTTTGTAAGTAGGTTACAACAAACACCTTGACCTAACAGAGACTGACATTAAATTCAACAGTTCTACAAATTCTATTGTAAGTAGGTTGCAACAAAGACCTTGACCTAACAGAGACTGACATTAAATTCAACAGTTCTACAAATTCTATTTTAAATAGGTTACAACAAACACCTTGACCTAATAGAGACTGACATTAAATTCAACAGTTCTACAAATTCTATTTTAAATAGGTTACAACAAACACCTTGACCTAACTGAGACTGACATTAAATTCAACAGTTCAACAATTTCTATTGTAATTAGGTTACAAAAAACACCTTGACCTAACAGAGACTCACGTTAAATTCTAATTTCAACAGTTCTACAAATTCTATTTGAAGTAGGTTACAACAAACACCTTGACATAACAGAGACTGGCATTAAATTCAACAGTTGCACAAATTCTATTTTAAGTAAGTTACAACAAACACCTTGACCTAACAGAGACTGACATTAAATTCAACAGTTCGAACAAATTCTATTTAAATAGGTTACAACAAGCACCTTGACCTAACAGACACTGATATTAAATTCAACAGTTGCACAAATTCTATTTTAAATGTGTTACAACAAACACCTTGACCTAACAGAGACTGACATTAAATTCAACAGTTCTAAAAATTCTATTGTAAGTAGGTTACAACAAACTCCTTGACCTAACAGAGACTGACATTAATTTCAACAGTTCTACAAATTCTATTTTAAATAGGTTACAACAAGCACCTTGACCTAACAGAGACTGACATTAAATTTAACAGTTCTACAAATTCTATTTTAAATAGGTTACAACAAACACTTTGACCTAACAGAGACTGACATTAAATTCAACAGTTCTACAAATTCTATTGTAAGTAGGTTACAAAAAACACCTTGACCTAACAGAGACTGACATTAAATTCAACAGTTCTACAAATTCTATTGTAAGTAGGTTACAACAAACACCTTGACCTAACAGAGACTGACATTAAATTCAACAGGTCTACAAATTCTATTGTAAGTAGGTTACAACAAACACCTTGACCTAACAGAGACTCACATTAAATTCAACAGTTGTACAAATTTTTTTTTAAGTAGGTTACAACAAACACCTTGACCTAACAGAGACTCACGTTAAATTCTAATTTCAACAGTTCTACAAATTCTATTTGAAGTAGGTTACAACAAACACCTTGACCTAACAGAGACTCACGTTAAATTCTAAATTCAACAGTTGCACAAATTCTATTGTAAGTAGGTTACAACAAACACCTTGACCTAACAGAGACTGACATTAAATTCAACAGTTCAACAAATTCTATTGTAAGTAGGTTACAACAAACACCTTGACCTAACAGAGACTGACATTAAATTCAACAGTTCGAACAAATTCTATTTTAAATAGGTTACAACAAACACTTTGACCTAACAGAGACTGACATTAAATTCAACAGTTCTACAAATTCTATTGTAAGTAGGTTACAACAAACTCCTTGACCTAACAGAGACTGACATTAATTTCAACAGTTCTACAAATTCTATTGTAAGTAGGTTGCAACAAACAGCTTGACCTAACAGAGACTGACATTAAATTCAACAGTTCTACAAATTCTATTTTAAATAGGTTACAACAAACATCTTAACCTAACAGAGACTGACATTAAATTCAACAGTTCTACAAATTCTATTTTAAATAGGTTACAACAAGCACTTTGACCTAACAGAGACTGACATTAAATTCAACAGTTCTAAAAATTCTATTGTAAGTAGGTTACAACAAACACCTTGACCTAACAGAGACTGACATTAAATTCAACAGTTCTACAAATTCTATTGTAAGTAGGTTGCAACAAAAGCTTGACCTAACAGAGACTGACATTAAATTCAACAGTTCTACAAATTCTATTTTAAATAGGTTACAACAAACATCTTAACCTAACAGAGACTGACATTAAATTCAACAGTTCTACAAATTCTATTTTAAATAGGTTACAACAAGCACTTTGACCTAACAGAGACTGACATTAAATTCAACAGTTCAACAAATTCTATTGTAAGTAGGTTACAACAAACACCTTGACCTAACAGAGACTGACATTAAATTCAACAGTTCTACAAATTCTATTTTAAATAGGTTACAACAAGCACTTTGACCTAACAGAGACTGACATTAAATTCAACAGTTGTAAAAATTCTATTTTAAGTAGGTTACAACAAGCACCTTGACCTAACAGAGACTGACATTAAATTCAGTATCTGTACTAGTCCAGCTCTTAAAGTGATGTGAACAAACTTAATTGAGACTGACAGTAAATACAAAACCTCTGCAAGATATAATGTAGCATAACAGTTGACAATGACTGACAGTGATGATGATATCAATGTTCTGTACCAGCTGAGGGTTGATTCAAACTCCATATGTTGTTCAGTCCAACAGATAATGAGCCAGTTCTAACTCTGCCATTCACTTCTTTCATCACAGAGCCAAATGCTTATTTGTACAACTTTAGGTTAAGGATAAACCCAGACAAACTGGTGAATGACTACAAAATATAAAGAAGACCATCTCCAAGTATCCATTATATGCTTCTAGCAAACTGTATGGGCCTGATGTTACTAATGTGGGCCTAATTGGCAGCGGCGCCAGAATATACTTTGAGGAGTAAGAAGTATTAGTATAATTTGTATATGTACAGTTCTCTCTATATCTTTTTCTCTCTCGTTCTCTATCTCTCTCTCACTTTCCTTCTTTCTCCTTTTCCCCTTTCCCTTCACTATCTTTCAGTTTCTATAATCTTTCTGTCACTTCACCATCACGCTTTTGTCTTCTGCTTATTCTTTCTGTCATTTATTTTGTCTGTCTACTATTTATCTAGCTTTCTGCTTATACTTCTGTCTGTCTGTCCATCTGCCACCTGTTTGTCTGAATTTATCTGTCTGTATATGTTTTTGTCATTGTAAAAATCATTGTTATGGAAACAGAACCATAGATTTTAGAAGCAGTGATCTCTGCAATATGTGCCAATTTGGAACGCAAGGTTTCTGTTTTTGAGATTGTGGTTCTGCCCTATGTGCCGTCTTCGGCACGAAAGGACAATAGATAGATAGATATGTTTTTGCCTGCTTGCCTATGTCTGTCCATCTAAAGACTCTGTATTTAGCTATCTATCTGTCTGTTTGTAAGAATATATGTATATATATATTTATATATATGTCTGTCTGTCTAATCTATCCACCCATCTATTTATGTCTGCCTGTCAGCCATTTATTCTTTCTCCCCTCCCCCTGTTCAGTACATCAGAAAGTAAAAGAGAATACAGAGAGTTACTGTAGCACATTAAACCGGCCACTTTTATTACAGTAAACACATCCAGAGACCATCATAACCGACATAAGAGTCAACCTTAGTAATTGTTTTCTATATGTACTAGTTTCTATGATGTAGTTAGGTCAGAGTTTCTATAATGTAGTTAGGTCATAGTTTCTGTGATGTAGTTAGATCTTAGTTTCTATGATGTAGTTAAGTCGAAGTTTCTATGATGTAGTTAGGTCCTAGTTTCTATGATGTAGTTAGATCTTAGTTTCTATGATGTAGTTAGATCTTAGTTTCTATGATGTAGTTAGATCTTAGTTTCTATGATGTAGTTAGATCTTAGTTTCTATGATGTAGTTAGATCTTAGTTCTATGATGTAGTTAGATCTTAGTTTCTATGATGTAGTTAGATCTTAGTTTCTATGATGTAGTTAGATCTTAGTTTCTGTGATGTAGTTAGATCTTAGTTTCTGTGATGTAGTTAGGTCTGTTTCTATGATGTAGTTAGGTCTTAGTTTCTATGATGTAGTTAGGTTCTAGTTTCTATGATGTAGTAAGGTCTTAGTTTCTATGATGTAGTTAGGTCTGTTTCTATGATGTAGTTAGGTCTTAGTTTCTATGATGTAGTAAGGTCTTAGTTTCTATGATGTAGTTAGGTCTTAGTTTCTATGATGTAGTTAGGTCTGTTTCTATGATGTAGTTAGGTCTTAGTATCTATGATGTAGTTAGGTTTTAGTTTCTATGATGTAGTAAGGTCTTAGTTTCTATGATGTAGTTAAGTTCTAGTATCTATGATGTAGTTAGATCTTAGTTTCTATGATGTAGTTAAGTCGAAGTTTCTATGATGTAGTTAGGTCCTAGTTTCTATGATGTAGTTAGATCTTAGTTTCTATGATGTAGTTAGATCTTAGTTTCTATGATGTGGTTAGATCTCAGTTTCTATGATGGAGTTAGTCTTAGTTTCTATGATGTAGTTAGGTTCTAGTTTCTATGATGTAGTAAGGTCTTAGTTTCTATGATGTAGTTAAGTTCTAGTTTCTATGATGTAGTTAGATCTTAGTTTCTATGATGGAGTTAGGTCTTAGTTTCTATGATGTAGTTAGGTTCTAGTTTCTATGATGTAGTTAGATCTTAGTTTCTATGATGTAGTTAGATCTTAGTTTCTATGATGTAGTTAAGTTCTAGTTTCTATGATGTAGTTAGATCTTAGTTTCTGTGCTGTAGTTAGATCTTAGCTTCTATAATGAAGTTAGGTTCTAGTTTCTGTGATGTAGTTAGATCTTAGTTTTATGATGTAGTTAGATCTTAGTTTCTGTGATTTAGTTAGGTCTTAGTTTCTATGATGTAGTTAGATCTTAGTTTCTATGATGTAGTTAGATCTTAGTTTCTATGATGTAGTTAGATCTTAGTTTCTATGATGTAGTTAGATCTTAGTTTCTATGATGTAGTTAGATCTTAGTTTCTGTGATGTAGTTAGATCTTAGTTTCTGTGATGTAGTTAGATCTTAGTTTCTATGATGTAGCTAGATCTTAGTTTCTATGATGTAGTTAGATCTTAGTTTCTATGATGTAGTTAGATCTTAGTTTCTATGATGTAGTTAGATCTTAGTTTCTATGATGTAGTTAGATCTAAGTTTCTATGATGTAGTTAGATCTTAGTTTCTATGATGTAGTTAGGTCTTAGTTTTTATGATGTAGTTATGTTCTAGTTTCTGTGAGGTAGTTAGATCTTAGTTTCTATGATGTAGTTAGATCTTAGTTTCTATGATGTAGTTAGATCTTAGTTTCTATGATGTAGTTAGATCTTAGTTTCTATGATGTAGTTAGGTTCTAGTTTCAGTGATGTAGTTAGATCTTAGTTGCTATGATGTAGTTAGGTTCTAGTTTCTATGATGTAGTAAGGTCTTTGTTTCTATTATGTAGTTAGATCTTAGTTTCTATGATGTATTTAGATCTTAGTTTATATGATGTAGTTAGAACTTAGTTTCTATGATGTAGTTAGTTTATAGTTTCTATGGTGTAGTTAGATCTTAGTTTCTGTGATGTAGTTAGGCCTTAGTTTCTATGATGTAGTTAGGTTCTAGTTTCTATGATGTAGTTAGATCTTAGTTTCTATGGTGTAGTTAGATCATAGTTTCTTGATGTAGTTAGATCTTAGTTTCAGTGATGTAGTTAGATCTTAGTTTCTATGATGTAGTTAGATCTTAGTTTCTATTTTGTAGCTAGATCTTAGTTTCTATGATGTAGTTAGATCTTAGTTTCTATGATGTAGTTAGATCTTAGTTTTTTTGATGTAGTTAGATCTTAGTTTCTATGATGTAGTTAGGTTCTAGTTTCAGTGATGTAGTTAGATCTTAGTTTTTATGATGTAGTTAGATCTTAGTTTCTATGATGTAGTTAGATCTTAGTTTCTATGATGTAGTTAGATCTTAGTTTCTATGATGTAGTTAGATCTTAGTTTCTATGATGTAGTTATATCTTAGTTTCTGTGATGTAGTTAGATCTTAGTTTCTGTGATGTAGTTAGATCTTAGTTTCTATGATGTAGTTAGGTCTTAGTTTCTATGATGTAGTTAGATCTTAGTTTCTATGATGTAGTTAGATCTTAGTTTCTATGATGTAGTTATATCTGAGTTTCTATGATGTAGTTAGATCTTAGTTTCTGTGATGTAGTTAGATTTTAGTTTCAGTGATGTAGTTAGATCTTAGTTTCTGTGATGTAATTAGATCTTAGTTTCTATGATGTAGTTAGATCTTAGTTTCTGTGATGTTGTTAGATCTTAGTTTCTATGAAGTAGTTAGAACATAGTTTCTATGATGTAGTTAGGTCTTAGTTTCAGTGATGTAGTTAGATCTTAGTTTCTATGATGTAGTTAGATCTTAGTTTCTATGATGTTGTTAGATCTTAGTTTCTATGATGTAATTAGATCTTAGTTTCTGTGATGTAGTTAGATCTTAGTTTCTATGATGTAGTTAGATCTTAGTTTCTATGATGTAGTTAGATCCTAGTTTCTATGATGTAGTTAGATCTTAGTTTCTATGATGTAGTTAGATCTTAGTTTCTATGATGTAGTTAGATCTTAGTTTCTATGATGTAGTTATATCCTTGTTTCTATGATGTAGTTAGATCTTAGTTTCTGTGATGTAGTTAGATCTTAGTTTCTATGATGTAGTTAGGTCTTAGTTTCAGTGATGTAGTTAGATCTTAGTTTCTATGAAGTAGTTAGATCTTAGTTTCTATGATGTAGTTAGATCTTAGTTTCTATGATGTAGTTAGATCTTAGTTTCTATGATGTAGTTAGGTTCTAGTTTCAGTGATGTAGTTAGATCTTAGTTTCAGTGATGTAGTTAGATCTTAGTTTCAGTAATGTAGTTAGATCTTAGTTTCAGTGATGTAGTTAGATCTTAGTTTCAGTGATGTAGTTAGATCTTAGTTTCAGTGATGTAGTTAGATCTTAGTTTCAGTGATGTAGTTAGATCTTAGTTTCAGTGATGTAGTTAGATCTTAGTTTCAGTGATGTAGTTAGATCTTAGTTTCTGTGATGTAGTTAGAACTTAGTTTCAGTGATGTAGTTAGATCTTAGTTTCTGTGATGTAGTTAGAACTTTGTTTCAGTGATGTAGTTAGATCTTAGTTTCTGTGATGTAGTTAGATCTTAGTTTCTGTGATGTAGTTAGATCTTAGTTTCTATGATGTAGTTAGATCTTAGTTTCAGTGATGTAGTTAGATCTTAGTTTCTGTGATGTAGTTAGATCTTAGTTTCTGTGATGTAGTTAGATCTTAGTTTCAGTGATGTAGTTAGATCTAAGTTTCTATGATGTAGTTAGATCTTAGTTTCAGTGATGTAGTTAGATCTTAGTTTCTGTGATGTAGTTAGAACTTAGTTTCAGTGATGTAGTTAGATCTTAGTTTCAGTGATGTAGTTAGATCTTAGTTTCTGTGATGTAGCTGGGTTCTAGTTTCTGTGATGTAGTTAGATCTAAGTTTCTATGATGTAGTTAGATCTTATTTTCTATGATGTAGCTAGATCTTAGTTTCAGTGATGTAGTTAGATCTTAGTTTCTGTGATGTAGTTGGGTTCTAGTTTCTGTGATGTAGTTAGATCTAAGTTTCTATGATGTATGAGGGGAGGTCAAAAAGTAATGCACACCAATTTTTTTCTCGGCTAATAATAAAGATAGGAATATGAAATTTTGCACACTTGGAATATGACATGTTCCAATTATGTGTACCAAATTGCACAGCATTCTGATAAATATTACGCAATCTATGAACCGTTAAAATGGAGCTTGTCAACAATGTCCGTTACAAACAGCGAATTGTCATAGAATTTCTGGTTGCGGAAAAAGAAACTGTGGCAAACATTCATAAACGACTGTGTTCAGTGTACAAATGTTCTGCAGTCGATAGGAGCACAGTTAGTCGCTGGGTTCAGAGAATTAAAGCTGCAGAAAGTGTACGAGTGGAGCTGCATGATTTACCGCGTTCTGGACGTGTTGCCTCGGCTACCAGCACAGACATGTTAAACCGGGCTGATGCCATTATTCGTAAGGATAGGCGTATCACTAATCAGCAATTGGCATTGCAGCTTACAGTCAGCAAGGGAAGTGCAATCGCAATTTTTAAAACTCTCGGATATTCAAAGATTTGCGCTCGATGGGTTCCTCGGTGCCTAACAAATGATCACAGAGTTCAAAGGAAAACATTCTTTTCTGAATTGTTGGAGCGTTTCGGTGTTGAAGGAGAAATGTTTTTGTCAAAAATTGTTACCGGTGACGAAACGTGGGCACATCATTATGAGCCTGAAACAAAAATGCAGTCAATGGAATGGCATCATCCGCAGTCACCAAAAAGAATAAAATTCAAAACATCTCCATCAGCCGGAAAGATGATGATCACTGTCTTCTGGGACATTGATGGTGTGATTCTTGTTGATGTAATGACAAGAGGTGAGACAATCAACTCGACAGCTTACATCAATACACTGACAAAACTCAAAAATGGGTTCCACAGAGTTCAGCCTAATAAGCCATCTGCAGATTTGTTGCTTCAACATGACAATGCACGCCCTCACACAAGTCTGGTAACACGGGAAGCAATCAACAAATTTGGTTGAACTGTACTGCCCCATCCTCCTTACAGCCCTGATCTGGCTCCCTCAGATTTCCATCTGTTTGGACCACTCAAAAAATTCCTGCGTGGGACACACTTTGACAATGATGAGGATGTGATCCGTGCAGTTAAAAAATGGCTACGCGAGCAGGACAAAACTTGGTACAAACGAGGCATTCATGACCTAGTTTCGCGTTGGCGTAAGGCAATACGCTTGGACGGAGATTATGTTGAAAAATAGGTAGTGTAAAGGGGATGTTCAGCTACAATCTGTGAAAATTTCACACATTTTGCCCGAATAGTTTCCAAGAAAAAAATTGGTGTGCATTACTTTTGACCTCCCTACGTAGTTAGATCTAAGTTTCTATGATGTAGCTAGATCTTAGTTTCTATGATGTAGCTAGATCTTAGTTTCTATGATGTAGTTAGATCTTATTTTCTATGATGTAGTTAGATCTTAGTTTCTATGATGTAGTTAGATCTTAGTTTCTATGATGTAGTTAGATCTTAGTTTCTATGATGTAGTTAGATCTTAGTTTCTATGATGTAGTTAGATCTTAGTTTCTATGATGTAGTTAGATCTTAGTTTCTGTGATGTAGTTAGATCTTAGTTTCTGTGATGTAGTTAGATCTTAGTTTCTATGATGTAGTTAGATCTTAGTTTCTATGATGTAGTTAGATCTTAGTTTCTATGATGTAGTTAGATCTTAATTTCTATGATGTAGTTAGATCTTAATTTCTATGATGTAGTTAGATCTTATTTTCTATGATGTAGTTAGGTTCTAGTTTCTATGATGTAGTTAGATCTTAGTTTCTCTAATGTAGTTAAATCTTAGTCCAATGATGTAGTTAAATCTTAGTTTCTGTGATGTAGTTAGGTCTGTTTCTATGTAGTTAGATCTTAGTTTCTATGATGTAGTTAGGTCTTAGTTTCTATAATGTAGTTAGGCCCTAGTTTCTATGATGTAGTTAGATCTTAGTTTCTATAATGTAGTTAGGCCCTAGTTTCTATGATGTAGTTAGGTCCTAGTATACTGTAATGTAGTTAGATCTTAGTTTCTATGATGTAGTTAGGTCCAAGTATCTGTAATGTAGTTAGATCTTAGTTCCCATTGATGTAATTAGGTCTTAGATTCTCTGATGTAGTTAGGTCTTAGTATCTGTAATGTAGTTAGGTCCCAGTACTCTTCTTGTGTTTGTGTTCTGTGTCCTGTTTTTTGCTATAAATGAAACCAGATGTAATCTTTCTTGTCAGAGGAAGGCCATAAATGAGGCCAAAATGTCATCCTTTTATTCTGAGGAAGGCCATAAATTAGATCAAAATGTCATCCTTTTGTTTCTGAGGAAGACCATAAATGTGACCAAAATGTCATCTTTTTTTGTCTGAGGAAGACCATAAATGAGGCTAAAATGCCATCCTTATTCTGAGGAATACTATAAATATGACCAAAATGTCATGCTTATTTCTTTTGTTTTTGAGGAAGGCCATAAATGAGGCTAAAATCCCATCCTTATTCTGAGGAATACTATAAATATGACCAAAATGTCATGCTTTATTTTTTTTTGTTTTTGAGGAAGGTCATAAATGAAACAAAAATGTCTAATTTTTTTTTTTTGGTCCTCGAGCGACCATAAATAGGGCCAAAATGTCAATATTTATTTGTTTCTGAGGATGGCCATAAGTGAGGCCAATGTCATCCTTTTTTTGTTCCTGAGGAAGGCAATAAATGAGGCTAAAATGTCATAATTTTTGTTTCTGAGGAAGGCTATAAATGAGATCCAAATGTCATCCTTCTTTTGTTTCTAAGGAAGACCATAAATGAGGCCAAAATGTCAACCTTTTTTTTGTTTCTGAGGATGGCCATAAATGAGATCCAAATGTCGTCCTTCTTTGTTTTGAGGAAGACTATAAATATGACCAAAATGTCATCCTTTTTTGTTTTGTTTTTGAGGAAGACTATAAATGAGGCTAAAATGCCATACTTATTCTGAGGAAGACTATAAATGTGACCAAAGTGTTATCCTTTTTTTTTAGGAAGGCCATAATTGAAACCAAAATGTCATCCTTTTTTATATCTGCAGAGGACCATAAATGAGGCCAAATTGTCATTCATTTTTGTTTCTGAGGAAGGCCATAAATGAAACCAAAATGTCATCCTTTTTTTTGTTTCTGAGGAAGACCATAAATGAGGCCAAAATGTCATCCTTTTTTGTTTCTGAGGAAGACCATAAATGAGGCCAAAATGTCATCCTTTTTTTGTTTCTGAGGAAGGCCATAAATGAGATCCAAATGTCATCCTTATTCTGAGGAAGACCATAAATATGACCAAAATATTATCCTTTTTTTTGTTTTTGAGGAAGGCCATAAATGAAACCAAAATGTCATCCTTTATTTTTTGTCTGCGGAGGACCATAAAATAAGGTCAAAATGTCAATATTTCTTTTTCTGAGGAAGACCATAAATGAGGCTAAAATGTCATCCTTTTTTGTTTCTGAGGAAGGCCATAAATGAGATCCAAATGTCATCCTTCTTTTGTTTCTGAGGAAGACCATAAATGAGGCTAAAATGTCATCCATTTTTTGTTTCTGAGGAAGGCTATGAATGAGATCCAAATGTCATCCTTTTTTATTTCTGAGGAAGGCCATAAATGATGCTCAAATGTCATCCTTTTTTGTTATGAGGAGGGTCATAAATGAGGCCAAAATGTCATCCTTTTTTTGTTTCTGAGGAAGACCATAAATGAGGCTAAAGTGTCATTCTTTTTTTGTTTTTGAGGAAGACCATAAACGAGGCTAAAATTGTATCCTTCTTTTGTTTCTGAGGAAAACCATAAATGATGCTAAAATGTCATCCATTTTTTATTCTGAGGAAGGCCATTAATACGGTCAAGATGTCATCCCTTTTTTCTTTCTGTGGAAAACCATAAATGATACTAAAATATCATCCTTTTTTTGTTTCTGAGGAAAGCCATAAATAAAGCTAAAATGCCATCCTTATTCTGAGGAAGACTATAAATGTGACCAAAGTGTCATCCTTTTTTTGTCTGCGGAGGACCATAAATGAAGCCAAGATGTCAATATTTTTTTTTTATTTCTGAGGAAGGCCATTAATAAGGCCAAAATGTCATCCAATTTTGTTTCTGCGGAAGGCTATAAATGAGACCAAGATGTCATCCTTTTTTATTTCTGAGGAAGCCATGAATGAGGCCAAAATGTCATCTTTTTTTTTTGTTCTGAGGAAGGTCATAAATGAGGCTAAAATGACATCCTTTATTTTTTGTCTGCGGAGGACCATAAAATAAGGTCAAAATGTCAATATTTCTTTTTCTGAGGAAGACCATAAATGAGGCTAAAATGTCATCCTTTTTTTGTTTCTGAGGAAGGCCATAAATGAGATCCAAATGTCATCCTTCTTTTGTTTCTGAGGAAGACCATAAATGAGGCTAAAATGTCATCCATTTTTTGTTTCTGAGGAAGGCTATGAATGAGATCCAAATGTCATCCTTTTTTATTTCTGAGGAAGGCCATAAATGATGCTCAAATGTCATCCTTTTTGTTATGAGGAGGGTCATAAATGAGGCCAAAATGTCATCCTTTTTTTGTTTCTGAGGAAGACCATAAATGAGGCTAAAGTGTCATTCTTTTTTTGTTTTTGAGGAAGACCATAAACGAGGCTAAAATTGTATCCTTCTTTTGTTTCTGAGGAAAACCATAAATGATGCTAAAATGTCATCCATTTTTTATTCTGAGGAAGGCCATTAATACGGTCAAGATGTCATCCCTTTTTTCTTTCTGTGGAAAACCATAAATGATACTAAAATATCATCCTTTTTTTGTTTCTGAGGAAAGCCATAAATAAAGCTAAAATGCCATCCTTATTCTGAGGAAGACTATAAATGTGACCAAAGTGTCATCCTTTTTTTTGTCTGCGGAGGACCATAAATGAAGCCAAGATGTCAATATTTTTTTTTTATTTCTGAGGAAGGCCATTAATAAGGCCAAAATGTCATCCAATTTTGTTTCTGCGGAAGGCTATAAATGAGACCAAGATGTCATCCTTTTTTATTTCTGAGGAAGCCATGAATGAGGCCAAAATGTCATCTTTTTTTTTTGTTCTGAGGAAGGTCATAAATGAGGCTAAAATGATATCGTTTTTTGTTTCTTGAGGAAGGTCATAAATGAGGCCTAAATGTCATCTTTTATTTTTGTCCGCGGAGGTCCATAAATAGGGCCAAAATGTTAATATTTTTTTTGTTTCTGAGGAAGGCCATTAATATGACCAAAATGTCATCCATTTTGTTTCTGAAGAAGGCTATAAATGAGACCAAGATGTCATCCTTTTTTTATTGAGGAAGGTCATAAATGAGGCCAAAATGTCATCCTTTTTTTTCTGAGGAAGACCATAAATGAGGCTAAAATGTCATCCTTTTTTGATACTGAGGAAGACCATAAATGAGGCTAAAATGTCATCCTTTTTTTTTTCTGAGGAAGGCCATAAATGCTGCCAAAATGTCATCCATTTTGTTTCTGGGCAAGCCACTTGATCCCAACGAAACTGATGTCTGTTTTTGTTCCCTCCCGCCTCAATGTTTGTTGTAGTGTTTTTCTAGGTCTGCAGTTACATTTTCACATTACTAGAACACTTTATCTCCAGTGGTTGCCTCTATTTATTACTTATTAAGGCTTAACTTTTTATAATAATATTTTGTGTGTGTTTACAGATTTGTCAAGTCTGGAGCATATGACGTTGTCGATGAATATAGTTTTCATAAGTAAGTAAAATCTGAATATAATTTCATTATTTTCTTCTCACAACTTATTTGCTACATAGAACTTGCTAGAAGCATTTAAAAATTGAAACTTGTATCCCTTGGTTATAGAGCATTTGGAGTCACAAAGCTCAGTGGTGATGCGCTGGGCTTCTAAGGACATGAGGTCAGGTTTGATCCTTATTGACGACTTCCAGGTTCACCCAGCTTTAAATGGGTACCAGATTTGTTTTCTGGGGAAGTAAAGTGGTACGGGTGTAATGCTGACCACATTACCTCAAAATAAAGTGTCATAGATCTATTTGTTGTTTTTGATGTAATGTCACAAGTTAATGCGATCAGGAGTCTTTGACTTAGTGATTGTCTTGAGTCGTAATGGCTTTCTTGACATTCCAGTTTTTACTGGAGAAGTTGGAATTCATCTAGTCCCAGGCTATGCTGGAAACTACTAGTCCAGCCTTGAGGTGCTGCAATACTAGGTCTTCTATATCAGTAAGAGCCACCACTTAATGGAAGAAGGCGATCCTAGCTTCTGTTAGCCAGCCTGTTTTGATGCAGTCTGCCACCAGGGGAGACCAAGAAGGGGACAGAACTTCTAGGTCTTGGTCATCATCCCTGTTGTTGTGATAATGGGTTGCAGGTGCTCATGCTCCACCATCCAAAATCCATAAAAATGATTGGGCAATAACACCATATTCCATGGTGTGACACCCACCCCCCTTTTTTTTTTAAAAAACATATACAGCATTCCTTTATTTTTTTATTGACATCATTTTATCAAATTTCTATGAAAATTAACCATTTAATTTTATTTATTCCTTAATAATAATTATTATTGCACCATTAGTTGGCGCATATACTGATAATTTAAAACAAAAATTCTTTTCACTTCACTTCTGCTTATTATCCTTTCAGGTGTCAAGGAAGATACAAATTGTCCCTTTCTCACAGCCTCAGCCATTGTCATGTGATTCGGTTGTAACTTTCCTTGTTGTTATGTCTTCTTTTGCTGCTGTAGGTCTGTCTTGAGTTATTTGGTTATGGAAAGCCCAGTATCACTGCAAATGAATTAAAAAATCCATAAATGCTCAACCGCCTTGAGTTCTCTCCGCTTCTCCTCTTCTTTATAAGGCCTTGTGTGGAGTCACATGACACTCTCTTAGATGGTCAAACCATTTTAGTTGTTGTCTCAGTATGTAGCTCAAGATTGATTCTATGTTTGATTAAGTCTCTTATGATCTCATTTCTAATTCTGTCTCTTATGATATCTTTTCTAATTCTGTCTCTTATGATCTCATTTCTAATTCTGTCTCTTATATTTTTTTCTAATTATGTCTCTTTGATCTCATTTCTAATTCTGTCTCTTATGATCTCATTTCTAATTCTGTCTCTTATGATATCTTTTCTAATTCTGTCTCTTATCTCAATTCTAATTCTGTCTCTTATGATCTCATTTCTAATTCTGTCTCTTATCTCATTTCTAATTCTGTCTCTTATGATCTCATTTCTAATTCTGTATCTTATGATCTCATTTCTAATTCTGTCTCTTATCTCATTTCTAATTCTGTATCTTATGATCTCATTTCTAATTCTGTATCTTATGATCTCATTTCTAATTCTGTCTCTTATCTCATTTCTAATTATGTCTCTTATGATCTCATTTCTAATTCTGCCTCTTATGATCTCATTTCTAATTCTGTCTCTTATCTCATTTCTAATTCTGTCTCTTATGATCTCATTTCTAATTCTGTCTCTTATGATCTCATTTCTAATTCTGTCTCTTATCTCATTTCTAATTCTGTCTCTTATGATCTCATTTGTAATTCTGTCTCTTATGATCTCATTTCTAATTCTGTCTCTTATTATCTCATTTCTAATTCTGTCTCTTATCTCATTTCTAATTCTGTCTCTTATGATCTCATTTCTAATTCTGTCTCTTATCTCATTTCTAATTCTGTCTCTTATGATCTCATTTCTAATTCTGTCTCTTATGATTTCTTTTCTAATTCTGTCTCTTATGATCTCATTTCTAATTCTGTGTCTTATGGATCTCATTTCTAATTCTGTCACTTATGATCTCATTTCTAAGTCTGTCTCTTATCTCATTTCTAATTCTTTCTCTTATAATCTCATTTCTAATTCTGTCTCTTATCTCATTTCTAATTCTGTCTCTTATGATCTCATTTCTAATTCTGTCTCTTATCTCATTTCTAATTCTCTCTCTTATGATCTCATTTCTAATTCTGTCTCTTATGATCTCATTTCTAATTCTGTCTCTTATGATCTCATTTCTAATTCTGTCTCTTATGATCTCAATTCTAATTCCTTCTCCTATGATCTCATTTCTAATTCTGTCTCTTATCTCATTTTTTTTTTAATTCTGTCTCTTATGATTTCTTGTCTAATTATGTCTCTTATGATCTAATTTATAATTCTACCTCTTATGATCTAATTTCTAATTCTGCCTCTTATGATCTAATTTCTAATTCTGTCTCATATGATCTAATTTCTAATTCTGCCTCTTATGATCTCATTTCTAATTCTGTCTCTTATCTCATTTTTAATTCTGTCTCTTATGATTTCTTGTCTAATTATGTCTCTTATGATCTCATTTCTAATTCTACCTCTTATGATCTAATTTCTAATTCTGCCTCTTATGATCTAATTTCTAATTCTGCCTCTTATGATCTCATTTCTAATTCTGCCTCTTATGATCTTATTTCTAATTCTGTCTCATATGATCTAATTTCTAATTCTGCCTCTTATGATCTCATTTCTAATTATGTCTCTTATAATCTAATTTCTAATTCTGTCTCTTATGATCTCAATTCTAATTCTGCCTCTTATGATCTAATTTCTAATTCTGTCTCTTATGATCTCATTTCTAATTCTGTCTCTTATCTCATTTCTAATTCTGCCTCTTATGATCTCATTTATAATTCTGTCTCTTATGATCTCAATTCTAATTCTGCTTCTTAAGATCTCATTTCTAATTCTGTCTCTTATTGATCTCATCTCTAATTCTGCTTCTTATGATCTTATTTCTAATTCTGCCTTATCTCATTTTAAATTCTGTCTCTTATGATTTCTTTTCTAATTATGTCTCTTATGATCTCATTTATAATTCTGCTTCTTATGAACTCATTTCTAATTCTGTCTCATATGATCTAATTTCTAATTCTGTCTCTTATGATCTCATTTCTAATTCTGCCTCTTATGATCTTATATCTAATTCATTTAGAGTTGTCAGAAGCGACTGAATTAAAAATAAGATAATAAGATTCAGAATTAGAAATGATGTTATAAGAAACAGGATTTGAAATGAAAATCATAAGAGACAGAATTAGAAATGAGATTATAAGAGACCTAATTAGAAATGAGATCATAAGAGAAAGAATTAGAAATGAGATTATAAGAGACCTAATTAGAAATGAGATCATAAGAGACAGAATTAGAAATGAGATTATAAGAGACCTAATTAGAAATGAGATCATAAGAGACAGAATTAGAAATGAGATAAGGCAGAATTAGAAATGAGATCATAAGAGGCAGAATTAGAAATAATGTTATAAGAAACCGGATTTGAAATGAGATCATAAGAGACAGAATTAGAAATGAGATTATAAGAAACAGGATTTGAAATGAGATCATAAGAGACAGAATTAGAAATGAGATTATAAAGGCAGAATTAGAAATGAGATCATAAGAGGCAGAATTAGAAATTAGATGATATGACACAGAATTAGAAATAAGATCATAAGAGGCAGAATTAGAAAAGAAATCATAAGAGACAGAATTAAAAATGAGATAAGGCAGAATTAGAAAAAAGATCATAAGAGACAGAATTAGAAATGAGATCATAAGAGACAGAATTAGAATTTAGATCATATGAGACAGAATTATAAATGAGATCATAAGAGGCAAAATTAGAAATGAGATAAGAGACAGAATTAGAAATGAGATTATATGAGACAGAATTAGAAATAAGATCATAAGAGGCAGAATTAGAAATGAGATCATAAGAGACAGAATTAGAAATTAGATAATATGAGACAGAATTAGAAATAAGATCATAAGAAGCAGAATTATAAATGAGATCATAAGAGACATAATTAGAAAAGAAATCATAAGAGACAGAATTAAAAATCAGATAACGCAGAATTAGAAATAAGATCATAAGAGACAGAATTAGAAATGAGATCATAAGAGACAGAATTAGAATTTAGATCATATGAGACAGAATTATAAATGAGATCATAAGAGGCAAAATTAGAAATGAGATAAGAGACAGAATTAGAAATGAGATTATATGAGACAGAATTAGAAATAAGATCATAAGAGGCAGAATTAGAAATGAGATCATAAGAGACAGAATTAGAAATTAGATCATATGAGACAGAATTAGAAATAAGATCATAAGAAGCAGAATTATAAATGAGATCATAAGAGACATAATTAGAAAAGAAATCATAAGAGACAGAATTAAAAATGAGATAAGGCAGAATTAGAAATAAGATCATAAGAAGCAGAATTAGAAATGAGATCAATAAGAGACAGAATTAGAAATGAGATCATAAGAAGCAGAATTAGAAATGAGATCATAAGAGACAGAATTATAAATGAGATCATACGAGGCAGAATTAGAATCGAGATAAGAGACAGAATTAGAAATGAAATCATAAGAGACAGAATTAGAAATTAGATCATAAGAGGCAGAATTAGAATTGAGATCATAAGAGACAGAATTAGAAATTAGATTATAAGAGACATAATTAGAAATTAGATCATAAGAGGCAGAATTAGAAATTAGATCATATGAGACAGAATTAGAAATAAGATCATAAGAGGCAGAATTAGAAATGAGATCATAATAGGCAGAATTAGAAATTAGATCATAAGAGGCAGAATTAGAAATTAGATCATAAGAGTAGAATTATAAATGAGATCATAAGAGACATAATTAGAAAAGAAATCATAAGAGACAGAATTAAAATGAGATAAGAGACAGAATTAGAAATGAGATCATAAGAGACAGAATTAGAATTGATATCATAAGAGACAGAATTAGAAATGAGATCATAAGAGACATAATTAGAAATGAGATCATAAGAGGCAGAATTAGAAATTAGATCATAAGAGGCAGAATTGGAATTGAGATCATAAGAGACAGAATTAGAAATGAGATAAGAGACAGAATTAGAAATGAGATCATAAGAGACAGAATTAGAAATGAGATAAGAGACAGAATTAGAATTGAGATAAGAGACAGAATAGAAATGAGATCATAAGAGACAATTAGAAATGAGATCATAAGAAGTAGAATTAGAAATGAGATCATAAGAGACAGAATTAGAAATGAGATAAGAGACAGAATTAGAAATGAGATCATAAGAGACAGAATTAGAAATGAGATCATAAGAGGCAGAATTAGAAATTAGATCATAAGAAGCAGAATTAGAAATTAGATCATAAGAGACAGAATTAGAAATGAGATCATAAGAGGCAGAATTAGAAATGAGATCATAAGAGACAGAATTAGAAATGAGATCATAAGAGGCAGAATTAGAAATGAGATCATAAGAGGCAGAATTGGAATTGAGATCATAAGAGACAAAATTATAAATGAGATAAGAGACAGAATTAGAAATGAGATCATAAGAGACAGAATTAGAATTGACATAAGAGACAGAATTAAAAATGAGATCATAAGAGACAGAGTTAGAAATGAGATCATAAGAGACAGAATTAGAAATGAGATCATAAGAGACAGAATTAGAAATGAGATCATAAGAGACAGAATTAGAAATGAGATAAGAGACAGAATTAGAAATGAGATCATAAGAGACAGAATTAGAAATGAGATAAGAGACAGAATTAGAAATGAGATCATAAGAGACAGAATTAGAAATGAGATCATAAGAGACAGAATTAGAAATGAGATAAGAGACAGAATTAGAAATGAGATCATAAGAGACAGAATTAGAATTGAGATAAGAGACAGAATTAGAAAAGATATCATAAGAGACAGAATTAGAAATGAGATCATAAGAGACAGAATTAGAAATGAGATCATAAGAGACAGAATTAGAAATGAGATAAGAGACAGAATTAGAAATGAGATCATAAGAGACAGAATTAGAAATGAGATAAGAGACAGAATTAGAAATGAGATCATAAGAGACAGAATTAGAAATGAGATAAGAGACAGAATTAGAAATGAGATTATAAGAGACAGAATTAGAAATGAGATCATAAGAGACAGAATTAGAAATGAGATCATAAGAGACAGAATTAGAAATGAGATCATAAGAGACAGAATTAGAAATGAGATCATAAGAGACAGAATTAGAAATGAGATCATAAGAGACAGAATTAGAAATGAGATAAGAGACAGAATTAGAAATGAGATCATAAGAGACAGAATTAGAAATGAGATAAGAGACAGAATTAGAAATGAGATTATAAGAGACAGAATTAGAAATGAGATAAGAGACAGAATTAGAAATGAGATCATAAGAGACAGAATTAGAAATGAGATCATAAGAGACAGAATTAGAAATGAGATCATAAGAGACAGAATTAGAAATGAGATAAGAGACAGAATTAGAAATGAGATCATAAGAGACAGAATTAGAAATGAGATAAGAGACAGAATTAGAATGAGATCATAAGAGACAGAATTAGAATTGAGATAAGAGACAGAATTAGAAAAGATATCATAAGAGACAGAATTAGAAATGAGATCATAAGAGACAGAATTAGAAATGAGATCATAAGAGACAGAATTAGAAATGAGATAAGAGACAGAATTAGAAATGAGATCATAAGAGACAGAATTAGAAATGAGATAAGAGACAGAATTAGAAATGAGATTATAAGAGACAGAATTAGAAATGAGATAAGAGACAGAATTAGAAATGAGATCATAAGAGACAGAATTAGAAATGAGATCATAAGAGACAGAATTAGAAATGAGATCATAAGAGACAGAATTAGAAATGAGATAAGAGACAGAATTAGAAATGAGATCATAAGAGACAGAATTAGAAATGAGATCATAAGAGACAGAATTAGAAATGAGATAAGAGACAGAATTAGAAATGAGATCATAAGAGACAGAATTAGAAATGAGATCATAAGTGACAGAATTAGAAATGAGATAAGAGACAGAATTAGAAATGAGATCATAAGAGGCAGAATTAGAAATGAGATAAGAGACAGAATTAGAAATGAGATCATAAGATACAGAATTAGAAATGAGATAAGAGACAGAATTAGAAATGAGATCATAAGAGACAGAATTAGAAACAATCTCATTTCTAATTCTGCCTTATCTCATTTCTAATTCTGTCTCTTATGATCTCATTTCTAATTAGGTCTCTTATAATCTCATTTCTAATTCTGTCTCTTATGATCTCATTTCTAATTAGGTCTCTTATAATCTAATTTCTAATTCTGTCTCTTATGATCTCAATTCTAATTCTGCCTCTTATGATCTAATTTCTAATTCTGTCTCTTATGATCTCATTTCTAATTCTGTCTCTTATCCATTTCTAATTCTGCCTCTTATGATCTCATTTATAATTCTGTCTCTTATGATCTCAATTCTAATTCTGCTTCTTATGATCTCATTTCTAGTTCTGTCTCTTATTGATCTCATCTCTAATTCTGCTTCTTATGATCTTATTTCTAATTCTGCCTTATCTCATTTTTAATTCTGTCTCTTATGATTTCTTTTCTAATTCTGTCTCTTATGATCTCATTTATAATTCTGCTTCTTATGAACTCATTTCTAATTCTGTCTCATATGATCTAATTCTAATTCTGTCTCTTATGATCTCATTTCTAATTCTGCCTCTTATGATCTTATATCTAATTCATTTAGAGTTGTCAGAAGCGACTGAATTAAAAATAAGATAATAAGATTCAGAATTAGAAATGATGTTATAAGAAACAGGATTTGAAATGAAATCATAAGAGACAGAATTAGAAATGAGATTATAAGAGACCTAATTAGAAATGAGATCATAAGAGACAGAATTAGAAATGAGATAAGGCAGAATTAGAAATGAGATCATAAGAGGCAGAATTAGAAATAAAGTTATAAGAAAACCGGATTTGAAATGAGATCATAAGAGACAGAATTAGAAATGAGATTATAAGAAACAGGATTTGAAATGAGATCATAAGAGACAGAATTAGAAATGAGATTATAAAAGGCAGAATTAGAAATAAGATCATAAGAGGCAGAATTAGAAATTAGATGATATGAGACAGAATTAGAAATGAGATCATAAGAGACATAATTAGAAAAGAAATCATAAGAGACAGAATTAAAAATGAGATAAGAGACAGAATTAGAAATGAGATCATAAGAAGCAGAATTAGAAATGAGATCAATAAGAGACAGAATTAGAAATGAGATCATAAGAAGCAGAATTAGAAATGAGATCATAAGAGACAGAATTATAAATGAGATCATACGAGGCAGAATTAGAATCGAGATAAGAGACAGAATTAGAAATGAAATCATAAGAGACAGAATTAGAAATTAGATCATAAGAGGCAGAATTAGAATTGAGATCATAAGAGACAGAATTAGAAATTAGATTATAAGAGACATAATTAGAAATTAGATCATAAGAGGCAGAATTAGAAATTAGATCATATGAGACAGAATTAGAAATAAGATCATAAGAGGCAGAATTAGAAATGAGATCATAATAGGCAGAATTAGAAATTAGATCATAAGAGGCAGAATTAGAAATTAGATCATAAGAGGTAGAATTATAAATGAGATCATAAGAGACATAATTAGAAAAGAAATCATAAGAGACAGAATTAAAAATGAGATAAGAGACAGAATTAGAAATGAGATCATAAGAGACAGAATTAGAATTGATATCATAAGAGACAGAATTAGAAATGAGATCATAAGAGACATAATTAGAAATGAGATCATAAGAGGCAGAATTAGAAATTAGATCATAAGAGGCAGAATTGGAATTGAGATCATAAGAGACAGAATTAGAAATGAGATAAGAGACAGAATTAGAAATGAGATCATAAGAGACAGAATTAGAAATGAGATAAGAGACAGAATTAGAATTGAGATAAGAGACAGAATTAGAAATGAGATCATAAGAGACAATTAGAAATGAGATCATAAGAAGTAGAATTAGAAATGAGATCATAAGAGACAGAATTAGAAATGAGATAAGAGACAGAATTAGAAATGAGATCATAAGAGACAGAATTAGAAATGAGATCATAAGAGGCAGAATTAGAAATTAGATCATAAGAAGCAGAATTAGAAATTAGATCATAAGAGACAGAATTAGAAATGAGATCATAAGAGGCAGAATTAGAAATGAGATCATAAGAGACAGAATTAGAAATGAGATCATAAGAGGCAGAATTAGAAATGAGATCATAAGAGGCAGAATTGGAATTGAGATCATAAGAGACAAAAATTATAAATGAGATAAGAGACAGAATTAGAAATGAGATCATAAGAGACAGAATTAGAATTGACATAAGAGACAGAATTAAAAATGAGATCATAAGAGACAGAGTTAGAATGAGATCATAAGAGACAGAATTAGAAATGAGATCATAAGAGACAGAATTAGAAATGAGATCATAAGAGACAGAATTAGAAATGAGATAAGAGACAGAATTAGAAATGAGATCATAAGAGACAGAATTAGAAATGAGATAAGAGACAGAATTAGAAATGAGATCATAAGAGACAGAATTAGAAATGAGATCATAAGAGACAGAATTAGAAATGAGATAAGAGACAGAATTAGAAATGAGATCATAAGAGACAGAATTAGAATTGAGATAAGAGACAGAATTAGAAAAGATATCATAAGAGACAGAATTAGAAATGAGATCATAAGAGACAGAATTAGAAATGAGATCATAAGAGACAGAATTAGAAATGAGATAAGAGACAGAATTAGAAATGAGATCATAAGAGACAGAATTAGAAATGAGATAAGAGACAGAATTAGAAATGAGATCATAAGAGACAGAATTAGAAATGAGATAAGAGACAGAATTAGAAATGAGATTATAAGAGACAGAATTAGAAATGAGATCATAAGAGACAGAATTAGAAATGAGATCATAAGAGACAGAATTAGAAATGAGATCATAAGAGACAGAATTAGAAATGAGATCATAAGAGACAGAATTAGAAATGAGATCATAAGAGACAGAATTAGAAATGAGATAAGAGACAGAATTAGAAATGAGATCATAAGAGACAGAATTAGAAATGAGATAAGAGACAGAATTAGAAATGAGATTATAAGAGACAGAATTAGAAATGAGATAAGAGACAGAATTAGAAATGAGATCATAAGAGACAGAATTAGAAATGAGATCATAAGAGACAGAATTAGAAATGAGATCATAAGAGACAGAATTAGAAATGAGATAAGAGACAGAATTAGAAATGAGATCATAAGAGACAGAATTAGAAATGAGATAAGAGACAGAATTAGAAATGAGATCATAAGAGACAGAATTAGAATTGAGATAAGAGACAGAATTAGAAAAGATATCATAAGAGACAGAATTAGAAATGAGATCATAAGAGACAGAATTAGAAATGAGATCATAAGAGACAGAATTAGAAATGAGATAAGAGACAGAATTAGAAATGAGATCATAAGAGACAGAATTAGAAATGAGATAAGAGACAGAATTAGAAATGAGATTATAAGAGACAGAATTAGAAATGAGATAAGAGACAGAATTAGAAATGAGATCATAAGAGACAGAATTAGAAATGAGATCATAAGAGACAGAATTAGAAATGAGATCATAAGAGACAGAATTAGAAATGAGATAAGAGACAGAATTAGAAATGAGATCATAAGAGACAGAATTAGAAATGAGATCATAAGAGACAGAATTAGAAATGAGATAAGAGACAGAATTAGAAATGAGATCATAAGAGACAGAATTAGAAATGAGATCATAAGTGACAGAATTAGAAATGAGATAAGAGACAGAATTAGAAATGAGATCATAAGAGGCAGAATTAGAAATGAGATAAGAGACAGAATTAGAAATGAGATCATAAGATACAGAATTAGAAATGAGATAAGAGACAGAATTAGAAATGAGATCATAAGAGACAGAATTAGAAACAATCTCATTTCTAATTCTGCCTTATCTCATTTCTAATTCTGTCTCTTATGATCTCATTTCTAATTAGGTCTCTTATAATCTCATTTCTAATTCTGTCTCTTATGATCTCATTTCTAATTAGGTCTCTTATAATCTAATTTCTAATTCTGTCTCTTATGATCTCAATTCTAATTCTGCCTCTTATGATCTAATTTCTAATTCTGTCTCTTATGATCTCATTTCTAATTCTGTCTCTTATCCCATTTCTAATTCTGCCTCTTATGATCTCATTTATAATTCTGTCTCTTATGATCTCAATTCTAATTCTGCTTCTTATGATCTCATTTCTAGTTCTGTCTCTTATTGATCTCATCTCTAATTCTGCTTCTTATGATCTTATTTCTAATTCTGCCTTATCTCATTTTTAATTCTGTCTCTTATGATTTCTTTTCTAATTCTGTCTCTTATGATCTCATTTATAATTCTGCTTCTTATGAACTCATTTCTAATTCTGTCTCATATGATCTAATTTCTAATTCTGTCTCTTATGATCTCATTTCTAATTCTGCCTCTTATGATCTTATATCTAATTCATTTAGAGTTGTCAGAAGCGACTGAATTAAAAATAAGATAATAAGATTCAGAATTAGAAATGATGTTATAAGAAACAGGATTTGAAATGAAATCATAAGAGACAGAATTAGAAATGAGATTATAAGAGACCTAATTAGAAATGAGATCATAAGAGACAGAATTAGAAATGAGATAAGGCAGAATTAGAAATGAGATCATAAGAGGCAGAATTAGAAATAAAGTTATAAGAAACCGGATTTGAAATGAGATCATAAGAGACAGAATTAGAAATGAGATTATAAGAAACAGGATTTGAAATGAGATCATAAGAGACAGAATTAGAAATGAGATTATAAAAGGCAGAATTAGAAATGAGATCATAAGAGGCAGAATTAGAAATTAGATGATATGAGACAGAATTAGAAATGAGATCATAAGAGACATAATTAGAAAAGAAATCATAAGAGACAGAATTAAAAATGAGATAAGGCAGAATTAGAAATAAGATCATAAGAGACAGAATTAGAAATGAGATCATAAGAGACAGAATTAGAATTTAGATCATATGAGACAGAATTATAAATGAGATCATAAGAGGCAAAATTAGAAATGAGATAAGAGACAGAATTAGAAATGAGATTATATGAGACAGAATTAGAAATAAGATCATAAGAGGCAGAATTAGAAATGAGATCATAAGAGACAGAATTAGAAATTAGATCATATGAGACAGAATTAGAAATAAGATCATAAGAAGCAGAATTATAAATGAGATCATAAGAGACATAATTAGAAAAGAAATCATAAGAGACAGAATTAAAATGAGATAAGCAGAATTAGAAATAAGATCATAAGAAGCAGAATTAGAATGAGATCAATAAGAGACAGAATTAGAAATGAGATCATAAGAAGCAGAATTAGAAATGAGATCATAAGAGACAGAATTATAAATGAGATCATAAGAGGCAGAATTAGAATCGAGATAAGAGACAGAATTAGAAATGAAATCATAAGAGACAGAATTAGAAATTAGATCATAAGAGGCAGAATTAGAATTGAGATCATAAGAGACAGAATTAGAAATTAGATTATAAGAGACATAATTAGAAATGAGATCATAAGAGCAGAATTAGAAATTAGATCATATGAGACAGAATTAGAAATAAGATCATAAGAGGCAGAATTAGAAATGAGATCATAAGAGGCAGAATTAGAAATTAGATCATAAGAGGCAGAATTAGAAATTAGATCATAAGAGGTAGAATTATAAATGAGATCATAAGAGACATAATTAGAAAAGAAATCATAAGAGACAGAATTAAAAATGAGATAAGAGACAGAATTAGAAATGAGATCATAAGAGACAGAATTAGAATTGATATCATAAGAGACAGAATTAGAAATGAGATCATAAGAGACATAATTAGAAATGAGATCATAAGAGGCAGAATTAGAAATTAGATCATAAGAGGCAGAATTGGAATTGAGATCATAAGAGACAGAATTAGAAATGAGATAAGAGACAGAATTAGAAATGAGATCATAAGAGACAGAATTATAAATGAGATAAGAGACAGAATTAGAATTGAGATAAGAGACAGAATTAGAAATGAGATCATAAGAGACAGAATTAGAAATGAGATCATAAGAAGCAGAATTAGAAATGAGATCATAAGAGACAGAATTAGAAATGAGATAAGAGACAGAATTAGAAATGAGATCATAAGAGACAGAATTAGAAATGAGATCATAAGAGGCAGAATTAGAAATTAGATCATAAGAAGCAGAATTAGAAATTAGATCATAAGAGACAGAATTAGAAATGAGATCATAAGAGGCAGAATTAGAAATGAGATCATAAGAGACAGAATTAGAAATGAGATCATAAGAGGCAGAATTAGAAATGAGATCATAAGAGGCAGAATTGGAATTGAGATCATAAGAGACAAAATTATAAATGAGATAAGAGACAGAATTAGAAATGAGATCATAAGAGACAGAATTAGAATTGACATAAGAGACAGAATTAAAAATGAGATCATAAGAGACAGAGTTAGAAATGAGATCATAAGAGACAGAATTAGAAATGAGATCATAAGAGACAGAATTAGAAATGAGATCATAAGAGACAGAATTAGAAATGAGATAAGAGACAGAATTAGAAATGAGATCATAGAGACAGAATTAGAAATGAGATAAGAGACAGAATTAGAAATGAGATCATAAGAGACAGAATTAGAAATGAGATCATAAGAGACAGAATTAGAAATGAGATAAGAGACAGAATTAGAAATGAGATCATAAGAGACAGAATTAGAATTGAGATAAGAGACAGAATTAGAAAAGATATCATAAGAGACAGAATTAGAAATGAGATCATAAGAGACAGAATTAGAAATGAGATCATAAGAGACAGAATTAGAAATGAGATAAGAGACAGAATTAGAAATGAGATCATAAGAGACAGAATTAGAAATGAGATAAGAGACAGAATTAGAAATGAGATCATAAGAGACAGAATTAGAAATGAGATAAGAGACAGAATTAGAAATGAGATTATAAGAGACAGAATTAGAAATGAGATCATAAGAGACAGAATTAGAAATGAGATCATAAGAGACAGAATTAGAAATGATATCATAAGAGACAGAATTAGAAATGAGATCATAAGAGACAGAATTAGAAATGAGATCATAAGAGACAGAATTAGAAATGAGATAAGAGACAGAATTAGAAATGAGATCATAAGAGACAGAATTAGAAATGAGATAAGAGACAGAATTAGAAAAAGAGATTATAAGAGACAGAATTAGAAATGAGATAAGAGACAGAATTAGAAATGAGATCATAAGAGACAGAATTAGAAATGAGATCATAAGAGACAGAATTAGAAATGAGATCATAAGAGACAGAATTAGAAATGAGATAAGAGACAGAATTAGAAATGAGATCATAAGAGACAGAATTAGAAATGAGATAAGAGACAGAATTAGAAATGAGATCATAAGAGACAGAATTAGAATTGAGATAAGAGACAGAATTAGAAAAGATATCATAAGAGACAGAATTAGAAATGAGATCATATGAGACAGAATTAGAAATGAGATCATAAGAGACAGAATTAGAAATGAGATAAGAGACAGAATTAGAAATGAGATCATAAGAGACAGAATTAGAAATGAGATAAGAGACAGAATTAGAAATGAGATTATAAGAGACAGAATTAGAAATGAGATAAGAGACAGAATTAGAAATGAGATCATAAGAGACAGAATTAGAAATGAGATCATAAGAGACAGAATTAGAAATGAGATCATAAGAGACAGAATTAGAAATGAGATAAGAGACAGAATTAGAAATGAGATCATAAGAGACAGAATTAGAAATGAGATCATAAGAGACAGAATTAGAAATGAGATAAGAGACAGAATTAGAAATGAGATCATAAGAGACAGAATTAGAAATGAGATCATAAGTGACAGAATTAGAAATGAGATAAGAGACAGAATTAGAAATGAGATCATAAGAGGCAGAATTAGAAATGAGATAAGAGACAGAATTAGAAATGAGATCATAAGATACAGAATTAGAAATGAGATAAGAGACAGAATTAGAAATGAGATCATAAGAGACAGAATTAGAAACAATCTCATTTCTAATTCTGCCTTATCTCATTTCTAATTCTGTCTCTTATGATCTCATTTCTAATTAGGTCTCTTATAATCTCATTTCTAATTCTGTCTCTTATGATCTCATTTCTAATTAGGTCTCTTATAATCTCATTTCTAATTCTTTCTCTTATGATCTCATTTCTAATTAGGTCTCTTATAATCTCATTTCTAATTCTGTCTCTTATGATTTCATTTCAAATCCTGTTTCTTATAATAGCATTTTAAATTCTGAATCTTATTATCTTATTTTTAATTCAGTCGCTTCTGACAACTCCAGCTACTTTCATTAAATAAGATTAATCTACTAAAATATTCACAAATATTTAGTTTAGCTAACACTTATTCATTTCTTTGTTTTGCATGTCATGTTACAAATTGAAACCACTCCCATAAAATATCAATTTTAAGAATGAGTGGAATGTACCAGGCTCCAGTCATCTTCATCCATAAATAATGCAAACTTCTAAGAAAGCACAAAAATGTCATTTATGGATGAAAACAAAGAGTACTTTCTTCTGCCCATTAGGAAATAACTAACCTTGCTGGTGTATTTCATTTAAAATATTATAAAAAGACCTACCTTATCTCATTTGTGGGGTTTCTGTGGTGTTGGAAAATAAAGGTAGCATGTACAGTGTAGTCGGCATATTCAAGTTTTTATTTCATCCCTTAAAGAAAAAGTAGACTGAAACTTTCTACATCTCATTTAAAGAACTGTAGCTTCTAAAATTTAATTTGCCACAAAAGCAGTATATTATGTTTCCTTGTCCCTATAGTTGTGCTGTAGAATTCTTCTTCTCCCATAAATATTTACTTTTCACAGTTTTGGTTTTGTATTTTTTTACGGTGTGGAAATGACAAGGTGAATGAGCTTTTCTTCTGGTGAATCTAAACAAGAATTTGTGTTGAGCTTTATAAGAGTAAGTTGCTGAAAATACATCGGTCATGTGCTCTCAATGGATGAATAAAGACTTCCCTATTAGGCATTCATGTGTAAACTATCTGGTAAAAGAAAACAGGGCAGACCCAGAGAATTGCTACACAGAACAATTAATAGGAAAGACTCAAGCATGCGACTAAGGAACAAGCAAGGTCTACAAGAACAAGCAGCAGTTTATCAACCGTGAAGAACTCTGACTTCCACCCCCTGCTGTCTTCGGCCAGAGAGGAAAATTAAAGTGCTCTAAGTTTTGAGTCCTAGTTTAGAAAACTATTCTATTGTCCCCTCTTATACATCTTCGATGTGAAACATTTTTGGCTGAGTGGTTAGTGCACTTGCTACTGATCAGAAGGGTTTCAATCCCAGGAAAGGCAGATTTTTTTTAGATCAACAAGACTGAGGTTCATCCAGCCTCTAAAAATGGGTACCAGAAATGATTCAAGAAAGTAACAGTGGTCTGACATGATACTACTGACCACATCAATTAAAAATGTGCTATTGATCATGGAAAAATATGGTCACTAACACCATATATCCCATACTCCTAGTGTGGAAGGAACATTTACTTGACTCAACATCTTTGATGCTCACCAGTATCTGAAAATGGGTACTGGTGATTTTGAATAAATATGGCTGCCTGATATAGTGTTAACTACATTACCACCTATTGTTGCTGTTATGAAAGAAAATTAAACACTAACACCATGTTGTCCGTACTTCCACAGTCTGACATTTACTTGTTTTCTCTTTACTGAACAAGTTGACAGATGTCAGTTTTCTCAATGCTGGGGTCATGTTATAATAAATTGAGGAAAATCCCTGTACATTACAGTTACCTCTGTGATGGGAAAACTGCAAGACTGGAGGATTTCCTGAATGCTTCAATCTAGATTCTCTGAGAGTGTTTATTGAGCAGCCTTTAAAGATTATTAAAGCCAGCCCTCGCCAATTGCCAATCAGATTTACTGAGACATCCACATGTTATGGAGGTGGTGCCTCTGGCCTGTCAGATAGATACGTAGCAGGCTTCATGTAGGTGTTTATTATTATTTATGTTTAAATTTTTGTTTGTTGGCTTTTTTTATATTCACTTGCCTGTGGGTTCTGCCCTTTTGACTCAGGAATATGCATGGGAGCTGTTTATATCTGTTAGTCTCTGTGCAGAATTGCCAAATTGGCTTTTTATGTAAGTGCTATATAGAGTCAATTCAGGCTGGAAGCGAATCATGGATAGTAAACAAAGAAATGAACAGATGATTAGATGCCTCAGAGATGGGATTTCTTAGAAGAATGTTGAAAGTTCCCTGGACAGCTAAAAAGACCAATGAAGAAATTCTCAAAGAGGCCAACACAAAAAGAGAGCTCCTACAAAACACCAGAAAGAAACAATCAACATTTTTTGGGGACGTCATGAGAATAGGAAAGTTGGAGTACTTGGTTACAACTGGCAAAATACAGGGAAAGAGAAATCATGGAAGATAAAGAGAGAAAATACTAGATAGCTTGGTGTCATGGCTTGGGAAACAGTCAACAACAGAATTTTTGATTGAAATGATGACCAGAAAAGTATTTATATATTTGTTTTTATGCTGATTTTCTTCTAAACTTGCAATAGCTTATTTGTTGTGAATGATGGAGACCAAAAATCTGACTCTTCAAAAATCAGCAATATTCCTAAATTAAATTGGCATTGAGTCAAAATTGTGTTGTGATGTTTTGATACCACATTTTCTGAAATCTTGGTTTAGTTTCTGAGCAAGGCTAAGTGAGAAAACATTGTTGTATTTGTCATAATTTTGTTGTCACTGAAACAAAGCTAAATTCATCCACTAGCTTGGAATACTGACCAAGTTAAGGAATATTATTAAAAGTTTCATGATCACCTATGCAGAAATGAAATTTCAACTCACACTCCTCCGTCTAGTGGGAATATTTCTTGTCTACTTGCAAGCTGAAATGTAATAGAGATTTTGTTTAATAATTTGATGAACTTAAAAGAGCAGAGTTGATTTAAAAATACTATCCCTTATTTTTCTCCAATATTGCTGATGATATTTTATGCAATGTGTATGTTTTTGTTTCTTGTTCATCATTAACACTGATAATGTTTTCTGCAGTATTTGTTTGTGAATGTCACTTTATGTCACAAAAAGACATCAGACAGAGAAAAAATGATAGATAAGCCCAGTTAACAATACCACACATGGCTAAAGAACTGATTGATTAATGACTGTTTTTCTGCAGTTATTATTTATCAAAATGTTTTTACATTTTTTCTCTATCATTGATCCTAAACCCGTAATTTGTATAAGGCCTTATTTTTTGTGTTTATTTATTTGTGTTTGCCAGCTTTATATCTCAAACAAAGTCCTGAGTGACTGAATTTGGCCTGAATATAACATTTTCCTATTTTTCACACTGCCAGCCATGTGCTTTGTTATCCCCCGCCATACAGGCAGATATTCTTGGACTTCAATAGCTTCTCTCATAATTTATCGTCAAGAGTTTTCACATTTCACATTTCATTATCACAGACATTTTTTAGCACACACTTTATATTTCCAACTGCCAAGAGTACTTTAATGTGTGCAGAATGCACATGGGACCTCCTTTGTGCTTTTTCTGAAAGAGCTAGACATCTGATCTCACTACCCAGAGAGAGCTAGACATCTGATCTCACTACCCAGAGAGAGCTAGACATCTGATCTCACTACCCAGAGAGAGCTAGACATCTGATCTCACTACCCAGAGAGAGCTAGACATCTGATCTCACTACCCAGAGAGAGTTAGACATCTGATCTCACTACCCAGAGAGAGCTAGACATCTGATCTCACTACCCAGAGAGAGTTAGACATCTGATCTCACTACCCAGAGAGAGCTGGACATCTGATCTCACTACCCAGAGAGAGCTGGACATCTGATCTCACTACCCAGAGAGAGCTAGACATCTGATCTCACTACCCAGAGAGAGCTAGACATCTGATCTCACTACCCAGAGAGAGCTAGACATCTGATCTCACTACCCAGAGAGAGCTAGACATCTGATCTCACTACCCAGAGAGAGCTAGACATCTGATCTCACTACCCAGAGAGAGTTAGACATCTGATCTCACTACCCAGAGAGAGCTGGACATCTGATCTCACTACCCAGAGAGAGCTGGACATCTGATCTCACAACCCAGAGAGAGCTGGACATCTGATCTCACTACCCAGAGAGAGCTAGACATCTGATCTCACTACCCAGAGAGAGCTAGACATCTGATCTCACTACCCAGAGAGAGCTAGACATCTGATCTCACTACCCAGAGAGAGCTAGACATCTGATCTCACTACCCAGAGAGAGCTAGACATCTGATCTCACTATCCAGAGAGCGCTAGACATCTGATCTCACTACCCAGAGAGAGTTAGACATCTGATCTCACTACCCAGAGAGAGTTAGACATCTGATCTCACTACCCAGAGAGAGTTAGACATCTTATCTCATTACTCAGAGAGAGTTAGACATCTGATCTCACTACCCAGAGAGAGCTAGACATCTGATCTCACTACCCAGAGAGAGTTAGACATCTTATCTCATTACTCAGAGAGAGTTAGACATCTGATCTCACTACCCAGAGAGAGCTAGACATCTGATCTCACTACCCAGAGAGAGCTAGACATACGATCTCACTACCCAGAGAGAGCTAGACATCTGATCTCACTACCCAGAGAGAGCTAGACATCTGATCTCACTACCCAGAGAGAGCTAGACATCTGATCTCACTACCCAGAGAGAGCTGGACATCTGATCTCACTACCCGGAGAGAGCTGGACATCTGATCTCACTACCCATAGAGAGCTGGACATCTGATCTCACTACCCAGAGAGAGCTAGACATCTGATCTCACTACCCAGAGAGAGCTAGACATCTGATCTCACTACCAGAGAGAGCTAGACATCTGATCTCACTACCCAGAGAGAGCTAGATATCTGATCTCACTACCCAGAGAGAGCTAGACATCTGATCTCACTTCCCAGAGAGAGTTAGACATCTGATCTCACTACCCAGAGAGAGCTAGACATCTGATCTCACTACCCAGAGAGAGCTAGACATCTGATCTCACTACCCAGAGAGAGCTAGACATCTGATCTCACTACCCAGAGAGGTCTAGACATCTGATCTCACTACCCAGAGACATGGGAAGGGTAAAGCCATGGATTTCATTTTATCTATTTATTATTTTTATTTTCCCACCGTCATGGTGGGAATTGAACCAGGACCTTCTTGTCTAGAAGCTGACGTCTTACCTCTAGACCACCCAGCCCCACCCTTATTGTATTTGAAGAGATGTTGTTACACACCTTAATTTGTCCTAGGTTTGTATAATGAGAAAGTTTGAATTGTTTATGTACATGTGATGTTCACAGGTGGTTGGACAAGTTAGGCTTGTGTGCACAGTATGGTGTGACAAGAGTCCACAGGCAAACATTTTATGGAGCTTCTTATGCACTCATCACAAACCAAGCAAATCCAACGCCGGTATTTGAATGTTTCTTCTATCATTTAGACCAGATTTATGTAATTGTTTTAACCCTTAATTATGATATCAATCTGTGGCTCACTTGTTTACGATACCATAGTAAAAATTACTTCCGCTTAATTGTAACATTTTAAAAATAAAACTTTCTTAGAACTTTTGCCACACAAACAGTTTGTTTACCCAAGATGAGACATAGGAATCTGATGCGGTAATCATTTCCTGCTTTACAGTCTATTTTTAGCCAGCAACATGACCATATGGCCCTCCGGTTTCTGCTGTCTAGTCATACGGTGGTCATAAACCTTCAGATTAGCATGTATTTTTTGCATCATCATGATGTTGTTCTGTTTTAAAAGGTTTCTTTGATGTCACAACGACAGGCAAGGAGATTCCCATGTCAGGAAAAAAAAAAAGGAATATTGAAAAAAAAACTGTGCACCTTTATGATACCTTAGTACTTTTTTTTGTGGACAAGTGAAACAATATTAAACACAGGTAAACAAGTGGAACAATATTAAAACAGGTAAACAAGTGGAACAATATTAAAACAGATAAACAAGTGGAACAATATTAAAACAGATAAACAAGTGGAACAATATTAAAACAGGTAAACAAGTGGAACAATATTAAAACAGGTAAACAAGTGGAACAATATTAAAACAGGTAAATGAATTTAAATATCTGGGAACAATGTTAACCTCAGATGGCAGATTTGAGATGCAGAATGGTCAGGCAAAAGCAGCTTTCCAAAATTGAGGAAGGTACTATGCAATCCATTCTTGACAATAGAAACAAAAAATATAGTTCTTAAATGTTATGTAGAGCCAGTCTTAACATAGGGATGTGAATCATGGACATTGGGACAATAGACAAAAAAATCACTGAAGGTTGTTAAAATGTGGTTTTACAGAAGATGTTGAGAATAGTATGGACAGTTAAGAAGAGTAATGAAAACGTTCTGAAATAGGCCAAAGCATAGAGAGAACTAGGCAATGCGCATGAACAGAAACATTCTGTAGAAGGCCACAGGCTGAAACATCAGTATTGAGTTGTGTTCCTTCCTTGTAAAGCTGTCACCATACCTTGTGGTGTTTTTAACACCCCACTACCGGCACCAAAGAGAGAGCTCATTTCCAATATTAGGAAGAATCAATCATCATTTTTGGCCATGTAATGAGAGGGGGACTGCTGGAATATATTGTAACAACTGGGAAAATTGAGGGACAAAGAGATAGAGGGAAGCAAAGAGAAAAAGATACCAGACAGCTTAAGAGAACGGCTTGGCAGAAGGTCAATAACAGAAATGATAAATAACTGTCAAGATCGAAAGTTGTGGAGAGACATGATAACCTACGCCAGCAGGCCTGGTACCTGATGATGATGATGAGTAATTTTTACTACGCGATTGATTAAAATAAAAATCCAACACCAAACAAAAAAAAATCAAACACTAAAGGGTCACCGATAGTGATAATTATAAAAGTATAAGAAATAGGGTGATGTTTGTTCACAGCAAACTGTCAAATTAAAAAATATATATTTTGAGATGGTAATTTTGACTACAGTGTTATAATCTAGGGTTAGGTTTCTCTATTCAATTATATACTGGTCAACATTCTAAGATTAGGCAAGCCTTTGAGAATTTCTTGACTCTTTACTCCAGACCAGCATTCCTACTATTCAAAAGTATTATTTTCAAATATTAATATGCCTCAATGATCACTAAAAAGTTCTTAAGAGTAATGTGGAGCCTATTTTGACAAGTAAAAGTGGAGGCCACAGAAATGTGGTTTTTGCAGAAAAATGTTAAGATGGCCATTGACAGCTAACAAGAGTAATATGGTCATTCTTAAAGAGGATGAAGCACAAGTTAAAACTTTAGTGAGTGAAACATTGAACATTACAATATTGATATATATGCACAGAACAGAGACAAATGGTGAGATTTGATAAAAGATCTTTACAGGGATTGAAAACTGCTAGAATATAAATTTAGATAAGAGAAAGTATTTGGGTCTGTGCCCTATGGGCCGGCCATGGCTTGAAAGGTCAATAGATAACCTAGAAGCAGCTGATGAAGTCACCTGTTGGTTTATATCTCAATGTCTCCTTAAACGTTTCACTGCACTGTGCGCCACTCTGATTTCAGGCACGTATGTTTTACCGCATAGTGCGTCACTCCAAATTTGATTAGCGTGACCCGTCATCAAACCATATTCTTATTACATGTCTTGTATCACCTTGGCATTGGGGAAATCTAATACCTTGCTTAATTATCTAAAAATTCATATATAATATGTTATATGTTAGATAAATATGTCTACATTAACCATGTCTTGTGCTAATCTCTTTTGTGTGGTTTCTCTCTTCAGGATTACTACCTCTCTTTGTTGTACAAGAGATTGATTGAAGGCCCAGTGTTCAGCATTACTTTCCAGCCTTCCAATAAAGATTAAGAGTGTACGCTCATTGTGCTAAGCTGGGATTGTAAGTCTCATGAGGTTCATATAGAAATCATTTCATTAACAAAGATATATATTGATAGAACAACAATGTAAACAAAATAATTGTTGACCATTATTAAATGACAAGAAGTCATAACCAAAGTAAAAAGTCACACTTCACTCAAACATGTACAGGTGGACTAGTACTCCAGACTAGATCATACCTAATACAGGACTACATCACATCTACTACACGACTACATCACATCTACTATAAGACTAGGTCGCACCTACCACAAGACTACATCATATCTATTACATGACTACATCACATCTACTATAATACTAGGTCACACCTACCACAAGACTACATCATATCTACTACATGACTACATCACATCTACTATAAGACTAGGTCACACATACCACAAGACTACATCATATCTACTAAACGACTACATCACATCTACTATCGGACTAGATCACACCTACCACAAGACTACAATATATCTACAACAAGATTAAAGACTACATCATGTACTTTATTAGCAGCGAATTATTATTATTCCACCTACTAATGTACTTTATTAGCAGTGAATTATTATTATTGCACCTACTAACGTACTTATTAGCAGCGAATTATTATTATTCCACCTACTAATGTACTTTATTAGCAGTGAATTATTGCACCTACTAATGTACTTTATTAGCAGTGAATTATTGCACCTACTAATGTACTTTATTAGCAGTGAATTATTATTATTGCACCTACTAATGTACTTTATTAGCAGTGATTTATTATTATTGCACCTACTAATATACTTTATTAGCAGTGAATTATTATTATTCCACCTACTAATGTACTTTATTAGCAGTGAATTATTATTATTCCACCTACTAATGTACTTTATTAGCAGCGAATTATTATTATTCCACCTACTAATGTACTTTATTAGCAGTGAATTATTGCACCTACTAATGTACTTTATTAGCAGTGAATTATTATTATTGCACCTACTAATGTACTTTATTAGCAGTGATTTATTATTATTGCACCTACTAATGTACTTTATTAGCAGTGAATTATTATTATTGCACTACTAATGTACTTTATTAGCAGTGAATTATTATTATTCCACCTACTAATGTACTTTATTAGCAGTGAATTATTATTATTGCACCTATTAATGTACTTTATTAGCAGTGAATCATTATTATTGCACCTACTAATGTACTTTAATAGCAGTGAATTATTATTATTGCACCTACTAATGTACTTTATTGGCAGTGAATTATTATTATTGCACCTACTAATGTACTTTATTAACAGTGAATTATTATTATTGCACCTACTAATGTATATTTATTAGCAGTGAATTATTATTATTGCACCTACTAAGATGTACTTTATTAGCAGTGAATTATTATTATTGCACCTACTAATGTATATTTATTAGCAGTGAATTATTATTATTGCACCTACTAAGATGTACTTTATTAGCAGTGAATTATTATTATTGCACCTACTAATGTATATTTATTAGCAGTGAATTATTATTATTGCACCTACTAATGTACATTATTAGCAGTGAATTATTATTATTGCACCTACTAATGTATATTTATTAGCAGTGAATTATTATTATTGCATCTACTAATGTACTTTATTAGCAGTGAATTATTGCACCTACTAATGTACTTTATTAGCAGTGAATTATTGCACTAATGTACTTTATTGGCAGTGAATTATTATTATTGCATCTACTAATGTACTTTATTGGCAGTGAGTTATTATTATTGCATCTACTAATGTACTTTATTGGCAGTGAATTATTATTATTGCATCTACTAATGTACTTTATTGGCAGTGAATTATTATTATTGCATCTACTAATGTACTTTATTAGCAGTGAATTATTATTATTGCATCTACTAATGTACTTTATTAGCAGTGAATTATTGCATATACTAATGTACTTTATAACAATGATGAACTCTCTTTTTCACTTCTATTAACATTGACTTGTTGACCAAGATGTTTCTCTTTTTCTGAAATGCTATTTTGGCCTATGCTATTCTTTTTTTTATTTCTGTGGTGCAACTTTCATCTGATGTTGTTATTGTGCCCATAATTTGAGCTCTGCACTTGCTTCTGATTTATCCCACTTGTTTTTATCTTGTCATGATGGTGATGGTTGTATCTTGTATATGACCATTACTTCTGTTTTCTTACTATCAAGGCTGAGGATTTGTAGCTTAGATTAAGATTAAAACTAACAATCACTTTACTTGATAATGAAAACTGAACTGTGATTGTGAAATAATACATTCTCTCCTTATATTGTTTATACAGCTCCAACAAGATAATGCATTCAGTATAGGAGTTAAAACAGAACAGTAAATTGAAGCCTTTGAAATGTGGATTTATAGAAGAATAGGTAGAATTGGATGGAAAGAAAAGAAAACAAATGATGAAGTTTTAAAACAACTAAAAATGGAAAAGAACTACAAAACACAATTCAAACAAGACATGAAATTTTTGGGCATGTTAAAAGACACAACAACCTACTAAAAGTAATATTGGAAGGGAAATACAATGTAAAAGAGGCAGACCTAGACTAACATGCATGAGTAACATCAAAAGATGGACAAGTCTACCTATGACAATCTGCACCGTCACAGCAAGAGACAGAGTGAAATGACGCTCCATGGTAGCCAACCTTCGATGCGGATATGGCACTCAATGATGATGATGATAGGAGTTAAGTTTTCCCTAGGTGTGTCTAGTGTATGAGTGATAACATTGGATGTAGCATATAGGAGTTAAGTTTTCCCTAGGTGTGTCTAGTGTATGAGTGATAACATTGGATGTAGCATATAGGAGCTAAGTTTTCCCTAGGTGTGTCTAGTGTATGAGTGATAACATCGGATGTAGCATATAGGAGCTAAGTTTTCCCTAGGTGTGTCTAATGTTGAGTGATTACGGTGGATGTATCATTTAGAATCTCAGTAAAAGATGATGCTATTGTCCAACACAGAAGGGAATTGCAAGGATATTTCAACTTGAATTGTCAGACATGCTTTTTGAAGTTTCCAATGTCTGCTGCAAACAAAACAAAATGGAGGCAACATCTTGAAGATGCCAGACAATTGGTTAATCTGTACTTGCAGCTCCTTGAAAAGTTGGTTCAATTAATAAATTGTTGACTTATGTAATCATTTGATTGTTAGAATATGTTTTAATGAAGACAAGGATGACTTCATTATAAGTTTAATAACTTACTTAAGTCTGTAATTAACAGATGATCACATTTACAGGTATTCATTAGGAGCTTTGGTCGTCTATTACCTCAACCTGAAAGACTCAGATGCTGTTCTGTTGTTGACTCAGTTTCAGGATTATGACCTCGACCTCTATATACTGACTCCAGGAGATTCTAGCGACCTCGAATCTAGGTAAGTTCAGTGTTTTCTCTGCCTTCTACTTGTACTTTCACCATTAAGTAGACTTGGGTTCCTTGTGTAGTAGTTTACAACAAGTCATAGGGGTTTGTCTTGACCTGACACATCCATCTTCTTCTTGTACTTTCACCCATTAAGTAGACTTGGGTGTCTTATGTCACTAGTTTACAACAAGTCATGTGGCTTGTCTTGACCTGACACATCCATCTTCTTCTTGTACTTTCACCCATTAAGTAGACTTGGGTTCCTTATGTCACTAGTTTACAACAAGTCATGTGGCTTGTCTTGGCCTGACACATCCATCTTCTTGTACTTTCACCCATTAAGTAGACTTGGGTTCCTATGTCACTAGTTTACAACAAGTCATGTGGCTTGTCTTGGCCTGACACATCCATCTTCTTCTTGTACTTTCATCTATTAAGTAGACTTTGGGTGTCTTATGTCACTAGTTTACAACAAGTCGTGGTGCTTGTCTTGACCTGACACATCCATCTTCTTCTTGTACTTTCACCCATTAAGTAGACTTGGGTGTCTTATGTCACTAGTTTACAACAAGTCGTGGTGCTTGTCTTGACCTGACACATCCATCTTCTACTTGTACTTTCACCCATTAAGTAGACTTGGGTGTCTTATGTCACTAGTTTACAACAAGTCGTGGTACTTGTCTTGACCTGACACATCCATCTTCTTCTTGTACTTTCACCCATTAAGTAGACTTGGGTGTCTTATGTCACTAGTTTTACAACAAGCTGTGGTGCTTGTCTTGACCTGACACATCCATCTTCTTGTACTTTCACCCATTAAGTAGACTTGGGTTCCTTATGTCACTAGTTTACAACAGTCATGTGGCTTGTCTTGGCCTGACACATCCATCTTCTTCTTGTACTTTCATCCATTAAGTAGACTTGGGTTCCTTATGTCACTAGTTTACAACAAGTCATGTGGCTTGTCTTGGCCTGACACATCCATCTTCTTCTTGTACTTTCACCCATTAAGTAGACTTGGGTGCCTTATGTCACTAGTTTACAACAAGTCGTGGTGCTTGTCTTGACCTGACACATCCATCTTCTTGTACTTTCACCATTAAGTAGACTTGGGTGCCTTATGTCACTAGTTTCCAACAAGTCATGTGGCTGTCTTGGCCTGACACATCCATCTTCTTCTTGTACTTTCATCCATTAAGTAGACTTGGGTTCCTTATGTCACTAGTTTACAACAAGTCATGTGGCTTGTCTTGGCCTGACACATCCATCTTCTTCTTGTACTTTCATCCATTAAGTAGACTTGGGTTCCTTATGTCACTAGTTTACAACAAGTCGTGGTGCTTGTCTTGGCCTGACACATCCATCTTCTTCTTGTACTTTCACCCATTAAGTAGACTTGGGTTCCTTATGTCACTAGTTTACAACAAGTCATGATGCTTGTCTTGACCTGACACATCCATCTTCTTCTTGTACTTTCACCCATTAAGTAGACTTGGGTTCCTTGTGTCACTAGTTTACAACAAGTCGTGGTGCTTGTCTTGGCCTGACACATCCATCTTCTTGTACTTTCACCCATTGAGTAGACTTGGGTTCCTTGTGTCACTAGTTTACAACAAGTCATGTGGCTTGTCTTGCCTGACACATCCATCTTCTACTTGTACTTTCACCCATTGAGTAGACTTGGGTTCCTTATGTCACTAGTTTACAACAAGTCGTGATGCTTGTCTTGGCCTGACACATCCATCTTCTTCTTGTACTTTCACCCATTAAGTAGACTTGGGTTCCTTATGTCACTAGTTTATAACAAGTCGTGGTGCTTGTCTTGGCCTGACACATCTATCTTCTTGTACTTTCACCCATTAAGTAGACTTGGGTTCCTTATGTCACTAGTTTACAACAAGTCGTGGTGCTTGTCTTGACCTGACACATCCATCTTCTTGTACTTTCACCCATTAAGTAGACTTGGGTTCCTTGTGTAACTAGTTTACAACAAGCCATGGTGCTGTCTTGGCCTGACACATCCATCTTCTTCTTGTACTTTCACCCATTAAGTAGACTTGGGTGCCTTATGTTACTAGTTTACAACAAGTCATGGCCAGATATGGCACAAATCTGATGAGAGCAAAGGGAAGGCCCTGCTTGCCCGCTACATTGAGCAGACGGACCAAAGAAATGAGGCTGTAAGAATGAGGATACGGGGATCTTTGTCAAAGTTTATGTAAGGATGTAGGGCTGGAAGAAGATCTCACAATCACAATCGATACCATTCGCACGACACTTAAAAGGTCACACAACACTGCTCCTGGTCCAGATGGTGTTCGGTATGATGACATAGGCGATTTATAGCTTGTTTCATAACTCGTGCCCAACTTTTAAAATCGATAGCTTTTTAACCGCTTGTTGTAAGTTATTCAAAATTTGCATGTAAAGTTATAATGATTAGAACCCAACAGGGAATTAATTTCATTTTAAAAAAACATTTGGTTATTATTGTTGCTTATTTGATTTATATACATTTATAACGACCCATTGATGTAGTCAAAACTTAATTTTTACAGTATTTTAAGTTAAAAATAGCGAGTAAAAATAAGTTAAAAATAGCGAGTAAAAATCCATACACGGCAAAATTGACGTGTTTGCACGCTTTTGCCGTGGTTTTTGACACAATTAGACACTTGTAAAGAAACACGAGAAATTGTGTGTTCCATTTCCGTTCATTCATAGGTGGAGACGTGGAACGATAACATTTATCATGAGTCTTAAAATGAAATTCTGCAGTTTACAAAACATCGCAATAAAAATGTATGACTATTTTTGCAAAGAGGCTAAACGAGGAAGATTATTTCATTCTTTAGAAAACCCTGAGAATAGGACAAGACACATTTGGGATTTATCTAAACGGTCATTTAATCGCTTGATTCAAGCACGTGACCGTCAATGTTCAAAATATACAAAATCACAAGGAAGAGCAAAAATGTTGGATAATTTCGACAGTGAACTTATTAGAAGTGAAATTCGCAAAATGTTGGGTATGAATGAAACTGTTACAATAAGAAAATTAAAAATTTCGCTGAAAAAGAACAACAGTATTGAAATATCAAAGTCTACATTATGGAGGAATGTGAGAGCTGCAGGCTTTACATTCAGAAAGTATTCCAATGGACAAAACATCATCTGTGAGAAGCCACATATAGTAGTCATGAGAAGCAAGTACTTACGTGAAGTAAAAGAGGTGCGCAGCAAGGTTATGATATTGTGTACTTGGATGAAACATGGATCAATGCTCACCACACTAACCAAAGGGAATGGCAGTCATCAGATGGAAAGATTAAGAGATTAATACCTAGCAGCAAAGGACAGCGCTTGATAATTGCTCATGCAGGTAGTCGACAACATGGACTAATACAGAATGCAGAGCTCATTTTTCTTTCAAAATCCATAGACAATCGGGATTATCACTCTGAGATGAATGGTCACATATTTAGACATTGGATTGAAAATTCTGCTCTCCCATCACTAGATCGACCATCTTGCCTAATAATGGACAATGCAGCGTACCACAACATTGTTGCACTTGAAGATAAAGTTCCGACGTCATCCAGTACAAAAGATGCTATTAAGATATGGCTCACAAAGGAGCACATACAATTTAATAACATGTACTTAAAACCTGAATTACTATCTCTAGTAAGCAAAAACAAGGACAAAGATTTTTCAAATAGATAAGATTATCCAAGAGCACGGTCATATAAGTTTGAGGCTGCCACCTTACCATGCTCATTTAAATCCAATAGAACTAATCTGGGCAAAATTTAAAAGGACAAGTGGCAGATGAAAATACAACATTCAAAATATGCAATGTAAAAACTCTTGCTAATCTCGCTTTATTAAATATAGACAAAGATTATTGGGCTAAATGTGAAGACCACGTCTTAAAACAGGAAGAGGAATATTGGAAAAATGATGGTTTGTGAATGTTCAACCCCAAACAGTTATTAATCTTTTAGACTTGTCTGATTCAGAATGAAGTATATAGCCCCCACAATATTGGCCCCTATATTACCTTAAATTAGTTCAACAAACGGTCCTTATCAGGACCACACAACTATGAAAATTGGACATACAGGTATACCTTGATATTATCGTCCGTCCTTGAACTGAGAAGACAATAATTCTCCTGGTGTTTTGTCTTATTAGGTTATTTCCCCATTACGGCCACGCCTTTACCTAGTGAAAATTAATCATAGACCAGCAACTACGGTAATTTCTATTCTTTAGGGCTTCACAATTTACAATTTTGACAAACATCAAAGAAATTCGCCGCTTTAAGAAAACTGCAGCTGCAAGATATTTGTTAAATATACATTTAAAAGGGTCTTTTGCATTCTAATAACATTTGGAAAATTTCAACAGTTTTTAACAAACGGTTACTGAGTAATAGCATTTTGAAGTTGGGCACGTGATTTGAAACGAGCTATAGCTGATGACGACTTGACAACACTGACCAATGAGTTTAATGCCAGTATTCGGAGTGGCTAGATTAAGGAGGAGTAGCTACACAGCTACTTACTACCGCTACCGAAGCCAAACAAGGACTATTCTCAGATCAATGCCTACAGAATCATCACAATGCAGAACACTGCGGGCGAGCTGCTGGAGAAAATAGTTGCCCGTGTCCTCACGTGTCGCCTTGAACAGAAACGCGTATTCCCATCCACACTCGGAGGTTATAGATATAACAAAGAGACATGGCTCAATGCGGCAGTATTTGCCTATGACGTCTTCGTAGGCTTCCACAGATGAGAGGAGACATGTGCTGCTGCTATAGATCTGGAGGATGCATACAACAGGGTACCATTTGAATATCTCATGCATATGCTTCTCAAACTGGCGGTGAACCCCTTCCTCATTAGATGGATCTCCGCGGCACTGTTTCAGAGGAAGGTGATACTCAGATGTGGAAGTTGGTCTTCCGAGCCAACATCCATTTGTCCTGGGCTGCCACAAGGCTCACCATTGTCACCAGTTCTATTTAACGTGTACACAATAACGATCACGGCCCAACAGCTGGATGGGAGGGGAAGAACTATGACTTTTGCTGATGATATTCTGTTATATCGACAGGGAAGAGACAGACGGGGAATCACCTCCACAATGCAAGACGAACTCGATCGCATTTCTTCCTGGTCTGTGGTTTCAGGTGCCTTGGTTAATCCTAATAAAGCATCAGTTTCATGGTTCTCCCTTAACAATCATATCATTAATACGACCACACCGGTAGTACGAATGGGAGCTGATGAGGTGACCAGGGACAAGTTCATGATATACCTCGGAGTTAAGTTTGATCGCAGCCTGTGTTTTCGGGACCACGTCGACCATGTGATAACAAAATCCCGCAAAGGATTAGCCGCCTTGAAGGTCATAGCAGCTGCCAACATCGAGCAAAGGCTACTTACTCTTCTGTTCCAGGGATTAGTCCTTGCACAATCGAGTATGCCCTGGCCATTCTTACTGTCAGTACGACTCAAATTGATAGGCTGGAGAAAATACAAAATGAAGCCATGCGCATTATCCTGGGATGTACGAGGGACACTCCCTGTGTAGCAATGAGGTATCTTCTTGACTTTCCAACCATGGATGACAGAATCAAGATCTGGAGAGCACGAGCATACCTGAAGATTAGTACAGATACAGAGCATCCATTGCACCACGTGCTCAACACAGAGAAAGGTACTAGGCTAAAAAGAGGCAAATCATGGGTGGGTCGAGCAGAAGATGTCATCAAACAGGTCTGTGGGCTTACCAATATCAGCGTTGGTGAGGAGTGGATACCGGTGCCTACGTCATTCAAGGGGACTTTCTCATGTATTGTCACACTCGACAGGAAAAGTAGGGAACAGAACCTGGTCGTGGTTAATGCTGAGGTCAACGGTCTCATCTGCGATAACACCGATGAGAAAGATGCAGTCATCTATACAGACGGATCTGTAAGACGACACGAAAGAAGTGCATGGGCATTTACAGCACGCTCGGCAGGCAGAATAGCCAAGGAAGACAGTGGTGCATACGCCATGACCACGAGTAGCATGACAATGGAGATGATGGCAGTGACCAAGGCATTCAAATGGTTAGGGTCACAAGACTACATCCGCGCATGTATACTGAGTGATTCGATGAGCATGATAAAAAAAGTGGAGGCGGGCTTTGTACGCATGCAATGGGTAGAGTCGTTGCAGAAATCCAAAATATGTAAGGTCACCTTTGTCTATGTCCCTGGACATGCGGGAGTACGGGAAATGAGAGAGCGGACAGGTTGGCTAGCTGCACTGTCGTTGAGGACAGGCAACCGATGGATCGGGCGGACATCATCAATGCACTCCGAGATGTGGGAAGAGCACAGGACTTCGACAAACACAGATCAACGTCACTTCTTCGGATGATGGAAATGGGAGTTAAGATGGGCACAGCCAGAAATGAGAAACTTAGTGGCCGTGTAAGAAGACTTATCAACCAACATAGAACTGGAGTCATCAGTCGCTGGACACTGAGGGAATTGCTTAGGAGGGGATCTGAGCACCTATGGACATGTTCGGAGTGCAATGATGATGACCCACAAATAACTCAATAAGTCGTGGTGCTTGTCTTGGCCTGACACATCCATCTTCTTCTTGTACTTTCACCCATTAAGTAGACTTGGGTTCCTTGTGTCACTAGTTTACAACAAGTCATGTGGCTTGTCTTGGCCTGACACATCCATCTTCTTGTACTTTCACCCATTAAGTAGACTTGGGTGTCTTATGTCACTAGTTTATAACAAGTTGTGGTGCTTGTCTTGGCCTGACACATCCATCTTCTTGTACTTTCACCCATTAAGTAGACTTGGGTGTCTTATGTCACTAGTTTACAACAAGCCATGGTGCTTGTCTTGACCTGACACATCCATCTTCTTCTTGTACTTTCATCCATTAAGTAGACTTGGGTGTCTTATGTCACTAGTTTACACAAGCCATGGTGCTTGTCTTGACCTGACACATCCATCTTCTTGTACTTTCACCCATTAAGTAGACTTGGGTGTCTTATGTCACTAGTTTACAACAAGCCATGGTGCTTGTCTTGACCTGACACATCCATCTTCTTCTTGTACTTTCACCCATTAAGTAGACTTGGGTGTCTTATGTCACTAGTTTACAACAAGCCATAGGGGTTTGTCTGGCCTGACACATCCATCTTCTTCTTGTACTTTCACCCATTAAGTAGACTTGGGTTCCTTGTGTCACTAGTTTACAACAAGCCGTGGTGCTTGTCTTGACCTGACACATCCATCTTCTTGTACTTTCACCCATTAAGTAGACTTGGGTGTCTTATGTCACTAGTTTACAACAAGTCGTGATGCTTGTCTTGGCCTGACACATCCATCTTCTTCTTGTACTTTCACCCATTAAGTAGACTTGGGTGTCTTATGTCACTAGTTTACAACAAGTCGTGGTGCTTGTCTTGACCTGACACATCCATCTTCTTGTACTTTCACCCATTAAGTAGACTTGGGTGTCTTATGTCACTAGTTTACAACAAGCCATGTGGCTTGTCTTGACCTGACACATCCATCTTCTTCTTGTACTTTCACCCATTAAGTAGACTTGGGTGTCTTATGTCACTAGTTTACAACAAGCCGTGGTGCTTGTCTTGGCCTGACACATCTATCTTCAGCATGGATAGATTGTTTAATTGATTAAAACTTTTGCCTGAGCAGCTGCTATTTTGTCTATTTTTTTCAACTTTTAAATGCTAAGGTTTCTTGTACACAGAGTACACATGAGATCCTGTTTTCTCATCCTGTTTTGGGCCATTAACCTTGATGGCTAAACATCATATCTCAGTACCCAGAGATCGGGGGAAGGTAAAGTCACAAAGAAATGGATTGGAAGAGAAAAATTCCCACTGCCTGTAGCTTGATTCAAACCCAGGACTTTCTTATCCATAAGTAAATGCTTTACCTTTAGACTTACATTTTAGTCTTCAACTTTTGGAGTTCTCCGTATCATCTCTGCAAGATTTTTTCTCTCAATTTTGCAGAGCAGTTGTCAGTGACCTGGTCTCCTGTGGATGAGAGGTTGAGTTCATTCCTGGAACAACTAGCTTCTAGGTTCACCCACCACTGAATGGGTTGAAAAAATGAAAGAATTCTCTCCATACCCTAAGGTGTGTGCGGAAGTATGGTATTGGTGCCCACATTTTTTTATGACCAATAACACATTTGTGGCTAGGACAACACCAAGCCTCCCTCGTTCTTCCTAGTAAAATCTAGTACTTGTTTAATATCTTGGTGTACCTAGAAGTCTTTGATGAAGCTTGAACTGACCTCTTGTCTTTAGTACTTGAGTTCAGTGAGCACTGAATGGGTATCAGATATGTATTCTGGGAAGACATGATACCTAGATAGTGCAAATCATATCACCCAAATATTTGATAATGGTAAAAATATACTATGGGCAGTAACAACATAGTCCTTTATATATTGTGCTAAAGACATGATAGCCTAGATAGTGCAAATCATATCACCCAAATACAGGGTGTTTCTAAAGTCGCAGTGCAGTGAATTTATACTCTCGGAAGAAAAAACGTCACGTCACACAAATTGTAAAATAAATGGTATTATTCAAATATACTTGACTGCTATCGGCGAGCTTATAATGGGTAATGTTGGTATTAATACAATAAAGTTGTGTTAACACCATTGTAAGCCAGATCTATCATGTAGCAGTGATGTTTAAATGAACACGTAAATGGTGCTTGAACTATTACGTCATACATAGATAAAATTTAGGTGCGTAATTATTTCAACAACAAAAAATGCACAGTCATTAAAGAGACACCCTATATTTGATGTTGGTAAAAATATACTATGGGCAGTAACAACATAGTCCTTTATATCTTGTGCTCAAGGCATGATCAAGTTCTTTATTTCTTTTCTTTCTTTCTTTTTCTTTTTCTTTCATTTTTTTCTTTTTTTTTGTTCTATCCTTTCTTTCTATTTTTTCTTTCTTTCTTTTCTTTTATTCTTTCTTTCTTTTTTATTTATTTCTTTTTCTTTCGTTGTGCTGTAATCACTCCATCTGTGCAATATATCATTTCTTCAGTTAGTGTGTTGCCACTGTGGTCATTAATTACTTGAACTGATGGTCTAAAATTGCCTCTTATCATTCTAATTTCTCCAAACATTTCTTCATCTCTCCATTGCTGATAGAGCTCTTCAATTACACCACATGTGTTCATAATATATTTCTTTTTGTCTCCTGATCTCTGTTCTGCTTTTGAGTATTTTTGTATTCTTTGCTATTTCACTTCTCGCCTGTTTGTTTCAGTTTTATTCTTTAGTCTATGAGGGGCAGTGTTTTTTCTAAGATGAAGTTTTGTTTGTTGTTCACTTTTCTGCGGATGATGTTTTGTGTTGATGAGATGAAAATATCTCTTACAATTGTGGCTAGCTTGTCTGGTGACATATTTTCTTGTACCACCATCAACAAATCAAATTTGCTTTATTTACTTCAATGTTATATTCTGATGGTATAGCATGTGTAGCATATTGGTATTGCCCCTCTCACCACATTTTTAAGCTTTATTTTGAACCCTAGTAGTTCATGGTCTTAGTCACAATCTACAACAGGTAGTGTTTTTGCAGTCCTCCTGATCTCCATCTTTGCTGGACCAGGATAAAGTCTTTGATTTCTTGTGTTGCCATCTGGAGAGGTCCAAGCATATAATCTTCTTGGATGTTGTTTACAGAAAGTGCCAGCAATATCAAGGTTATTCTTATGACAAAATTCTCTAAGTTTTTCTTCTCTGTCATTTTTTTAATCTCCTATGCTAAATGACCCACAAAGTTGTATGTCTTCTTCTGTTCTTTCCATGCCAATTTTAGCATTGAAGTCTCCCACGATGATTAAAATGCCTCTTTTATCTACCTTTTCTATGGTATACTGCTTTAGCTTGTAAAATTCTGTTATTTGTTCATCATTTGCTGATGTTGTGGGTGCATATACTTGTAAGACTGCGATGTTTTCACTTTTTCTTTCTTAGTCTAATTGTTAATAATCTGTTGCTGACTGGGTTGTAACCAAGGAGAGTTGCATATATTTTCTTTGTCATTAAGGATCAAACGCTACCTTGTCCGCTCTTTTCCTTTCCTGAATATATAAATGTTTTTTGTCCAGCCCATCTATACTCAAAAATGCCTAGAATATCTAAATTGTAACTGACCATTTCATTGTCGATCATTAAATCCTATTCTGACCTATCCATGGAACCAGTTTCATTGCAGTCAGGAACACACCTTATCCGCTGCACCATTTGTCACAGCATTTCCCAAAATGCAGTGCTAAATTCTGTTGACAAGGTCACTCCATGCACGTCCCACTCAACTGCACAAGCGATGATTCCAAACATCCTTAGTCACTTCTTACGTCATGTGTGGAAGGTAATAGAGTCTCTATTCTTTTCTGTTGAATCATTTCAGAGAAAGAGGCATGTTTACAGTACTCTGAACTTTTTTCCATGTACTATAAACATACCTCATTCTCTGATCTCATTCTCTGATTATCACCTCGGAAGTTTCCCTCTATAATAATATTCATTTATTATTATTTGTCTTTATTCTTTTCTAGCAAATCATTTCAGAGAATGAGCCATATTTACAGCACTGAAAAAAGTTTTGAGTTTTTTCAGAGCTACACAGGGCTGAACATTTCAATATTTTTCATTATAAAGGTTCCCTACATTCTTGCCATAGTTTAGATTTATGTTTACATTGTCCAGCAACAGGGCATTCCTCAGTAATACAGCCAGGTATATGGGCATCATCACTATTACTTGTACTTGTTCTGCTATTAGTCACTTCTCCAGTTCAGTTGTTTGACCTGTCTGACTTGAAGGTCTCACCATCAGATCTTTGAGATTTATTTTTCTTTTTGCTTCTCGTGATTTCTCTAAAGTTCACAATCACTAGTTAGTCATTGCTTTTTGATTGGTTCTAGTCACTTAACACCTTAGGTTCCTGTTGTGCCCTGAGCCTGATACGAGGCTGTTCCAGCTCCGGCCTTTGAGGCCATCAAGTGCATGCTTAATAAGATATGAAATTGAATTTCAACATGGAAATAATGTTTTTCACTATTTTGTAGTCTTCTTAAAAATTATCACTGAATGCCATCTCCACATCAAAGGTTATCTACCATGGTGCGCCATTTCACTCTGTCTCTTGCTTTGATAGTGCAGGTTGTCATAGGTTGACCTGTCCATCTTTTGATGTTACTCAACCATGTTAGTCTTGGTCTGCCTCTGCTTCTTTTACCTTGTATTTTCCCTTCCAAGATTACTTTTAGTAGGCTGCTGTGTCTTTTAACATGCCCCAAAAATCTCATTTGCCTTGTTTAAATTGTGTTTAGTAGTTCTCTTTTCATTTTTTTTTTTTTTTAAAGCTTCATCATTTTATTTCCTCCCCAGTTTTTGTTAGACTTAATGAACAACATTTGCGAATGTCTGGATTGAATCTACCTGCTCTGACTCCCAAAGCTCACAAAGGGGAAGTTACTGTTCCAGCTCATTCATTTGGCTTCATCGTTGTCCTGCATGCTGAGGTGCAGAAATGTATGAAAAGTACTCCTCGTAAAGCTACAGGGGTGAAGATAAAAGCAAAGCTAGTACTTCAATTGGTGTTGCTGGTGTTGTTGCTCTTGTAGAATCTGACATATATTTTGGTGGCTTTTCATTATTAAAATTATTTTATTTTCCTGAAACATGACAGCCAACGTTGCCTAACTTCATATCTGGTGAGTTTTTCCATTCAGTTCAGACTCAGACTTCATATCAGTAAAACATTCTCTTACAGTTCTATGGAGTTGAAGTGAATTTGGTGGAGTCATTTCTTGGAGTCATGGGAGATTGTGGTTGAGTCAGATCATGGGGATGAATGCTATATGGAGTAATGTCTGGACATTTTGAAGTTGTTTAGTCTGGAGGTAATTTTGATGAAGTCAGGGCAGTTTAGTTGAGACAGGTTTTAGTGGAGTCGGATCACAGAGGAGAAGGCAATTGGCAGAGTGTTCAGAGTTGTGGGGTCTAAAACATTTATATTTTAGGGGGCATGCCCCTTATGGATCTTAAAATAACCCAAGGCAATTTTGTGTCTGTAAAATGACAATTCTTGTTGAGGTAGTAATTTTGTGCAAAGTAACAATTCTTGATGAGGTGGTAATTTTGTGTAAAGTGACAATTCTTGATGAGGTAGTAATTTTGTGTAAAGTAACAATTCTTGATGAGGTAGTAATTTTGTGTAAAGTAACAATTCTTGATGAGGTGGTAATTTTGTGTAAAGTAACAATTCTTGATGAGGTGGTAATTTTGTGTAAAGTAACAATTCTTGATGAGGTGGTAATTTTGTGTAAAGTAACAATTCTTGATGAGGTGGTAATTTTGTGTAAAGTAACAATTCTTGATGAGGTGGTAATTTTGTGTAAAGTAACAATTCTTGATGAGGTGGTAATTTTGTGTAAAGTAACAATTCTTGATGAGGTGGTAATTTTGTGTAAAGTGACAATTCTTGATGAGGTGGTAATTTTGTGTAAAGTAACAATTCTTGATGAGGTGGTAATTTTGTGTAAAGTGACAATTCTTGATGAGATGGTAATTTTGTGTAAAGTTACAATTCTTGATGAGGTGGTAATTTTGGGTAGTGCCACAAAAACTATGCTTAGAATGTGAAACAACAAAATCAACGGTGGAGTTGTGGAGTTTAATTCTGTGAGTAAGGTAGAGAATCATTGTCTGGAGCAAATTTTGTTGGGGGAGTTTGTAACCAGAATTTGAGAGTTGAAGGAGATTGAGTTCAAAGCTTTCTGGCTGTACAGTCCTTCTCCAATCAGTTTTATAAACTGACTTCTTTGTTGACCTTCTAACATTCCTGTTGATTTGTTGTTTTCAATATAGTACAGATTATTGTTCTCAATATTGTATAGATTATTGTTCTATATATTGTATAGATTATTGTTCTCAATATTGTACAGATTATTGTTCTCAATATTATATAGATTATTATTCTCAATATTGTATAGATTATTATTCTCAATATTGTATACATTATTGATCTCAATATTGTATAGATTATTGTTCTCAATATTGTATAGATTATTGTCCTCAATATTGTATAGATTATTATTCTCAATATTGTATAGATAATTGTTCTCAATATTGTATAGATTATTGATCTCAATATTGTATAGATTATTGTTCTCAATATTGTATAGATTATTGTTCTCAATATTGTATAGATTATTGATCTCAATATTGTATAGATTATTGTTCTCAATATTGTATAGATTATTGTTCTCAATATTGTATAGATTATTGTTCTCAATATTGTATAGATTATTGTTCTCAATATTGTATAGATTATTGTTCTCAATATTGTATAGATTATTGTTCTCAATATTGTATAGGTTATTGTTCTCAATATTGTATAGATTATTGTCCTCAATATTGTATAGATTATTGTCCTCAATATTGTATAGATTATTGTCCTCAATATTGTATAGATTATTGTTCTCAATATTGTATAGATTATTGTCCTCAATATTGTATAGATTATTGTTCTCAATATTGTATAGATTATTGTTCTCAATATTGTATAGCTTATTGTCCTCAATATTGTAAAGATTATTGTCCTCAATATTGTAAAGATTATTGTCCTCAATATTGTATAGATTATTGTCTTCAATATTGTATAGATTATTGTTCTCAATATTGTATAGATTATTGTCCTCAATATTGTATAGATTATTGTTCTCAATATTGTATAGATTATTGTTCTCAATATTGTATAGATTATTGTTCTCAATATTTTATAGATTATTGTTCTCAATATTGTATAGATTATTGTTCTCAATATTGTATAGATTATTGTTCTCAATATTGTATAGATTATTGTTCTCAATATTGTATAGATTATTGTTCTCAATATTGTATAGATTATTGTTCTCAATATTGTATAGATTATTGTTCTCAATATTGTATAGATTATTATTCTCAATATTGTATAGATTATTGTTCTCAATATTGTATAGATTATTATTCTCAATATTACTTGTATAGGTTATTATTCTCAATATTACTTGTATAGATTATTATTCTCAATATTACTTGTATAGGTTATTATTCTCAATATTACTTGTATAGATTATTATTCTCAATATTACTTGTATAGATTATTATTCTCAATATTACTTGTATAGATTATTATTCTCAATATTACTTGTATAGATTATTGTTCTCAATATTACTTGTATAGATTATTATTCTCATTATTACTTGTATAGATTATTATTCTCAATATTACTTGTATAGATTATTATTCTCAATATTACTTGTATAGGTTATTATTCTCAATATTACTTGTATAGATTATTATTCTCAATATTACTTGTATAGATTATTATTCTCAATATTACTTGTATAGGTTATTATTCTCAATATTACTTGTATAGATTATTATTCTCAATATTACTTGTATTGATTATTATTCTCAATATTCTATCTATCTATCTATTGACCTTTCGAGCCGTTGCTGGCCCATAGGGCGTAGACCAAGATACACCTTCTCATATATGAATTTTTGTTCTAGCAGTTTTCTTTTAAAGATATTTTATCAAATCTCGCCATTTGTCTCTGTTCTGTGCAAGCAGCTCTATCTCATTTAGGGAGCCGAATCCTGTTGCTCTTGCCTCTCTCATCAATGTTCTTCTCAGTGTCTCTCTGGGTCTTCCTCTTTTTCTCTTACCTGTTGTTTCCCACATGAGGGTTTGCTTTGCTATTCGGTTATTATCTCTTCGCATCACATGTCCAACATATGACAATCGTCTTTTCTTTATTACTGAAGATATTAGTGGTTGATTGGCGATTTCTCTAATTTCCTCGTTTGTTTTGAATTCGTTGCACGCTATACCAAGTATTTTCCTTAGACATTTATTTTCGAATGCGTTCAACTTTTCTCAATATTACTTGTATCGATTATTATTCTCAATATTACTTGTATCGATTATTATTCTCAATATTGTATAGATTATTATTCTCAATATTACTTGTATCGATTATTATTCTCAATATTACTTGTATCGATTATTATTCTCAATATTCTATAGATTATTATTCTCAATATTACTTGTATAGATTATTATTCTCAATTTTACTTGTAAAGATTATTATTCTCAATATTACTTGTATAGATTAGGCCTATTATTCTCAATATTACTTGTATAGATTATTATTATCAATATTACTTGTATCGATTATTATTCTCAATATTCTATAGATTATTATTCTCAATATTACTTGTATAGATTATTATTCTCAATATTACTTGTATAGATTATTGTTCTCAATATTACTTGTATTGATTATTATTCTCAATATTACTTGTATAGATTATTATTCTCAATATTGTATAGATTATTATTCTCAATATTACTTGTATAGATTATTATTCTCAATATTACTTGTATAGATTGTTATTCTCAATATTGTATAGATTATTATTCTCAATATTACTTGTATAGATTATTATTCTCAATATTACTTGTATAGATTGTTATTCTCAATATTACTTGTATAGATTGTTATTCTCAATATTGTATAGATTATTATTCTCAATATTGTATAGATTATTGTTATCAATATTGTATAGATTATTGTTCTCAATATTGTATAGATTATTGTTCTCAATATTGTATAGATTATTGTTCTCAATATTGTATAGATTATTGTTCTCAATATTGTATAGATTATTGTTCTCAATATTGTATAGATTATTATTATCAATATTACTTGTATAGGTTATTGTTCTCAATATTACTTGTATAGATTATTATTCTCAATGTTACTTATATAGATTATTATTCTCAATATTCTATTGACCTTTCGAGCCGTAACCGGCCCATAGGGCGTAGACCAAGATACACCTTCTCCTATATGGATTTTTTGTTCTAGCAGTTTTCTTTTAAAGATATTTTATCAAATCTCGCCATCTGTCTCTGTTCTGTGCAAGCAGTTCTATCTCATTGAGGGAGCCGACTCCTGCTGCTCTTGCCTCTCTCATCAATGTTCTTCTCAGTGTCTCCCTGGGTCTTATTCTCAATATTACTTGTATAGATTATTATTCTCAATATTACTTGTATAGATTATTATTCTCAATTTTACTTGTATAGATTATTATTCTCAATATTACTTGTATAGATTATTGTTCTCAATATTACTTGTATTGATTATTATTCTCAATATTACTTGTATAGATTATTGTTCTCAATATTGTATAGATTATTATTCTCAATATTGTATAGATTATTATTCTCAATATTACTTGTATAGATTATTGTCCTCAATATTGTATAGATTATTATTCTCAATATTACTTGTATTGATTATTATTCTCAAAATTGTATAGATTATTATACTCAATATTACTTGTATAGATTATTATTCTCAATATTGTATAGATTATTATTCTCAATATTTCTTGTATAGATTATTATTCTCAATATTGTATAGATTATTATTCTCAATATTACTTGTATAGATTATTATTCTCAATATTGTATAGATTATTATTCTCAATATTGTATAGATTATTATTCTCAATATTACTTGTATAGATTATTATTCTCAATATTTTGTATAGATTATTATTCTCAATATTATTAGATTATTATTCTCAATATTACTTGTATAGATTATTATTCTCAATATTGTATAGATTATTATTCTCAATATTACTTGTATAGATTATTATTCTCAATATTACTTGTATAGATTATTTTTCTCAATATTGTATAGATTATTGTTCTCAATATTACTTGTATAGATTATTGTTCTCAATATTACTTGTATAGATTATTATTCTCAATATTGTATAGATTATTGTTCTCAATATTACTTGTATAGATTATTATTCTCAATATTGTATAGATTATTGTTCTCAATATTACTTGTATAGATTATTATTCTCAATATTACTTGTATAGATTATTATTCTCAATATTACTTGTATAGATTATTATTCTCAATATTACTTGTATAGATTATTATTCTCAATATTACTTGTATAGATTATTATTCTCAATATTGTATAGATTATTATTCTCAATATTACTTGTATAGATTATTATTCTCAATATTACTTGTATAGATTATTTTTCTCAATATTGTATAGATTATTGTTCTCAATATTACTTGTATAGATTATTGTTCTCAATATTACTTGTATAGATTATTATTCTCAATATTGTATAGATTATTGTTCTCAATATTACTTGTATAGATTATTATTCTCAATATTGTATAGATTATTATTCTCAATATTACTTGTATAGATTATTATTCTCAATATTACTTGTATAGATTATTGTTCTCAATATTACTTGTATAGATTATTATTCTCAATATTACTTGTATAGATTATTATTCTCAATATTACTTGTATAGATTATTGTTCTCAATATTACTTGTATAGATTATTATTCTCAATATTACTTGTATAGATTATTATTCTCAATATTACTTGTATAGATTATTGTTCTCAATATTACTTGTATAGGTTATTATTCTCAATGTTAACATGCTTAAAAGTTATTGCACTCGCTGTTTACTAGGTCATTTTTTTATGACTTTCTAAAAGTTTGCTGATTATCAGTTTCGTTTATTGATATTTGTTTACTATTTATCTGTTGATTAAATTTGTTCATTATTTACATGTTGACTAGATATTTGTTCATTATTTACATGTTAACTAGATATTTGTTCATTATTTTCATGATAACTAGATATTTGTTCATTATTTACATGTTGACTAGATAATTGTTCATTATTTACATGATAACTAGATATTTGTTCATTATTTACATGTTGACTAGATATTTGTTCATTATTTACATGTTGACTAGATATTTGTTCATTTTTTTACTTGTTGACTTAATATTTGTTCATTAATTGCTTTTTAAATAAATATTTGTTCATTAATTGCTCATTGACTAGATATAATTTGCTATTTACCAGCTGACTAGTTAATTGTTCATTATTTACAAGCTGACTAAATACTTCTTCATTATTTATTTGTTGGTTAAACATTTGTTGATTAAAACTTGTTTTTTTTCTTTATGCGTTGACTAAATATTTGCTCATTAATTACTTGTTGACTAAATATTTGCTCATTAATTACTTGTTGGCTAAATATTTGCTCATTAATTACTTGTTGACTAAATATTTGTTGCTATTTACCATATGATTAAATACTCACTCCCTATTTACATGTTGAGAAAATATTTGTTCATATTTGACTTGTTAATTAAATATTTCATTTACTTCTATCAAGTCTCATTCATTGTTTTATTAAAGATTTGTTTTCTCATCTATTGACATGATACGCTGACAGTTGATCTTGTTTATACAGATAAGCCAGAAGTAATAGTAAAGTTTTAGCAGAGATCATGGTACAGACCAGTAGTAGTGGATATTGAGGGTAGGCAAGGTGGGATGGTAGGACATAAAAATGGTAGTGGAGTAGGGTTATGTGTTGTGGTACAGTAGGAGTGTTACGTTATGTGTTGTTGGGTACAATAGGGGAGTAGGGTTATGTGTTGTTGTGGTACAGTAGGGGAGTAGTGTTATATGTTGTTGTGGTACAGTATGGGAGTAGTGTTATGTGTTGTGGTACATTAGGGGAGTAGGGTTATGTGTTTTTTGTGGTACATTAGTGGAGTAGGTTATGTGTTGTTGTGGTACATTAGGGAGTAGTGTTATATGTTGTTGTGGTACAGTAAGGAATAGTGTTATGTGTTGTTGTGGTAGAGTAGGGGAGTAGGGTTTTGTGTTGTTGTGGTACAGTAGGGAAGTAGGGTTATGTGTTGTTGTGGTACAATAGGGGAGTAGTGTTATGTGTTGTTGTGGTACAGTAGGGGAGTAGGGTTTTTGTGTTGTTGTGGTACAATAGGGGAGTAGGGTTTTGTGTTGTTGTGGTACAATAGGGGAGTAGGGTTTTGTGTTGTGGTACAGTAGGGGAGTAGGGTTATGTGTTGTTGTGGTACATTAGGGGAGTAGTGTTATGTGTTGTTGTGGTACAATAGGGGAGTAGGGTTTTGTGTTGTTGTGGTACAGTAGGGGAGTAGTGTTATGTGTTGTTGTGGTACATTAGGGGAGTAGTGTTATGTGTTGTTGTGGTACAGTAGGGGAGTAGGGTTTTGTGTTGTTGTGGTACAGTAGGGGAGTAGGGTTTTGTGTTGTTGTGGTACAATAGGGGAGTAGTGTTATGTGTTGTTGTGGTACATTAGGGGAGTAGTGTTATGTGTTGTTGTGGTACAGTAGGGGATTAGTGTTATGTGTTGTTGTGGTACATTAGAGGAGTAGTGTTATATGTTGTTGTGGTACAGTAGGGGAGTAGGGTTTTGTGTTGTTGTGGTACAATAAGGAGTAGGGTTATGTGTTGTTGTGGAACAGTAGGGAAGTAGGGTTATGTGTTGTTGTGGTACAGTAGGGGAGTAGTGTTATTGTGGTGCAGTAGGGGTGTAGTGTTATGTGTTGTGGTACATTAGGGGAGTAGTGTTGTTGTGGTACATTAGGGGAGTTGTGTTATGTGTTGTTGTGGTACAATAGGGAAGTAGGGTTTTGTGTTGTTGTGGTACAATAGGGGAGTAGGGTTATGTGTTGTTGTGGTACAGTAGGGAAGTAGGGTTATGTGTTGTTGTGGTACAGTAGGGGAGTAGTGTTGGTGTGGTGCAGTAGGGGTGTAGTGTTATGTGTTGTGGTACATTAGAGGAGTAGGGTTAAATGTTGTTTTTGTGCAGTAGGGGAGTACGGTTATATGTTGTGGTACATTAGGGGAGTAAGGTTATGTGTTGTGGTACAATAGGGGAGTAGGGTTATGTGTTGTAGAGGTACAATATGGAAGTAGGGTTATGTGTTGTACAAATATGGGAGTAGGGTTATGTGTTGTTGTGTTACTATATAGAAGTAGGGTTATGTGCTGTGGTACAATAGGGGAGTAGGGTTATGTATGAATATGGGTGTAGGGTATGTTATTGAGTTATTTGCTGGTCATCATCATTGCACTCCGAACATGTCCATAGGTCACTGATCTGAGAATGGTCCTTGTTTGGCTTCGGTAGCGGTAGTAAGTAGCTGTGTAGCCATTCCTCCTTAATCTGGCCATTCTGAATACTGGCATTAAACTCATTGGCCAGTTTTGTCAAGTCGTCGTCAGCTAAATCGCCTATGTCATCGTACCGAACACCATCTGGACCAGGAGCAGTGTTGTGTGACCTTTTACGTGTCGTAAGAATGGTATCGGTTGTGATTGTGAGATCTTCTTCCAGCCTATATCCTTACACAATTTTGACAGCGATCCCCGTATCCTCATTCTTACAGCCTCATTTCTTTGGTCCGTCTGCTCAATGTAGCGGGCAAGCCGAGCCTACACTTTGTTCTCATCAGATTTGTGCCATATCCGGCCTGTGCTCTGAAAGTCTGGTATGCCTCTGTGTCGTGTTGTGCCATTCATGCTCTGATGATGGCTCCAAAATGTTGCGAGCGATTTTTCTGAGCACACTTTTTTAGAGAAGTCATCCCATTTGGCATCCTTAGCCTGTTTAGCGCATAGTTTAAAGTGCATCATTTTTTAAATAGCTCTGCAGCACGCGGATACACTGTGAGCCTTTCACAAATTAAATAAATTACGCGTCCTTGACGACAGACCGGCATAAACAAACCGCCATTTTTGACGCGTTCAATAGTGCAATCAACAACAAGGATGATATAAGTGATGAAATAAGGAAATTGTAACAAAATGCAATGAATCAAAAGAAGCAAAGTGATTTACATCAAATAGAAAGCGCGTACAATCACATGATCCCTTAAAATATCAATAAAAACAAACCAATAAACAGAAAAGTTCACTGGATTTCGTTTCATTCATTCATTCTCTTCACGGGCCGCAGACGGCATTTAGAGCAGAAGTCAAAATTCTCCACATTTGACGATTTGCTGCTATATAGTTCTTGTATCACTGGAGTCTGTAGAAATGTGGTTTTACAGAAGAATGTTGAGAATACCATGCACAGCTAAGAAGAGTGATGAAGATGTTCTGAAAGACGTCAAAGCAAAAAGAGAGCTAATCTCCAATATTAGGAAGAAACAATCATCATTTTTTGGCCATGTAATGAGAAGAGAACAACTGGAATATATTGTAACTACTGGAAAAAATTGAGGGACGAAGAGATAGAGGGAGGCAGAGAGAAAAAATAACAGACAGCTTAAGAAAATGACTTGGCAGAAGGTCAACAACAGAAATTATATATAGCTGCCGAGATCGAAAGTTGTGGAGAGACATAATCTCCTACGCCTGCAGGCCCGGTACTTGATGATGATGATGATGTAACTTCCGATTTATGTAATTCGCATGCGCAGACCACAACTTCCGTCAACGGTCGCGCCAGACGTTTGAGAAGACAAGTTGGTTACTGTGTAGTTAGTAAGCCTTGTTGTTGTCATTGAATTTCTTGTTCACATCTTAATCGGTGAAAGCTGTTGAAAAATAAATTGCACACCCTTTTCTAGTAGGCTCATATATATATATTGCTGTTGAGTCTGAGTCTGAATATGGTTGTAGTTTCATGATCACAGATTGAGATTATTAACTCAAGTTCAAGTCATCAGCGCGTCCCGCTTTCTTTCAGTTGAGTTTCAGCAAAGTTGAGAAATTACCAAAAATACACAATGATGGTTTATATATAATTTATTCTTTATTTTCTTTACTTATGTGCGCAAGAGTTGTAAATAACTAAAGAAATAAAGAAAATGAACTCAATGCATTTGAAAACAGATGTCTGAGGAAAATACTTCGTGTCGTAACGACTGTAATCAAGAGAAGACCAAAATAAGGATATCAAAAGCAGAGGAGCATTTATTGCACTGGGAAACATATGGAAGTTCAAAAACATTAGGTTAAATACTAAAATAAACATTTTCAACTCCAATGTTAAGTTAGTCTTATTATATGGCTGTGAAACATGGAGAACAAAAAAAAAATGACAATCATGAAGATACAGACTTTCATTAATGGATGTTTGCGCAGAATAAAAGGATGGAAATGGCAGGACAAAATCACTATCAGATTTACACAAAATCAGAATTATGGAAATGTACCGGTCAAATACAAGTGGATAAAGAGATACAGCGAAGACGATGGCACTGGATAGGACACACATTGCAGAAGCTAACTGAGAGTATTACACAACAGACCCTTTTTGGAATCCCCAGGGAAAAAGACATAGAAGTAGACCAAGGAATTCTTGGAGAAGACAGATGGAAGCAGAGATGAAGATGATTGGGAAAACTTGAAAAGAGACTTGAAGACCTATACTCCACTGGAAGCTGAAAGTGCTTATTGAAGACCTATACTCCACAGGACCTGAATAGTAGAAGAATCAAGAGAAAGTGGTCATATGTTGGCTATGTGATGAGAATGAGCAACACAAGAATCTCAAAGCAAACCCTCAAATTGGAACCTGAGGGTAAAACAAAAAGAGACCGACACTAAAAAGAACATTAAATCGAGAGGCAACAACAGTAGGCATCAGCTCCCATGCCGAGATTGATCAACTCTACCAGAACAGAGCAGTGTGGGGAGACATAATGCATGGCTGTGTAATGTCTGGAAGATTGTTGGAACACAAGAGTCTACAATTTCTGTCCTGTGTGCCGTCTTCGGCTCGAAAAGACAATAGTTTGATAGAATTTATTCCTCTCTATATATTATCTCATTATCTAGAAATTCTGTATGTCCACCGTCCAGGACAGTATTTAAGTAACAAATTCCTGAAGTAGTTTTAGCTGTTATTTCCTATCATAAATGAGTGCAAATTTGAAAAAAAATAAAACAATTAAACAGTTTGAATATACAACACATCATCCTGTAGAAAATGTCACTCAAGGAGCTTTAACTATTAGATATAAAGAGAAAAAATAACTCCAGAAATAATGATTAACAAGTTTCACAATGCCACAATTAAACTATGTATCCTCATCAAGGCCAGCTCCTTGTGGGGATGAGGCTTAACAGTCACCAGGGACTGAAAACCAAGAGTGGCCAGGCCTTCCTACACCCGAGCAAGACCACAGTCTGCTCTAGCAAGTTTAAATGCTGAAGCTGGAGGCAACCAGCCAGAAGGCACATTACAACAATCAGGATGCCACGCACTCACGCCAATGGGAAGTATGTCTTTAACCACAAATCGATATGGCACTTGCCCTGTGATGGACACTCAGGCAGGTGCAGTGCCGGGCCCTCATCCTCGAAAGGGCCCAACCTCTATTACTGGATGTCCTTCTCAACCGCTCTGTGGAGTCAGGGGGCGAGAGAATAGAGCTACTGGCCAATCCAAAATAAGACCACTCAAAATAATGCACTGGAATGCTGAAGGCATCAACAGCAAAAAGAGATGGGTACAGTAAAAGATAGAATTAGAAAATATCCTGCATGAAGAACAAGTAAGCATATGCTGTTTGCAGGAAACCCATCTAAACGACATAGCCTTGAAGATTAGGGGATACCAGTGCTACCGATCTGACAAAAAACAGACAAAAGGGCAGAATATTGACACTTAAAGAACAACATCAATGCGTGTCAGATTGAAGTGTATATGGATGGGGCGGAATATCAAATACTGCACCTCAGGACAGAAAATACAGACTTTCATCTACTTAACTACTACTGTCCGAGTGACCGCCCACTAGCACTAGACAACAATTACATTAAAAGAAAGAATAATTGTATGTGGAGACTTTAACAGCCATTCACAGAGCTGGGGCTATGAATATATGGACAAGAGAGGTGAAGAACTTGAAAACTGGCAGGATGACAATGGGCTTATACTATTAAACCAGACAACAGATCCACCAACATTCTACTCCAGATCATGGCATATATCTACACCAGACCTTGCTTTCTATTCACCAGACCTGGATTGGAATATCACACGTATTGTTGGGAAACAACTTGGAGGCAGCGACCACTGACCAGTCTTTTTAGTGGTGCAAAATGAGGCTGTCAGGGAGAGCAGCACTCTCTCCAGATGGAATTACAAAAAGGCAGACTGGAAAATGTATCAACACTACACCAGTGTACTGACTAAAGATATAAATACAGACAGAGACATCAACAAAATAGTTGATGAATTCAGTAGACTAATAATACAAGCTGCTAGTGAAACAATACCTAGAGGGACATGGAAACACTACAAACCATACTGGAGTAGTGAACTAGAGCAACTGCACAATGACATGGAAACATCTAGAAAGCAAGCAGAAAATAACCCTTGCCAGGAACACCACAATAACTATCAACTTGCTAAAGCCAAATTTCAATGGACTAAACTACAAGCCAGACGGAGAAGCTGGAAAGAGAAAACAGAGTCCTTGAATCTTGAACGAGACACAAGAGAAGTTTGGAAGCTTGTAAAACAGCTGAATGATGAGGGTACAGAAAGGAACACCAAAGTTACACTGAAGAAGGATGGAGACATCCTAACAGGTAAGCATGCAGCAAATCACTTTGTAGACTCTTTTGCAAATGACAATAATATTGAAATTAGCCTAGAGAAATGACAAGAGACCTGTTTAACACAACAAAATGCAAGACAAGAAGAGACCACACATGAAATCATGGAAATACCCATTACACAAAGAGAGCTAGAGCTGGCAATATACAAATTAAAAATGAAAAAGTCACCGGGCAGTGATGGAGTGTCCAAAGAAATGATTAAGAACTTGGGAACTGCAGCTAAAGCAAAACTACTGCAGATCTACAACATTTGCTGGATCACAGGTAGAGTGCCACAGGCATGGAGAGAAACAATTATGATACCATTTCTAAAGCCAGGAAAAGATGGTTCAACGACATCCAGCTATAGACCAATCAGCCTTACAAGCTGTTTGTGTAAAACAATGGAACGTATAATCAATCTCAGACTGCAGTGGTACCGGTACCTGGAAAGTGAAAATCTCCTTGTCCCACAACAAGCAGGCTTTAGACGGTGTTACTCTACTGAAGATCAGGCAACCTATCTTTCCCAGGAAATTGAGGATGCGTTTCAAGAAAATGAAACTGGTACTAGCAGCATGGATAGACCTAAAGAAAGCATTTGATAAGGTATGGAAGGAAAGGCTTTGAAGAAACTGAGAAATTATGGAGTAAATGGCAGGATGTACAAATGGGTCAAAGCATACCTGCATAACAGGAGAGCCAGAGTGCAACTGGATGGTCTTAAGAGTAAGAAGGTCTTACTGCGCCAGGGCGTTCCACAGGGAGGGGTACTATCTCCAACACTTTTTCTGATCTACATCAATGACCTAGTTACTGAACTACCACATGGCATCAAAGTGGCAATGTATGCAGATGACTTAGTAATGTGATGCACAGAGGAGTATGCAACAGTGGCCTCCAAATTGTTACAAAGAGCTATGAATGCACTGAATTCATGGACAAATAGATGGTGTATCAGCATCAATACAGACAAATGCAGTACTACACTTTTCACTCTCCCCCCAAAACAAAAAGCAGGAGCCATCTACATAAACAATAAGCCTGTGAAAGAAGACATACAAGCTACATATCTCAGAGTTACGTTTGATAACAAACTATCTTGGAAACAGCAGATAAATAAGGCAACCCAAAAAGCAAGGAGGAAATTGGCTATTCTAAGAAAGCTGTGTGGAACCACATGGGGTGCGAGTGGGAAAATACTCAGTAAAGTTTACCAACAGAGTATATGCCCACATTTAGAATATGGATCATCCGCATGGTGCTCAGCATCAAACACCACACTGCAAGAACTGGATAAAGTACAAAACCAGGCACTTAGGGTCATCACAGGAGCAATGAAATCAACACCAATATTGGAGATGGAGAAATTGTGGAGGATACCAGCACTGAGAGAACGGAGGGACACAAAGGTGCTGATACAGGCAGAAAAATTTGCATGCATGCCGAGACAAGAGTTGTTAACCCCCTACTGCCCATACCAGAACAGACTCCCTGGACAAAGGAATCAGGATTATCAATACAAATACGGACAGAAGTAAAAGGAATAGTTGATAAAGAAGAACAGATTAGTCTACAGCGAAAAACAATAACTCTCAGTTTCCTGGATGAAGAATACCCACAAGACCTATGGATTCGTGTGTACACAGATGGATCAGCACAGAATGCAGTAAAGGATGGGGGAGCAGGTACATATATAGAGTACCCAAATAACACTAGGGATATGAATAAAATAGCAACAGGAAAATATTGTCACAATTATGATGTAGAAGTGCAAGCAATAAAATTGACAATAGAAAAACTGCTGAACAGTAATCTTAGTCCACAGCCTGAAGTGTTTTTGACATATGCAAGATCAGTACTCCAGGCACTACAATCCAGAAAATTACCACATCTGCTGACCTTATTGACTGAACTCTGCAAGCACCACACGGTTGCCCTGCTGGATCCCATCTCACTGTGGAATACCAGGAAATGAGAAAGCAGATCAGTTGGCAAAGGAAGGTTCAACAGACACACAACTAGATACACAGGTTACATACCATCATAAGAAACAGATAATCAAATCAATCAGAGGACCACAAGCCCCAAATCAGGGTGCCTTTCATAATATGAATAGATATGAACAAGTTATTATTATATGCCTCAGAACAGGACACAATCGACTTCATAGTCACTTGTATACAAAATTCAAGATCGGCACATCAACTACTTGTACATATGGGCAGGCGCCCCAGACTGCTGAACACATACTTCAAGACTGCACAGAATATAGTAGACTGAGGAAAATCCATTGGCCCATAGATATAACACTACAGACAAAACTATACGGGCCACTGCAAGAATTACAAAAGACAGTAAAATTTATACAGGAAACGACATTGTAGATATAGACAATACTTCGGGCAAACGAAAGATAAATATTTCCTAAATTTTACTATTCTATTCTATATTTTACTTCTTCCCCTTATTAAACTAATAAATATTTCATAAATTTAACTATTATATTCTATATTTTACTTCTTCCCTTTGTTAAACTAATAAATATTTCCTAAATTTAACTATTATATTCTATATTTTACTACTTCTGCTTGTTAGACTAATAAATATTTCATAAATTTTACTATTCTTTTCTATATTTTACTACTTCTGCTTGTTAGACTAATAAATATTTCATAAATTTTACTATTCTATTCTATTCTATATTTTACTATTTCCCCTAGTTAGACTAATAAATATTTCCTAAATTTTACTATTCTATTCTATATTTTACTACTTCTCCTTGTTAAAGTCATAAATATTTCATAAATCTATTCTATTCTTTATTTTACTACTTCTCCTTGTTAGACTAATAATATTTCCTAAATTTAACTCAATTTTAATCCTTCATTGATTGTGTACTGTTTGCCACTGTTTACATTTTAAAAATTAAAAACATGTGTATAATTAACGAATTGTTATGGACTTCATAATGAAGAAATGCTGCACTGGTAATAAAGGCATCGAATGGATACAAGGAGACCATTTGGAGGACCTGGACTTTGCTGATGACATAGTTCTCATCAGCAATCAGATAAAAACGATGCAGGAAAACACAAATGAACTATCATCAATAGCCAGCAAAATTGGCTTGAGGTCAATCATGAAAAGACTAAAGTCATGAAAAGTTTAATTCCAACAAGTGACAAAATATACATGGAAAACAAACCAGTAGAAGAGATCGATCACTTCATCTATCTTGGAAGTCACATTGATCGAGAAGGGGATACGAGCAAAGAAATTAGAATCAGACTGGCTAAAGCAGCAATGTCTTTCAGAAGCCTTGAAAAGTTGTGGAAATCAAAACTCATTAGCACAAACACAAAACTTAGGCTATTCAAATCAAATGTACTATCAACCCTTACGTATGCGTGTGAAAGCTGGAAAACAACAAGAGATATAGAAACAAAGTTGAACGCATTCGAAAATAAATGTCTAAGGAAAATACTTGGTATAGAATGGAACGAATTCAAAACAAACGAGGAAATTAGAGAAATCGCCAATCAACCACTAATATCTTCAGTAATAAAGAAAAGACGATGGTCATACGTTGGACATGTGATGAGAAGAGATAATAATCGAATAGCAAAGCAAGCCCTCATATGGGAAACAACAGGTAAAAGAAAAAGAGGAAGACCCAGGGAGACACTGAGAAGAACATTGATGAGAGAGGCAAGAGCAGCAGGAATCGGCTCCCTCAATGAGATAGAACTGCTTGCACAGAACAGAGACAGATGGCGAGATTTGATAAAATATCTTAAAAGAAAACTGCTAGAACAAAAATTCATATAGGTGAAGGTGTATCTTGGTCTACGCCCTATGGGCCGGTTACGGCTCGAAAGGTCAATAGAATAGAATAATTAACGAATTATAAAAATATATAAACAGATAAAATAACTAAAGTGGAAGATAAAAAAACTATCTGTACTGATTTTTCCATTTCTGGGGTCTGCTGGGCAGTGACTTACCGACCTAGAGAATAAAAGCTATATGTCAACTGTGATAGCAGTCACCACGTAGTGTTCTGGTTCTGAGTTTTTTACTTCACTTCTGACAGAAATGATTCAAGTGTTTGACTTACTGCAAAGATTGATTCTGTTCCAAGTATTTGACTAACTCACTACACAGCTTGAGTTCATTTCAAGTGTTTGACTTACTGCAAAGATTGATTCTGTTCCAAGTATTTGACTAACTCACTACACAGCTTGAGTTCATTTCAAGTGTTTGACTTACTGCAAAGATTGATTCTGTTCCAAGTATTTGACTAACTCACTACACAGCTTGAGTTCATTTCAAGTGTTTGACTTACTGCAAAGATTGATTCTGTTCCAAGTATTTGACTAACTCACTACACAGCTTGAGTTCATTTCAAGTGTTTGACTTACTGCAAAGATTGATTCTGTTCCAAGTATTTGACTAACTCACTACACAGCTTGAGTTCATTTCAAGTGTTTGACTTACTGCAAAGATTGATTCTGTTCCAAGTATTTGACTAACTCACTACATAGCTTGAGTTCATTTCAAGTGTTTGACTTACTGCAAAGATTAATTCTGTTCCAAGTATTTGACTAACTCACTACACAGCTTGAGTTCATTTCAAGTGTTTGACTTACTGCAAAGATTGATTCTGTTCCAAGTATTTGACTAACTCACTACACAGCTTGAGTCCATTTCAAGTGTTTGACTTACTGCAAAGATTGATTCTGTTCCAAGTATTTGACTAACTCACTAAGCAGCTTGAGTCCATTTCAGGTGTTTGACTTACTGCAAAGATTAATTCTGTTCCAAGTATTTGACTAACTCACTAAACAGCTTGAGTCCATTTCAAGTGTTTGACTTACTGCAAAGATTGATTCTGTTCCAAGTATTTGACTAACTCACTACACAGCTTGAGTCCATTTCAAGTGTTTGACTTACAGCAAAGATGATTCTGTTCCAAGTATTTTACTAACTCAATACACAACTTGAGTCCATTTCAAGTGTTTGACTTACTGCAAAGATTGATTCTGTTCCAAGTATTTTACTAACTCACTACACAGCTTGAATCCATTTCAAGTGTTTGACTTTCAGATTGCACAATTTGAGTCCAATTTAAATGTTTGACTTGATCATTACACAACTTAGTCTATTTAAATTGTTTTGACATTTCCTCTATATAACCTGAGTCTAATCCAAATGTTAACATATCCACTACACATCTTGACTCTAATCCAAATGTTAACTTATCCACAACACATCTTGACTCTAATCCAAATGTTAACATATCCACAACACATCTTGACTCTAATCCAAATGTTAACATATCCACAACACATCTTGACTCTGATCCAAATGTTAACTTATCCACAACACGTCTTGACTCTGATCCAAATGTTAACATATCCACTATACATCTTGACTCTAATCCACGTGTTAACTTATCCACTACACATCTTGACTCTAATCCAAATGTTAACTTATCCACAACACATCTTGACTCTGATCCAAATGTTAACATATCCACTATACATCTTGATCCTAATCCAAATGTTAACATATCCACTAAACGACAGATTAAAACTACATAATTATGCATTTTCTTTTGTAGATAAAAATCACAAACCTGATTGGAATAATATAAAGGTCAGACAATTGATGCCATCATCATCACTGTGGGAAGTACAAGCATCAGTATGGTATATTTCCATGACATCCCCCTTGAAGTGTTCCTGTTGTGTTTATTGAGTCCTCAAGTTGCAGTCAGCAAGAATGTCTGGACGTATGAAGTGCACAAACCTGAAGCCTCACAAACAACTGTTCACAAGATATCAGTGAACCTGACTACGGTTCTTCATGAATGTGACTCAAAGTTTCTCAGTGTTGCTCTAGGCTCCAGACGTTTAAAAGAAATATATTGGTAACTAATACTGTTGTGTGCATATGCTTTACGTTTGTATGTTTTACATATTTGTTATGGTGACACATGTTCAATTGTACATTCAATGTGTCTCTCCAATAGTAGCCTCTCTTGTGTATGTCCCTTAGTAGCCTATCCTGTGTATGTCCACTAGTAATCTCCTGTGTATGTCCACTAGTAGCCTACCCTGTGTATGTCCACTAGTAGCCTATCCTGTGTATGTCCACTAGTAATCTCCTGTGTATGTCCACTAGTAGCCTATCCTGTGTATGTCCACTAGTAATCTCCTGTGTATGTCCACTAGTAGCCTATCCTGTGTATGTCCACTAGTAATCTCCTGTGTATGTCCACTAGTAACCTCCTGTGTATGTCCACTAGTAGCCTACCCTGTGTATGTCCACTAGTAACCTCCTGTGTATGTCCACTAGTAACCTCCTGTGTATGTCCACTAGTAGCCTACCCTGTGTATGTCCACTAGTAATCTCCTGTGTATGTCCACTAGTAGCCTATCCTGTGTATGTCCCTTAGTAGCCTACCCTGTGTATGTCCACTAGTAGCTTATTCTGTATCTGTCATCATGTAGCCTAATCTGTGTATGTCCACTAGTAGCCTATTCTGTGTATGTCAACTAGTAGCCTCCCCTGTGTATGTCCAGTAATAGCCTCCCCTGTGTATGTCCACTAGTAGCCTCCCCTGTGCATGTCCACTTGTAGTCTATTCTATATCTGTCTACCAGTACCAGCTCCTGTGTACGTCCAGTAGTAACCTCCCCTGTGTATGTCCACTAGGGCCTAATCTGTGTATGTCCACTAGTAGCCTTCCCTGTGTATGTCCACTAGGGCCTAATATGTGTATGTCCACTTGTAGCCTCCCCTGAATATGTTCACTAGTAGCCTTCCCTGTGTATGTCCACTAGGGCCTAATCTGTGTATGTCCTATAAAATCCTATTATGTGTATGTCCACTGGGCCTAATCTGTGTATGTTCAATAGTAGCCTAAAATGTATATGTCCACTAGTAGCCTCCCCTATGTATGTCCACTAGTAGCCACCCCTGTGTATATCCACTAGTAGCCTCCCCTGTGTATGTCCATCAGTAGCCTCGCCTGTGTATGTCCACTAGTAGCCTCTCCTCTGTATGTCTACTAATAGCTTCTCCTCTGTATGTCCACTAGTAGCCTCTCCCCTGTATGTCCACTAGTAGCCTGTCCTGTGTATGTCCACTAGTAGCCTCCCCTGTGTATGTCCACTAGTAGCCTCCTCTGTGCATGTCCACTAGTTGCCTATTCTATATCTGTCTACCAGTACCAGCTAATGTGTATGTCCCCTAGTAGCCTCCCCTGTGTATGTCAACTAGGGCCTATCCTGTGTATGTCCAGTAGTAGCCTATTATGAGTATGTCCACTAATAGTTTCTCCTGTGTATGTCCACTAGCAGCCTCCCATGTGTATGTCCACTAGTAGCATCCCATGTGTATTTTCACTAGTAGTCTCCCCTGTATATGTCAACTAGTAGCCTTCACTGTGTATGTCAACTAGTAGCCTCCCCTGTATATGTCCACTAGTAGTCTCCCCTGTGTATGTCCACTAGGTCCTAATCTGTGTATACCCAATAGTAGTCTATTATGTGTATTCCCACTAATAGCCTCTCCGGTGTATGTTCACCAGTAGCCTTCCCATTTGTATGTCCACTAGTAGCCTTCCCTGTGTATGTTCAAAAGTAGCTTCCCTTGTATATGTACACTAGTAGCCCCCCTGTGTATATCAACTAGTAGCCTTCCTGTGCATGTCCACTAGCGCCTAATCTGTGTATGTCCACTAGCGCCTATTATGTTTATATCAACTAGTAGACTCCCCTGTGTATGTTCTTTAGTTGCCTCTCCTCCGTATGCGAACTTGTAGCCTTCTCCTCTATATGACCACTAGTAGCCTATCCTCTGTATGTGCACTAGTAGCCTATTCTGTGTATGTCCAATAGTAGCATTTCCTCTGTATGTCCACTAGTAGCCTATTCTGTGTATGTCAACTAGTAGCCTATTCTGTGTATGTCCAATAGTAGCATTTCCTCTGTATGCCCACTGGTAGCCTCTCCTGTGTTTGTCCACTAGTAGCCTATTATGTGTATGTCTAATAGTAGCATTTCCTCTGTATGTCCACTAGTAGCCTCTCCTCTGTATGTCCACTAGTAGCCTATTCTGTGTATGTCCACTAGTAGCCTATTCTGTGTATGCCCACTGGTAGCCTCTCCTGTGTTTGTCCACTAGTAGCCTAATATGTGTATGTCCACTATTAGCCTCACCTGTGTATATCCACTAGTAGTCTCCCCTGCATTTGTTCACTAGTAGCCTCCCCTGTGTATATCAACTAGTAGCCTCCCCTGTGTATGTCCATTAGTAGCCTCTCCTCCGTATGCCAACTCATAGCCTTCTCCTCTGTATGTCCACTAGTAGCCTATCCACTGTATGTGCACTAGTAGCCTCTTCTGTGTATGCCCACTATTAGCCTCTCCTGTGTATGTCCTCTAGTAGCCTATTATGTGTATGTCCACTAGTAGCATTTCCTCTGTATGTCCACTAGTAGCCTCCCGTGTATATGTTAACTAGTAGCCTTACATTTCTATATCAACTAGTAGCCTATTATGTGTATGTCCAATAGGGCCTAATCTGTGTATGAGGTGAGGAGTTCCACAACCTTTGATGTGGAGTTCTACAATCAGAGAAGGGGAGTTCTATAATCAGAGACTAAGAGTTCTACAGAGGTGGGGAGTTCTACAATCAGAGATGAGAAGTTCTACAACCAGAGGTGGGGAGTTCTACAATCAAAGATGAGGAGTTCTTCAACCAGAGGTGGGGAGTTCTACAATCAAAGATGAGGAGTTCTACAACCAGAGGTGGGGAGTTTTACAATCAGAGAAGGGAGTTCTATAATCAGAGATGAGGAGTTCTACAACCAGAGGTGGGGAGTTCTACAACCAGAGATGAGGAGTTCTACAACCAGATATGAAGAGTTCTACAACCAGAGATGAGGTGTTCTACAACCATAGATGAAGAGTTCTACAACCAGAGATGAGGTGTTCTACAACCAGAGATGAGGAGTTCTACAACCAGAGATGAGGAGTTCTACAACCAGAGATGAGGTGTTCTACAACCATAGATGAAGAGTTCTACAACCAGAGATGAGGTGTTCTACAACCAGAGATGAGGAGTTCTACAACCAGAGATGAAGAGTTCTGCAACCAGAGATGAGGTGTTCTACAACCAGAGATGAAGAGTTCTACAACCATAGGACTAAAGTTTGAAATATGTTCTGGTCTTATCTTCTTCATAGTAAAGTACAAAACTTTATGATTGACAGATATACTCTTCAGCCACAAGGCAGTGAGTATGATAGTCACAAGTAGAACTGTTTACTTAGTATCTTTCAAGGTTAGACTTTTTTATTTTTCCTGTTGTTTCTTCTATAGGACTTGCTTTGTTTTTCTCTAGTTATTTCTTTTCATCACACGATCAATATATGCTCAACGTCTTGTCTTTTCTTTAGTAAAATGTTGACTGTTGGATTGTATGGCTACTTCTCTTATTTGGCATAATTATTCCATTGTATACAAAGTTTTTTCTTGAAATGTCTGTTATTAAATTCATCAAATTTATTATTCATTTCTTCTTTCTTTGACACACAATGGCAAAATAACAATTAATTAGAAATGAAGAATTATGAGATTTTGGCTTCAAGTATGGGTTTAAACATATGAATGAGTGACAGATTAAAAATACGTTTGATCATAATGACATAGAACAACACAAATTGTTTGCATATTTTTATCATCTCCTGACATGGAATAAACACCTATGTGTTTGGCTTGAGTGTGGTGAGGTTAGTTTAGTAGTTTAGCATAGATAAGTAATCTACCTATCTATCTATTGACTTTTAGCCGACCCATACGGCATAGACTCAGATACTCTTTCTCTTATCTAAATTTTTATTCTAGCAGTTGTCAATAGATAAGTAATACAAGTATTTACAATTTTGTTACCAACATTGCTATACTCATCCATTGTGATCTTTTAGTTGGTAACACAAGTAGATCTCAGTGCATGAACTTAGTAGAAACAAAGCAGCGGCCCTCACAGGGTAATGTTTCTTGTTAATTTGCTGGTTAATTTAATCAGTAGTAGGGAAATTTTTATATACAGAGCTTTGCAGCAGGAGACAATCTGATCATCAGAAGCTGACATTGCTTGAGCAAGTGTTTTGACCCTTTAGCTAATGATAAAAGTAAAACAAAAAGGTAAAGGAAAAGATGTCATTTATAAAGATAGTAAGGGAAAAGATGTCATTTATAAAGATAGTGGAAATATGCTATTTAAAATGAGAGTAAGGGAAAATATGTCATTTATGACAGTTAGGGGGAAAATGCCATTTATAAAGATAGTTAGGGAAAATATGTCATTTATAATGATAGTGGAAATATGCTATTTATAATGATAGTTAGGGAAAAATGCCATTTATGACAGTTAGGGAAAAATGCCATTTATGACAGTTAGGGGAAAAATGCCATTTATAAAGATAGTAAGGGAAAAGAGGTCATTTATTATGATAGTTAGGGAAAAGATGCCATTTATAATGATAGTAAGGGAAAAGATGCCATTTATAAAGATAGTAAGGGAAAAGAGGTCATTTATTATGATAGTTAGGGAAAAGATGCCATTTATAATGAAAGTGAGGGGAAAAATGTCATTTATAAAGATAGTAAGGGAAAAGAGGTCATTTATTATGATAGTTAGGGAAAAGATGCCATTTATAATGATAGTAAGGGAAAAGAGGTCATTTATTATGATAGTTAGGGAAAAGATGCCATTTATAATGAAAGTGAGGGAAAAGATGCCATTTATAATGATAGTAAGGGAAAAGAGATCATTTATTATGATAGTTAGGGAAAGATGCCATTTATAATGATAGTGAGGGAAAAGATGCCATTCATAATGATAGTAAGGGAAAGGATATCAGACAACACCTGAGCTAAGAGTTTTCAGTTGTTGATAACTGACTGCATGCATCTGGATCAGTAACCTATAGCTGGCTGATCAGATTATTATTCCACCTTCAAGCAAAGACTTGTGGAACAGATTAACCAAAATCTGGCCAAGCAAGTTTGAATGATATTTTTGCACTTGACAAATTTCACAGGTCAGACAAGTTTATCAGTTTGGCCTCAGCACTCTCACCCAATGAACTACGTTTTGGTGGAACATCTGCAAACTTCTTAATTTATAAACCGACAGTTGAATACCAAATGGGTGAACAAAGAGAAAAGCCAGACAGGATTGAATTCAAGCTTCACCAGGACTCTGCATCCTTGCACAGCAGCAGATATACCAATATTACATTTTCAGGTAGGTTTAGAACTGCTGTTTAGTTAAAGAACACAAAGTTACACTACAATAACATAAAAATTCAAATAACTTAAAATGGTAATTATTTAAAGAAAACAGGTTTTCATTTAAACCCTGGAAATATTTTGTTTGTGCTCAGAACACCTCTATTTATCTCCTGCATTTATTACGCTGTCTATCATTACTCGTCTGTCACCTGTATTTGTCTCCTGCAGTTATGCTGTCTATCATTACTCGTCTGTCACCTCTATTTAGCTCCTGCAGTTGTTACACTATCATTACTCGTCTGTCACCTCTATTTAGCTCCTGCAGTTGTTACACTATCATTACTTGTCAATCACCTCTATTTAACTCCTGCAGTTGTTACACTATCATTACTTGTCAATCACCTCTATTAATCTCCTGCAGCTGTTACACTGTTGATTGTTACTCGTCTATCACCTCTATTTATCTCCTACAGCTGTTACACTGTTTATCACTATTTGCCTATCACCTCTATTTATCTCCTGCGGCTGTTACGCTGTCTATCATTATTCGTCTATCACCTCTATTTATCTCCTTCGACTGTTACACTGTTGATCGTTACTTGTCTATCACCTCTATTTATCTCCTGCAGTTGTTACCCTGTCTGTCATTACTCATCAACCACCACTATTTATCTCCTGCAGTTGTTACGCTGTCTATCATTAGTCGTCTATCACCTCTATTTATCTCCTGCAGCTGTTATGCTGTCTATCGTTATATGCCTATCACCTCTATTTATCTCCTGCAGCTGTTATGCTGTCTATCGTTATACACCTATCACCTCTATTTATCTCCTGCAGCTGTTATGCTGTCTATCGTTATACGTCTATCACCTGTAATTATCTCCTGCACTTGCCACACTGATGCATCTGTTCTAACCTGAACTGTTCGCCTAGGTCATACTTCATCACAAATTTTGGTATAACTTAAACAAATTGGTTCTACCAAGCAATGCACCACTTTATGGGACAGACAATTGTCAACATAACCAGGAAACATTTCTTTAAGAATGTCATTTGCATAAAGTCCTTTTACTCTAAAAAGTTCCACAATATACTGTTCTTGAGTTGTGTACACTACTTAAGTTCAATAACCATTTTGTGACTGTGGTATGCATGCAATACTCAACTCCTCCTACCTAACAAATCATAAGGTTGGACGTTTCTACCACCTAAAGACCCCTTTAGAAACCACCAATTACATTTTCTAATAAACTGGATTACTTCGTGACTTATTTTGTTACTTCCTCTCATAATTTTTTCACAATTCCTGATTCCACAATTTTTGGGGCTGGGTTTTCTAGAGGGACGATGTTGGCCTCTAGATAGGAAGAACCCAGGATCAAAGCTCACCACAGGCAGTGGTGATTTTTCAAAAATAGGAAAATTAATCTGTGGTTTCTTTTGTGATGTTACCATCCCCTGATCTCTTGGCTAGTGAGATCTGATGGTATAAGCCCTCTCAGAGAATGGAAATAAACAGGAGGTCCTGTGTGCACTCATGCACATTAAAGATCCCTAAACAGTCCAAATAAAAAAGAGTTGACCATAAATATGGCTGCTATCCAGGCAAAGCTCTCAGCAATAACCTACTCACACCATGGATCCCAGACTGTGCTACATAGTTCCTGCATGTTGGTCAGGGTTCTCCTCAGGTTTTTTTTAGGAGGATATTGGAGCACCTATGGATTTGTCTGGTGTGCGGATGATCCTAACAACAACAACTCATAGTGTCTCATATACCTTTCACATAGCTTGAAGATACAAATGTGTTAATCTTAGTTGTAATGTTTCATGTTGTTCAGATGTTCCTTAGTATCCATAATGTATCCAACTTGAACCTTGCAGGTGTAACATGGAAGTCATTTAATTCATATTTAGCTAAAGTTGGATGGGACCTCTTGTTTAATGTGAACAACTTCCTCTGGACAAGTGAAGGCGATTGGGATCCAACTAATGCTGACCTACTCCTCAAATTCTCATCTGATAATGGAATTAAAATTGATTCCTTCCAGTTGGGAAATGGTAGGTATTCGTGTTTATTTTATTGATTCAATGCAGTAATACAACATGGTTTTAATGATTCAATACAGTAATACAACATGGTTTTAATGATTCAATACAGTAATACAACTTGGTTTTAATGATTCAATACAGTAATACAACATGGTTTTAATGATTCAATGCAGTAATACAACATGGTTTTAATGATTCAATACAGTAATACAACTTGGTTTTAATGATTCAATACAGTAATACAACTTGGTTTTAATGATTCAATGCAGTAATACAACATGGTTTTAATGATTCAGTACAGTAATACAACATGGTTTTAATGATTCAATACAGTAATACAACTTGGTTTTAATGATTCAATACAGTAATACAACATGGTTTTAATGATTCAATACAGTAATACAACACAGTTTTAATGATTCAATACAGTAAGACAAATATGTTTTAATGATTCAATACAGTAATACAACTTGGTTTTAATGATTCAATACAGTAATACAACTTGGTTTTAATGATTCAATACAGTAATACAACATGGTTTTAATGATTCAATACAGTAATACAACATGGTTTTAATGATTCAATACAGTAATACAACATGGTTTTAATGATTCAATACAGTAATACAACTTGGTTTTAATGATTCAATACAGTAATACAACATGGTTTTAATGATTCAATACAGTAATACAACATGGTTTTAATGATTCAATACAGTAATACAACATGGTTTTAATGATTCAATACAGTAATACAACACAGTTTTAATGATTCAATACAGTAATACAACATGGTTTTATTGATTCAATACAGTAATACAACATGGTTTTATTGATTCAATACAGTAATACAACACAGTTTTAATGATTCAATACAGTAATACAACATGGTTTTATTGATTCAATACAGTAATACAACACAGTTTTAATGATTCAATACAGTAATACAACACAGTTTTAATGATTCAATACAGTAATACAACTTGGTTTTAATGATTCAATACAGTAATACAACTTGGTTTTAATGATTCAATACAGTAATACAACACAGTTTTAATGATTCAATACAGTAATACAACATGGTTTTATTGATTCAATACAGTAATACAACATCGTTTTAATGATTCAATACAGTAATACAACACAGTTTTAATGATTCAATACAGTAATACAACACAGTTTTAATGATTCAATACAGTAATACAACATGGTTTTATTGATTCAATACAGTAATACAACATCGTTTTAATGATTCAATACAGTAATACAACACAGTTTTAATGATTCAATACAGTAATACAACATGGTTTTATTGATTCAATACAGTAATACAACACAGTTTTAATGATTCAATACAGTAATATTACACAGTTTTAATGATTCAATACAGTAATACAACATGGTTTTATTGATTCAATACAGTAATACAACACAGTTTTAATGATTCAATACAGTAATACAACATTGTTTTAATTATTCAATACAGTAATACAACATGGTTTTAATGATTCAATCCAGTAATACAACTTGGTTTTAATGATTCAATACAGTAATACAACTTGGTTTTAATGATTCAATACAGTAATACAACATCGTTTTAATGATTCAATACAGTAATACAACATGGTTTTAATGATTCAATACAGTAATACAACATGGTTTTATTGATTCAATACAGTAATACAACATGGTTTTAATGATTCAATACAATAATACAACACAGTTTTAATGATTCAATACAGTAATACAACATGGTTTTAATGATTCAATACAGTAATACAACATGGTTTTAATGATTCAATACAGTAATACAACATTGTTTTAATTATTCAATACAGTAATACAACATGGTTTTAATGATTCAATACAGTAATGCAACTTGGTTTTAATGATTCAATACAGTAATACAACTTGGTTTTAATGATTCAATACAGTAATACAACATGGTTTTAATGATTCAATACAGTAATACAACATGGTTTTAATGATTCAATACAGTAATACAACATGGTTTTATTGATTCAATACAGTAATACAACATTGTTTTAATGGTTCAATATAAAAATACAACTTGGTTTTAACGGTTTAATACAGTAATACATTATAGTGAAGGAAAGCAAAAAAAATAAAGGATTCGGCCTCAATAGCAAAAAGACAGAAGTAATAGTAGCAACAAAGAAAAAGACGTCACCGCAATGCACATTAAAGACAATTTGAACAATATTAAAACAGATAAATGAATTTAAATATCTGAGGACAATGTTAACCTCAAATGGTAGGTGTACAACAGAGGTGAGATGCAGAATAGCTCAGGCAAAAGCAGTTTTCCAAAAAACAAGGACGATACTATGCAATCCATTTTTGACAATAGAAACAAGAAAAAGAGTTCTTAAATGTTATGTAGAGCCAGTCTTAACATTTGGTTGTACCACTGAACAACCTCATCAATAGAATACAACAAAACCAAACTCCAGCATGTGTGCTGTGTGAAAACCCACAAGAAGTGGTAGAATATTACATGTTTGACTGGACATCACCTGTTTGACTGAACATCACCTGTTTGACTGAACATCACCTGTTTGACTGGACATCACCTGTTTGACTGAACATCACCTGTTTGACTGGACATCACCTGTTTGACTGAACATCACCTGTTTGACTGGACATCACCTGTTTGACTGGACATCACCTGTTTGACTGAACATCACCTGTTTGACTGAACATCACCTGTTTGACTCTTCAAAGCTCATTGACAACAGAGCAACTCTACTTCCTCAAAGATCTGATAAATGGAGTACCTTGGATGGAACTACAAGGGAACTCAGAAATACCTGCAGATATCATTATGTGGTTATTAGTGGGTCATCAACATTGCACTCCGAACATGTCCATAGGTACTCAGATCCCCTCCTCAGCAAGTGTCCAGTGACTGATGACTCCAGTTCTGTGTTGGTTGATTAGTTTTCTTACACGCCCACTAAGTTTCTCGTTTCTGGCTGTGCCCATCTTAACTCCTAACTCTTTCATCGAAAGGATTGACTTGGACTCATGGTTGTCGAAGTCATGTGTCCTTCCCACTTCCCGGAGGGCACTGATGATGTCTGCCTAATCCATTATGTAAGACCATTGGATCCATAACAACAACCTAATAGAGACCAACATTAAATACAACAGTTGTACAAATTCTATTTTAAGTAGGTTACAATAAACACCTTAACCTAACAGAGACTGACATTAAATTCAACAGTTGTACAAATTCTGTTGTAAGTAGGTTACAACAAGTACCTTGACCTAACAGAGACTGATATTAAATTCAACAGTTGTACAAATTCTATTTGAAGTAGGTTACAACAAACACCTTGACCTAACAGAGACTGACATTAAATTCAACGGTTGTACAAATTCTATTGTAAGTAGGTTACAACAAGCACCTTGACCTAACAGAGACTGATATTAAATTCAACAGTTGTACAAATTCTATTTGAAGTAGGTTACAACAAACACCTTAACCTAACAGAGACTGATATTAAATTCAACAGTTGTACAAATTCTATTTGAAGTAGGTTACAACAAACACCTTGACCTAACAGAGACTGACATTAAATTCAACAGTTGTACAAATTCTATTTGAAGTAGGTTACAACAAACTCCTTGACCTAACAGAGACTGACATTAAATTCAACAGTTGTACAAATTCTATTGTAAGTAGGTTACAACAAACACCTTGACCTAACAGAGACTGACATTAAATTCAACAGTTGTACAAATTCTATTTGAAGTAGGTTACAACAAACTCCTTGACCTAACAGAGACTGACATTAAATTCAACAGTTGTACAAATTCTATTTGAAGTAGGTTACAACAAACACCTTGACCTAACAGAGACTGACATTAAATTCAACAGTTCTACAAATTCTTTTGTGAGTAGGTTACAACAAACACCTTGACCTAACAGAGACTGACATTAAATTCAGTATCTGTACTAGTCCAACTCTTAAAGTGGTGTGAACAAACTTAATTGAGACTGACAGTAAATACAAAACCTCTGCAAGATATAATGTAGCATAACAGTTGACAATGACTGACAGTGATGATGATATCAATGTTCTGTACCAGCTGAGGGTTGATTCAATCTCCATATGTTGTTCAGTCCAACAGATAATGAGTCAGTTCTAACTCTGCCATTCACTTCTTTCATCACAGAGCCAAATGCTTATTGGGGCAACTTCGGGTTCAGGATAAACCCAGACAAACTGGTGAAAGACTACAAAATACTAAAGAAGACTATCTCTAAGTATCCATTATATGCTTCTAGCAAACTGTATGGGCCTGATGTTTCTAATGTGGGTCGAACTGGCGGCGCCAGAAGATACTTTGAGGAGTAAGAAGTATTAGTGTAATTTGTATATGTACAGTTCTCTCTCTCTCTCTCTCTCTCTCTCTCTCTCTCTCTCTCTCTCTCTCTCTCTCTCTCTCTCTCTCTCTCTCTCTCTCTCTCTCTCTCTCTCTCTCCCTCCCTCCCTCCCTCCCTCCCTCCCTCCCTCCCTCCCTCCCTCCCTCCCTCCCTCCCTCCCTCCCTCCCTCCCTCCCTCCCTCCCTCCCTCCTCCCTCCCTCCCTCCCTCCCTCCCTCCCTCCCTCCCTCCCTCCCTCCCTCCCTCCCTCCCTCCCTCCCTCCCTCCCTCCCTCCCTCCCTCCCTCCCTCCCTCCCTCCCTCCCTCCCTCCCTCCCTCCCTCCCTCCCTCCCTCCCTCCCTCCCTCCCTCTCTCCCTCCCTCCCTCTCTCTCTCTCTCTCTCTCTCTCTCTCTCTCTCTCTCTCTCTCTCTCTTGTAAGAATATATGTATATATATTTATATATATGTCTGTCTGTCTACTATTTATGTCTGCCTGTCAGCCATTTATTCTTTCTCCCTTCCCCCTGTTCAGTACATCAGAAAGTAAAAGAGAATACAGAGAGTTACTGTAGCACATTAAACCGGCCACTTTTATTACAGTTGAACACATCCAGAGACCATCATAACCGACATAAGAGTCAACCTTAGTAATTGTTTTCTATATGTACTAGTTTCTATGATGTAGTTAGGTCCCAGTTTCTATGATGTAGTTAGGTCATAGTTTCTGTGATGTAGTTAGGTCCCAGTTTCTATGATGTAGTTAGATCTTATAGTTCGTTTCAAATCATGTGCCCAACTTCAAAACGCTATTACGCAGTAAACATTTGTTAAAAACTGTTGAAATTTTCCAAATGTTATTAGAATGCAAAAGACCCTTTAAATGTATATTTAACAAATATCTTGCAGCTGCAGTTTTCTTAAAGCAGCAAATTTCTTTGATGTTTGTCAAAATTGTAAATTGTGAAGCCCTAAAGAATAGAAATTACCGTAGTTGCTGGTCTATGGTTAATTTTCACTAGGTAAAGGCGTGGCCGTAATGGGGAAATAACTGGATAAGACAAAACACCAGGAGAATTATTGTCTGCTCAGTTCGAGGACGGACGATAATATCAAGGTATACCTGTATGTCCAATTTTCATAGTTGTGTGGTCCTGAAAAGGACCGTTTGTTGAACTAATTTAAGGTAATATAGGGGCCAACATTGTGGGGGCTATATACTTTCATTCTGAATCAGACGAGTCTAAAAAATTAATAACTGTTTGGGGTTGAACATTCCACAAACCATCATTTTTCCAATATTCCTCTTCCTGTTTTAAGACGTGGTCTTCACATTTAGCCCAATAATCTTTGTCTATATTTAATAAAGCGAGATTAGCAAGAGTTTTTACATCGCATATTTTGAATGTTGTATTTTCATCTGCCACTTGTCCTTTTAATTTTGCCCAGATTAGTTCTATTGGATTTAAATGAGCATGGTAAGGTGGCAGCCTCAAACTTATATGACCGTGCTCTTGGATAATCTTATCTATTTGAAAAATCTTTGTCCTCTGTTTTTGCTTTACTAGAGATAGTAATTCAGGTTTTAAGTACATGTTATTAAATTGTATGTGCTCCTTTGTGAGCCATATCTTAATAGCATCTTTTGTACTGGATGACGTCGGGACTTTATCTTCAAGTGCAACAATGTTGTGGTACGCTGCATTGTCCATTATTAGGCAAGATGGTCGATCTAGTGATGGGAGAGCAGAATTTTCAATCCAATGTCTAAATATGTGACCATTCATCTCAGAGTGATAATCCCGATTGTCTATGGATTTTGAAAGAAAAATGAGCTCTGCATTCTGTATTAGTCCATGTTGTCGACTACCTGCATGAGCAATTATCAAGCGCTGTCCTTTGCTGCTAGGTATTAATCTCTTAATCTTTCTATCTGATGACTGCCATTCCCTTTGGTTAGTGTGGTGAGCATTGATCCATGTTTCATCCAAGTACACAATATCATAACCTTGCTTGCGCACCTTTTTTACTTCACGTAAGTACTTGCTTCTCATGACTACTATATGTGGCTTCTCACAGATGATGTTTCGTCCATTGGAATACTTTCTGAATGTAAAGCTTGCAGCTCTCACATTCCTCCATAATGTAGACTTTGATATTTCAATACTGTTGTTCTTTTTCAGCGAAATTTTTAATTTTCTTATTGTAACAGTTTCATTCATACCCAACATTTTGCGAATTTCACTTCTAATAAGTTCACTGTCGAAATTATCCAACATTTTGCTCTTCCTTGTGATTTTGTATATTTTGAACATTGACGGTCACGTGCTTGAATCCAGCGATTAAATGACCGTTTAGATAAATCCAAAATGTGTCTTGTCCTATTCTCATGGTTTTCTAAAGAATGAAATAATCTTCCTCGTTTAGCCTCTTTGCAAAAATAGCTATACATTTTTATTGCGATGTTTTGTAAACTGCAGAATTTCATTTTAAGACTCATGATAAATATTATGGTTCCACGTCTCCGCCGCTGAATGAACGGAAATGGAACACACAATGTCTCGTGTTTATTACAAGTGTCTAATTGTGTCAGAAAACCCACGTTGAAAGCGTGCAAAATCGTCAATTTGATCGTGTATGGATTTTTACGCGCTATTTTTAACTTAAATACTGTAAACATTAAGTTTTGACTACATCAATGGGTCGTTATAAATTTATATAAATCAAATAAGCAACAATAATAACCAAATGTTTTTTTTTAATGAAATTAATTCCCTGTTGGGTTCTAATCATTATAACTTTACATGCAAATTTTGAAAAACTTACAAAAAGCGTTTGAAAAGATATCGATTTTAAAAGTTGGGCACGAGTTATGAAACGGACTATAGTTTCTATGATGTAGTTAGGTCTTAGTTTCTATTATGTAGTTAGGTCTTAGTTTCTATGATGTAGTTAGGTCTTAGTTTCTATGATGTAGTTAGGTCTTAGTTTCTATGATGTAGTTAGATCTTAGTTTCTATGATGTAGTTAGATCTTAGCTTCTATGATGTAGTTAGGTCTTAGTTTCTATGATGTAGTTAGGTCTTAGTTTCTATGATGTAGTTAGGTCTTAGTTTCTATGATGTAGTTAGATCTTAGTTTCTATGATGTAGTTAGATCTTAGTTTCTATGATGTAGTTAGGTTTTAGTTTCTATGATGTAGTTAGATCTTAGCTTCTATGATGTAGTTAGGTCTTAGTTTCTATGATGCAGTTAGGTCTTAGTTTCTATGATGCAGTTAGATCTTAGTTTCTATGATGTAGTTAGGTCTTAGTTTCTATGATGTAGTTAGATCTTAGCTTCTATGATGTAGTTAGGTCTTAGTTTCTGTGATGTAGTTAGGTCCCAGTTTCTATGATGCAGTTAGATCTTAGTTTCTATGATGTAGTTAGATCTTAGTTTCTATGATGTAGTTAGGTCTTAGTTTCTGTGATGTAGTTAGGTCTTAGTTTCTGTGATGTAGTTAGATCTTAGTTTCTATGATGTAGTTAGGTCTTAGTTTCTATGATGTAGTTAGATCTTAGTTTCTATGATGTAGTTAGATCTTAGTTTCTATGATGTAGTTAGGTCTTAGTTTCTGTGATGTAGTTAGGTCCTTGTACTCTTCTTGTGTTTGTGTTCTGTGTGTGTCCTGCTTTTTGTTTTTTTTTATCTGAGGAAGACCATAAATGAAACCAAAATGTCATCCCTTTTTTTTATCTGAGGAAGACCATAAATGAAACCAAAATGTCATCCCTTTTTTTTATCTGAGGAAGACCATAAATGAAACCAAAATGTCATCCTTTTTTTTATCTGAGGAAGACCATAAATGAAACCAAAATGTCATCCTTTTTTTTATCTGAGGAAGACCATAAATGAGGCCAAAATGTCATCCATTTTTTTTTTCTGGGCAAGCCGCTTTATCGCAAAGAATCTGACATCTGCTGTTGTTCCCTCCCATCTCAGTGTTTGTTGTAGTGTTTTTCTAGGTCTGCAGTTACATTTTCACATTACTAGAACACTTTATCTCCAGTGGTTGCCTCTATTTATTACTTATTAAGGCTTAACTTTTTATAATAATATTTTGTGTGTGTTTACAGATTTGTCAAGTCTGGAGCATATGACGTTGTCGATGAATATAGTTTTCATCAGTAAGTAAAATCTGAATATAATTTCATTATTTTCTTCTCACAACTTATTTGCTATAGAGAACTGCTGGTAGCAATTAAAAAATTGAAACTTGTATCCCTTGGTTATAGAGCATTTGGAGTCACAAAGCTCAGTGGTGATGCGCTGGGCTTCTAAGGACATGAGGTCAGGTTTGATCCTGATTGACGACTTCCAGGTTCACCCAGCTTTAAATGGGTACCAGATTTGTTTTCTGGGGAAGTAAAGTGGTACGGGTGTAATGCTGACCACATTACCTCAAAATAAAGTGTCATAGATCTATTTGTTGTTTTTGATGTAATGTCACAAGTTAATGCGATCAGGAGTCTTTGACTTAGTGATTGTGTTGAGTCGTAATGGCTTTCTTGACATTCCCAGTTTTTACTGGAGAAGTTGGAATTCATCTAGTCCCAGGCTATGCTGGAAACTACTAGTCCAGCCCAGAGGTGCTGCAATACTAGGTCTTCTATATCAGTAAGAGCCACCACTTCATGGAAGAAGGCGATCCTAGCTTCTGTTAGCCAGCCTGTTTTGATGCAGTCTGCTACCAGGGGAGACCAAGAAGGGGACAGAACTTCTAGGTCTTGGTCATCATCCCTGTTGTTGTGATCATGGGTTGCAGGTGCTCAAGCTCCACCATCCAAAATCCATAAAAATGATTGGGCACTAACACCATATTCCATGGTGTGACACCCCCTTGTTTTTCAACATATCAGCATTCCTTTACTTTTTTTTAATGGCATCATTTTATCAAATTTCTGTGAAAATTAACCATTTAATTTTATTTATATTTTAATGATAATAATTATTATGCCATTAATTATGCACCATTAGTTGGCGCATACGCTGATAATTTAAAACAAAAATTCTTTTCACTTCACTTCTGCTTATTATCCTTTCAGGTGTCAAGGAAGATACAAATTGTCCCTTTCTCACAGCCTCAGCCATTGTCATGTGATTCGGTTGTAGCTTTCCTTGTTGTTATGTCTTCTTTTGCTGCTGTAGGTCTGTCTTGAGTTATTTGGTTATGGAAGGCCCCGGTATCACTGCAAATGAATTAAAAAATCCATAAATGCTCAACCGCCTTGAGTTCTCTCCGCTTCTCCTCTTCTTTATAAAGCCTTGTGTGGAGTCACATGACACTCTCTTAGATGGTCAAACCATTTTAGTTGTTGTCTCAGTATGTAGCTCAAGATTGATTCTATGTTTGATTAAGTCTCTTATGATCTCATTTCTAATTCTGTCTCTTATCTCATTTCTAATTCTGTCTCTTATGATATCTTTTCTAATTCTGTCTCTTATGATATCATTTCTAATTCTGTCTCTTATCTCATTTCTAATTCTGTCTCTTATGATATTATTTCTAATTCTGTCTCTTATGATCTCATTTCTAATTCTGTCTCTTATCTCATTTCTAATTCTGTCTCTTATGATCCCATTTCTAATTCTGTCTCTTATGATCTCATTTCTAATTCTGTCTCTTATGATCTCATTTCTAATTATGTCTCTTATCTTATTTCTAATTCTGTCTCTTATGATCTCATTTCTAATTCTGTCTGTTATCTCATTTCTAATTCTGTCTCTTATCTCATTTCTAATTCTGTCTCTTATGATCTAATTTCTAATTCTGCCTCTTATGATCTCATTTCTAATTCTGTCTCTTATGATCTCATTTCCAATTCTGTCTCTTATGATCTCATTTCTAATTCTGTCTCTTATGATCTCATTTCTAATTCTGTCTCTTATCTCATTTCTAATTCTGTCTCTTATGATCTCATTTCTAATTCTGCCTCTTATCTCATTTCTAATTCTGTCTCTTATGATCTCATTTCTAATTCTGTCTCTTATGATCTCATTTCTAATTCTGTCTCTTATGATCTCATTTCTAATTCTGTCTCTTATGATCTCATTTCTAATTCTGCCTCTTATCTCATTTCTAATTCTGCCTCTTATGATCTCATTTCTAATTCTGTCTCTTATGATCTCATTTCTAATTCTGCCTCTTATGATCTAATTTCTAATTCTGCCTCTTATCTCATTTATAATTCTGTCTCTTATGATCTCATTTCTAATTCTGCCTCTTATGATCTCATTTCTAATTCTGTCCTCTTATCTCATTTCTAATTCTGTCTCTTATGATCTCATTTCTAATTATGTCTCTTATGATCTCATTTCTATTTCTGTCTCTTATCTCATTTCTAATTCTGCCTCTTATGATCTCATTTCTAATTCTGCCTCTTATGATCTCATTTCTAATTCTGCCTCTTATGATCTCATTTCTAATTGTCTCTTATCTCATTTCTAATTCTGCCTCTTATGATCTCATTTCTAATTCTGCCTCTTATGATCTCATTTCTAATTCTGCCTCTTATGATCTCATTTCTAATTTTGTCTCCTATGATCTCATTTCTAATTCTGTCTCTTATCTCATTTCTAATTTTGTCTCCTATGATCTCATTTCTAATTCTGCCTCTTATCTCATTGCTAATTCTGCCTCTTATGATCTCATTTCTAATTCTGTCTCTTATCTCATTTCTAATTTTGTCTCCTATGATCTCATTTCTAATTCTGCCTCTTATGATCTCATTTCTAATTCTGCCTCTTATGATCTCATTTCTAATTCTGCCTTATCTCATTTCTAATTCTGTCTCTTATTATCTCAATTCTAATTAGGTCTCTTATAATCTCATTTCTAATTCTTTCTCTTATGATTTCATTTCAAATCCTGTTTCTTATAATAGCATTTTAAATTCTGAATCTTATTATCTCATTTTTAATTCAGTCGCTTCTGACAACTCCAGCTACTTTCATTAAATAAGATTAATCTACTAAATATTCACAAATATTTAGTTTAGCTAACACTTATTCATTTCTTTGTTTTGCATGTCATGTTACAAATTGAAACCACTCCCATAAAATATCAATTTTAAGAATGAGTGGAATGTACCAGGCTCCAGTCATCTTCATCCATAAATGATACAAACTTCTAAGAAATCACAAAAATGTCATTTATGGATGAAAACAAAGAGGTACTTTCTTCTGCCCATTAGGAAATAACTAACCTTGCTGGTGTATTTCAATTTAAAATATTATAAAAAGACCTACCTTATCTCATTTGTGGGGTTTCTGTGGTGTTGGAAAATAAAGGTAGCATGCACAGTGTAGTCGGCATATTCATGTTTTTATTTTATCCCTTAAAGAAAAAGTAGACTGAAACTTTCTACGTCTCATTTAAAGAACTGTAGCTTCTAAAATTCATTTTGCCACAAAAGCAGTAAATTATGTTTCCTTGTCCCTATAGTTGTGCTGTAGAATTCTTCTTCTCCCATAAATATTTACTTTTCACAGTTTTGGTTTTGTATTTTTTTACGGTGTGGAAATGACAAGGTGAATGAGCTTTTCTTCTGGTGAATCTAAACAAGAATTTGTGTTGAGCTTTATAAGAGTAAGTTGCTGGAAATACATCGGTCATGTGCTCTCAATGGATGAATAAAGACTTCCCTATTAGGCATTCATGTGTAAACTATCTGGTAAAAGAAAACAGGGCAGACCCAGAGAATTGCTACACAGAACAATTAATAGGAAAGACTCAAGCATGGGACTAAGGAACAAGCAAGGCCTACAAGAACAAGCAGCAGTTTATCAACCGTGAAGAACTCTGACTTCCATCCCCTGCTGTCTTCGGCCAGAGAGGAATAAAGTGCTCAAAGTTTTGAGTCCTAGTTTAGAAAACTATTCTATTGTCCCCTCTTATACATCTTCGATGTGAAACATTTTTGGCTGAGTGGTTAGTGCACTTGCTACTGATCAGAAGGGTTTCAATCCCAGAAAAGGCAGATTTATATTAGATCAACAAGACTGAGGTTCATCCAGCCTGTAAAAATGGGTACCAGAAATGGTTCAGGAAAGTAACAGTGGTCTGACATGATACTACTGACCACATCAATTAAAAATGTGCTGTTGATCATGGAAAAATATGGTTACTAACACCATATACCCCATACTCGTAGTATGGAATAAATAAGTGTGGAAGGAACATTTACTTGACTCAACATCTTTGATGCTCACCAGTATCTGAAAATGGGTACTGGAGGTTTTGAATAAATATGGCTGCCTGATATAGTGTTAACTACATTACCCACCTATTGTTGCTGTTATGAAAGAAAATTAAACACTAACACCATGTTGTCCGTACTTCCACAGTCTGACATTTACTTGTTTTCTCTTTACTGAACAAGTTGACAGATGTCAGTTTTCTCAATGCTGGGGTCATGTTATAATAAATTGAGGAAAATCCCTTGTACATTACAGTTACTACTGTGATCCGAAATATGCAAAACTGGTGGATTTCCTGAATGCTTCAGTCCTAGATTCCCTGAGAGTGTTTATTGAGCAGCCTTTACAGATTATAAAAGCCAGCCCTCGCCAATTGCCAATCAGATTTACTGAAACAACCACATGCTATGATGGTGGTGCTTATGGCCTGTCAAATAGATACGTAGCAGGCTTCATGTAGGTGTTTATTATTCATTTATGTTTAAATTTTTGTTTGTTGGCTTTTTTTATATTCACTTACCTGTGGGTTCTGCCCTTTTGACATCAGGAATATGCCTGGGAGCTGTTTTGAGCTGTTTATATCTGTTAGTCTCTGTGCAGATTTGCCAAATTGGCTTTTTTATGTAAAGTGCTATATAGAGCAAATTCAGACTATGGAAGCGAATCATGGACAGTAAACAAAGAAATGAACAGACAATTAAATGCCTCAGAGTTGGGATTTCTCAGAAGAATGTTGAAAGTTCCCTGGACAGCTAAAAAGAATAATAAAGAAATTCTCAAAGAGGTCAACACAAAAAGAGAGCTCCTACAAAACACCAGAAAGAAACAATCAACATTTTTTGGGCACGTAATGAGAATAGGAAAGTTGGAATACTTGGTTACAACTGGCAAAATACAGGGAAAGAGAAATCATGGATGATAAAGATAGAAAATACTAGATAGGTTGGTGTCATGGCATGGAAAACAGTCAACAACAGAATTTTTGATTGAAATGATGACCAGAAAAGTATTTATATATTTGTTTTTATGCTGATTTTCTTCTAAACTTGCAATAGCTTATTTGTTGTGAATGATTGGAGACCAAAAATCAAACTCTGCACAATTCCTAAATTAAATTGGCATTGAGTCAAAATTCTGTTCTTGATGTTTTGATACCACAGCTCCTAAATTAGACTGGCATTGACTCAGAATTGTGCTGTTGATGTTTTAATACCACATTTTCTGAAATCTTGGTTTAGTTTCTGAGCCAGGCTAAGTGAGAAAACATTGTTGTATTTGTCATAATTTTGTTGTCACTGACAACAAAGCTAAATTCATCCACTAGCTTGGAATACTGACCAAATTAAGGAATCTTATTTAAAGTGATGTACACCTATGCAGAAATGAAATCTCAATTCACACTCCTCCATCCAGTGAGAATATTTCTTGTCTACTTGCAAGCTGAAATGTAGTAGAGATTTTGTTTAATAATTTGATGAACTTGAAAGAGCAGAGTTGATTTTAAAAATCTATCTATCTATTGACCTTTCGAGCCGTAGCCGGCCCATAGGGCGTAGACCAACAGACTCCTCTTATCTGAATTTTTTTTCTAGCAGTTTTCAATTCTTTTAAAGATATTTTATCAAATCTCGCCATTTGTCTCTGTTCTGTGCAAGCAGCTCTATCTCATTGAGGGAGCCGATCCCTGCTGTTCTTGCCTCTCTCATCAATGTTCTTCTCAGTGTCTCTCTGGGTGTTCCTCTTTTTCTCTTACCTGTTGTTTCCCATATGAGGGCTTGCTTTGCTATTCGGTTATTATCTCTTCTCATCACATGTTCAACATATGACCATCGTCTTTTCTTGATTACTGAAGATATTAGTGGTTGATTGGCGATTTCTCTAATTTCCTCGTTTGTTTTGAATTCGTTCCATGCTATACCATTTATTTTCCTTAGACATTTATTTTCGAATGCGTTCAACTTTCTTTCTATATCTCTTGTTGTTTTCCAGCTTTCACACGCATACATAAGGGTTGATAGCACATTTGATTTGAAGAGTCTAAGTTTTGTGTTTGTGCTGATGAGTTTTGATTTCCACAACTTTTCAAGGCTTCTGAAAGACATTGCTGCTTTAGCTATTCTGATTCTAATGTCTTTGCAGTCAAGGTAACCTAGACAGCGTTCCACCCACTAGTTTTAATTTAGAACCCTTCACCTGACCAGAGGGTATAATTACAGCTACACCCGTGTGACCATTCCTTTCTCATTCTGACCATGGTCCACAACACAGGGAAGTCATTTTTCTTTTCTTTAACCAATTTAGATTATTTTGTTTTGGATGTTTCGTTACTAGTTAGCTATGTAGGATCAGTTTTATTTACTTACATATCTGTGTGTGTGTTGTTTGTTTGTTCCTGCTGAAGGCCTATTGAGCCAAAACGTCATTCAAATTTGTGTCGTCTACTAATCATATAAAGCTTTTACCTTACCATTTTTTTCTACTTTTTTTTTCAATTGTCTCTGATGATATTTTATGCAATGTGTATGTTTTTGTTTCTTGTTCATCATTAACACTGATAATGTTTTCTGCAGTATTTGTTTGTGAATGTCACTTTATGTCACAAAAAGACATCAGACAAAGAAAAAAATGATAGATAAGCCCGGTTAACAATACCACACATATGGCTAAAGAACTGATTGATTAATGACTGTTTTTCTGCAGTTATTATTTATCAAAATGTTTTTACATTTTTTTTCTCTATCATTGATCCTAAACCCGTAATTTGTATAAGGCCTTATTTTTTGTGTTTATTTATTTGTGTTTGCCAACTTTATATCTCAAACAAAGTCCTGAGTGACTGAATTTGGCCTGAATATAACATTTTCCTATTTTTCACACTGCCAGCCATGTGCTTTGTTATCCCCTGCCATACAGACAGATATTCTTGGACTTCAGTAGCTTCTCTCATAATTTATCGTCAAGAGTTTTCACATTTTGGGTAGAATTTTCCTATTAATTTTGTCGTGGCAGCTGACATTTTTTAGCACACACTTTATATTTCCAACTGCCAAGAGTTCTTTAACGTGCACAGAATGCACATGGGACCTCCTTTGTTTTTGCTTTTTCTGAAAGAGCTAGACATCTGATCTCACTACCCAGAGAGAGAGCTAGACATCTGATCTCACTACCCAGAGAGAGAGCTAGACATCTGATCTCACTACCCAGAGAGAGCTAGACATCTGATCTCACTACCCAGAGAGAGAGCTAGACATCTGATCTCACTACCCAGAGAGAGAGCTAGACATCTGATCTCACTACCCAGAGAGGGCTAGACATCTGATCTCACTACCCAGAGAGAGCTAGACATCTGATCTCACTACCCAGAGAGAGCTAGACATCTGATCTCACTACCCAGAGAGAGTTAGACATCTGATCTCACTACCCAGAGAGAGAGCTAGACATTTGATCTCACTACCCAGAGAGAGCTAGACATCTGATCTCACTACCCAGAGAGAGCTAGACATCTGATCTCACTACCCAGAGAGAGCTAGACATCTGATCTCACTACCCAGAGAGAGCTAGACATCTGATCTCACTACCCAGAGAGAGTTAGACATATGATCTCACTACCCAGAGAGAGCTAGACATATGATCTCACTACCCAGAGAGAGCTAGACATCTGATCTCACTACCCAGAGAGAGCTAGACATCTGATCTCACTACCCAGAGAGAGAGCTAGACATCTGATCTCACTACCCAGAGAGAGAGCTAGACATCTGATCTCACTACCCAGAGAGAGAGCTAGACATCTGATCTCACTACCCAGAGAGAGAGCTAGACATCTGATCTCACTACCCAGAGAGAGAGCTAGACATCTGATCTCACTACCCAGAGAGAGAGCTAGACATCTGATCTCACTACCCAGAGAGAGAGCTAGACATCTGATCTCACTACCCAGAGAGAGAGCTAGACATCTGATCTCACTACCCAGAGAGAGCTAGACATGATCTCACTACCCAGAGAGAGAGCTAGACATCTGATCTCACTACCCATAGAGAGAGCTAGACATCTGATCTCACTACCCAGAGAGAGAGCTAGACATCTGATCTCACTACCCAGAGAGAGAGCTAGACATCTGATCTCACTACCCAGAGAGAGAGCTAGACATCTGATCTCACTATCCAGAGAGAGAGCTAGACATCTGATCTCACTATCCAGAGAGAGAGCTAGACATCTGATCTCACTATCCAGAGAGAGAGCTAGACATCTGATCTCACTATCCAGAGAGAGAGCTAGACATCTGATCTCACTACCCAGAGAGAGAGCTAGACATCTGATCTCACTATCCAGAGAGAGAGCTAGACATCTGATCTCACTATCCAGAGAGAGAGCTAGACATCTGATCTCACTATCCAGAGAGAGAGCTAGACATCTGATCTCACTATCCAGAGAGAGAGCTAGACATCTGATCTCACTACCCAGAGAGAGAGCTAGACATCTGATCTCACTACCCAGAGAGAGCTAGACATCTGATCTCACTACCCAGAGAGAGCTAGACATCTGATCTCACTACCCAGAGAGAGAGCTAGACATCTGATCTCACTACCCAGAGAGAGAGCTAGACATCTGATCTCACTACCCAGAGAGAGCTAGACATCTGATCTCACTACCCAGAGAGAGCTAGACATCTGATCTCACTACCCAGAGAGAGAGCTAGACATCTGATCTCACTACCCAGAGAGAGCTAGACATATGATCTCACTACCCAGAGAGAGCTAGACATCTGATCTCACTACCCAGAGAGAGCTAGACATCTGATCTCACTACCCAGAGAGAGCTAGACATCTGATCTCACTACCCAGAGAGAGCTAGACATGATCTCACTACCCAGAGAGAGAGCTAGACATCTGATCTCACTACCCAGAGAGAGCTAGACATCTGATCTCACTACCCAGAGAGAGCTAGACATCTGATCTCACTACCCAGAGAGAGCTAGACATCTGATCTCACTACCCAGAGAGAGCTAGACATGATCTCACTACCCAGAGAGAGCTAGACATCTGATCTCACTACCCAGAGAGAGAGCTAGACATCTGATCTCACTACCCAGAGAGAGCTAGACATCTGATCTCACTACCCAGAGAAAGCTAGACATCTGATCTCACTACCCAGAGAGAGAGCTAGACATCTGATCTCACTACCCAGAGAGAGCTAGACATCTGATCTCACTACCCAGAGAGAGCTAGACATCTGATCTCACTACCCAGAGAGAGAGCTAGACATGATCTCACTACCCAGAGAGAGCTAGACATATGATCTCACTACCCAGAGAGAGCTAGACATCTGATCTCACTACCCATAGAGAGAGCTAGACATCTGATCTCACTACCCAGAGAGAGCTAGACATCTGATCTCACTACCCAGAGAGAGAGCTAGACATCTGATCTCACTACCCAGAGAGAGAGCTAGACATCTGATCTCACTACCCAGAGAGAGCTAGACATCTGATCTCACTACCCAGAGAGAGCTAGACATCTGATCTCACTACCCAGAGAGAGAGCTAGACATCTGATCTCACTACCCAGAGAGAGCTAGACATATGATCTCACTACCCAGAGAGAGCTAGACATCTGATCTCACTACCCAGAGAGAGCTAGACATCTGATCTCACTACCCAGAGAGAGCTAGACATCTGATCTCACTACCCAGAGAGAGCTAGACATGATCTCACTACCCAGAGAGAGAGCTAGACATCTGATCTCACTACCCAGAGAGAGCTAGACATCTGATCTCACTACCCAGAGAGAGCTAGACATCTGATCTCACTACCCAGAGAGAGAGCTAGACATCTGATCTCACTACCCAGAGAGAGCTAGATATGATCTCACTACCCAGAGAGAGAGCTAGACATCTGATCTCACTACCCATAGAGAGAGCTAGACATCTGATCTCACTACCCAGAGAGAGAGCTAGACATCTGATCTCACTACCCAGAGAGAGAGCTAGACATCTGATCTCACTACCCAGAGAGAGAGCTAGACATCTGATCTCACTATCCAGAGAGAGAGCTAGACATCTGATCTCACTATCCAGAGAGAGAGCTAGACATCTGATCTCACTATCCAGAGAGAGAGCTAGACATCTGATCTCACTACCCAGAGAGAGAGCTAGACATCTGATCTCACTACCCAGAGAGAGAGCTAGACATCTGATCTCACTATCCAGAGAGAGAGCTAGACATCTGATCTCACTATCCAGAGAGAGAGCTAGACATCTGATCTCACTATCCAGAGAGAGAGCTAGACATCTGATCTCACTATCCAGAGAGAGAGCTAGACATCTGATCTCACTACCCAGAGAGAGCTAGACATCTGATCTCACTACCCAGAGAGAGCTAGACATCTGATCTCACTACCCAGAGAGAGAGCTAGACATCTGATCTCACTACCCAGAGAGAGCTAGACATATGATCTCACTACCCAGAGAGAGCTAGACATCTGATCTCACTACCCAGAGAGAGCTAGACATCTGATCTCACTACCCAGAGAGAGAGCTAGACATCTGATCTCACTACCCAGAGAGAGCTAGACATCTGATCTCACTACCCAGAGAGAGCTAGACATGGTCTCACTACCCAGAGAGAGCTAGACATCTGATCTCACTACCCAGAGAGAGAGCTAGACATCTGATCTCACTACCCAGAGAGAGCTAGACATATGATCTCACTACCCAGAGAGAGCTAGACATCTGATCTCACTACCCAGAGAAAGCTAGACATCTGATCTCACTACCCAGAGAGAGAGCTAGACATCTGATCTCACTACCCAGAGAGAGAGCTAGACATCTGATCTCACTACCCAGAGAGAGCTAGACATATGATCTCACTACCCAGAGAGAGCTAGACATCTGATCTCACTACCCAGAGAAAGCTAGACATCTGATCTCACTACCCAGAGAGAGAGCTAGACATCTGATCTCACTACCCAGAGAGAGCTAGACATCTGATCTCACTACCCAGAGAGAGCTAGACATCTGATCTCACTACCCAGAGAGAGAGCTAGACATGATCTCACTACCCAGAGAGAGCTAGACATATGATCTCACTACCCAGAGAGAGCTAGACATCTGATCTCACTACCCAGAGAGAGCTAGACATCTGATCTCACTACCCAGAGAGAGCTAGACATCTGATCTCACTACCCAGAGAGAGAGCTAGACATCTGATCTCACTACCCAGAGAGAGAGCTAGACATCTGATCTCACTACCCAGAGAGAGCTAGACATCTGATCTCACTACCCAGAGAGAGCTAGACATCTGATCTCACTACCCAGAGAGAGAGCTAGACATCTGATCTCACTACCCAGAGAGAGCTAGACATCTGATCTCACTACCCAGAGAGAGCTAGACATCTGATCTCACTACCCAGAGAGAGCTAGACATCTGATCTCACTACCCAGAGAGAGCTAGACATCTGATCTCACTACCCAGAGACATGGGAAGGGTAAAGCCATGGATTTGATTTTATCTATTTATTATTTTTATTTCCCCACCGTCTGTGGTGGGAATTGAACCAGAGACCTTCTTGTCTAGAAGCTGACGTCTTACCTCTAGACCACCCAGCCCCCACCCTTATTGTATTTGAAGAGATGTTGTTACACACCTTAATTTGTCCTTGGTTGTATAATGGGAAAGTTTGAATTGTTTATGTACATGTAATGTTCACAGGTGGTTGGACAAGTTAGGCTTGTGTGCACAGTATGGGGTGACAAGAGTCCACAGGCAAACATTTTATGGATCTATTTATGCACTCGTCTCAAACAGTATATATCCAACGCCGGTATTTGAATATTTCTTCTATCATTTAGACCAGATTTATGTAATAGTTTTAACCCTTAATTACGATATCAATCTGTGGCTCACTTGTTTACGATACAATAGTAAAAATCACTTCCGCTTAAATGTAACATTTTTAAAAATAAAATTTTCTTAGAACTTTTGCCACACAATAGTTTGTTTACCCAAGATGAGACATGGGAATCTGATGCGGTAATCATTTCCTGCTTTACAGTCTATTTTTAGCCAGCAACATGACCATATGGCCCTCCCAGTTTCTGCTGTCTAGTCATACGGTGGCCATAAACTTTCAGATTAGCATGTATTTTTAGTATCATCATGATGTTGTTCACTGACTCTCCTGTTTTAAAAAGGTTTCTTTGATGTCACAACGACAGCCAAGGAGATTCCCCATGTCATGAGGGAAAAAATGGAAAAATGAAAAAAAAAAAACTGTGCACCTTTATGACACCTTAGTAATTTTGTGGACAAGTGGAACAATATTAAAACAGGTAAACAAGTGCTGATCAAATAACTACTTTACGTATAATAGTTGAACAAAGTTTAGAACTAAAATCCCCACTTTATATTGGATTCATAGATTACGAAAAGGCATTTGATAGATTAGACAGAAGAATGCTTTGGAAGTTGCTGAGTCATTATGGAATCCCCATAAAGTTTATTAACCTGATAAAAACAATGTATGAAGGAACGAAATGTATTGTGGTGCATGAAGGACAGCTTACAGAAGCATTTGAAATAAGAACAGGAGTAAGGCAGGGATGCCTTCTGTCTCCATTCCTCTTTCTACTAGCCATAGATTGGATTATGAAAATAACTCAAAACAACAGAAATGGAATCCAGTGGTCACTGACCAAACAACTTGATGATTTAGACTTTGCTGATGACATAGCTCTCCTTTCACACAGCCATCAACAGATGCAGGATAAAATGAGTATATTAGATGAGAGATCACAACAGCTAGGACTGAAGATTAATAGAGATAATACCAACATTATGAGAATTAATGCTGTTGGCAATAACCAGATAAAATTAGGAGAAATACCTCTACTAGACATACAATCTTACATATATCTTGGCAGTAATATAGATAAAGAGGGAGGAACAAAAAATGATACTAAAATAAGGAAATAAAAAGCAAGAGGAGCTTTCGTTGCACTGGGAAACATGGAAATCCAAAGAAATTAGGTTAAATACAAAATAAAAATTTTCAACTCAAATGTTAAGTCGGTTCTGTTATATGGCTGTGAAACATGGAGAACAACAAAATTGACAATCATGAAGATACAGACTTTCATTAATGGATGCTTACGCAGAATAAAAGGATGGAAATGGCAGGACAAAATCACTAACATAAAATTATGGAAATGTACCAGTCAAATGGCCATGGGTGATTTTGGAATAGAAATAATAACAAAATATTGAATGATATCTACAACAGCGGATATATATACCAGACGACATGCTAAAATCAATATTCATAGCCCTACCAAAGAAATCGGGTATGATGATCATCAGCCTTATGATTCATATGACTAAGATATTACTAAGAATCATCATGCGAAGAGTGCGAAACAAAATCAGTCCAGAAATTAGCGATGAACAGTGTGGTTTTGTTGGAGATAAAGGAACAAGCAATGCCATTTATATCATAAGATCTTAAGTAGAAAGAGTCATAGAGGTGAAAACAGATCTATACCTATGTTTCATAGATTACATTGCATTTGACAAAGTAAAGCACCAAGAAATAATCAAAATTTTAGAAAGCATAAACGTAGACAGCAAAGATCTAAGAATAATAAAGAACATGTACTGGCAACAAACACTGGCTATAAGAACTGGAAACCAATTGGGAATGTTTCAACAAATAAAACAGGGTGTTAGACAAGGTTGTGTGCTGTCACCAGATTTGTTTAATATTTATAGTGAAATTATTTTAAGATCCATAAGGGACATGTCTGGAATAACAATTGGAGGTCATAATATAAATAATCTAAGGTATGCTGATGATACAGTCTTAATCGCTAAGAGTGAAAATGAGTTACAAGAAATGTTGGACATTATAGTGAAAAAAAGCAAAAATAAAGGACTCAGCCTTAATAGCAAAAAGACAGACGTAATGATAACAACAAAGAAAAAGACATCACCTCAGTGCAAAGTAAAGACAAGTGGAACAATATTAAAACAGGTAAATGAATTTAAATATTTGGGAACTTTGTTAACCTCAGACGGAAGATATATAAAAGAGGTGAGATGCAGAATGGCTCAGGCAAAAGCAGCTTTCCAAAAAATGAGGAACATACTATGCAATCCATTTTTGACTATAGAAACTAGAAAAAGAGTTCTTAAATGTTACGTAGAGCCAGTCTTAACATATGGATGCGAATTATGGACAATAGGACAACAGACAAGAAAATCACTGGAGTCTGTAGAAATGTGGTTTTACAGAAGAATGTTGAGAGTACCATGGACAGCGAAGAAGAGTAATAAAGATGTTCTGAGAGAGGTCAAAGCAAAAAGAGAGCTAATTTCCAATATTAGGAAGAAACAATCATCATTTTTTGGCCATGTAATGAGAAGAGAACAACTGGAATATATTGTAACAACTGGAAAAATTTAGGGACGATGAGATAGAGGGAAGCAAAGAGAAAAATTTATCAGAGATACCAGTCCTAAACATTAATGGAAAGATAATCAATAACCTAAGATATGCTGATGATACTGTTCTACTAGCAGAAAATCCTAAAGACCTACAACTGCTTAATGTGATAAACATAACAAGCAAAAAATATGGACTAGAAATGAATATAAAAAAGACTAAAACTATAATGATTATAAACAAATAAAATTCTCAAGACCTACAATTAAATATCACAGTTGAGGGAATGCATCTGGAGACAGTCCAGAGTTACAACTACCTGGGACATACTATAACCAATGATGGAAAATGCAAAACTGAAATAAACAAAAGAATAGGTATGGCGAAAAGCAATTTTAATGCCATGAAAAATATACTAACAACAAAACAAATATCAACAGGGCTCAAGCTAAGAATGGCAAAATGTTACATGTTCTCAATATTCCTGTATGGTGCAGAAACATGGATATTAGACAAGAAAACAGAACAGAAAATTGAAGCCTTTGAAATGTGGATTTATAGAAGAATAGGTAGAATTGGATGGAAACAAAAGATAACAAACGCTAAAGTTTTAAAACAACTGAAAATAAAAAGAGAACTACTAAATACAATTAAGACAAGACAAATTAAATTTTTGGGGCATGTTAAAAGACACAACAGCCTACTAAAAGTAATATTGGAAGGAAAAATACAAGGTAAAAGAAGCAGAGGAGACCAAGACTAACATGGGCGAGTAACATAAAAAGATGGACAAGTCAATCTATGTCAGCCTGCACCATCAAAGCAAGAAACAGAGTAGAATGGCGATCCATGGTAGCCAACCTTCGTTGCGGAGAAGGCACACGATGATGATGATGATGAAAGAGAAAAAATAACAGACAGCTTAAGAGAATGGCTTGGCAGAAGGTCAACAACAGAAATGATAAATAGCTGCAGAGATCGAAAGTTGTGGAGAGACATGATCACCTACGCCAGTAGGCCCAGTACTTGATGATGATGACCAGTCAAATACCAGTGGATAAAGAGATACAGCAAAGATGATGGCACTGGATAGGACACACACTGCGGAAGCCAACTGAGAGTATTACACAGTTAAGAAGAGTAATGAAAACGTTGTGAAAGAGGCCAAAGCATAGAGAGAACTAGGCAATGCGCATGAACAGAAACATTCTGTAGAAGGCCACAGGCTGAAACATCAGTATTGAGTTGTGTTCCTTCCTTGTAAAGCTGTCACCATACCTTGTGGTGTTTTTAACACCCCACTACCGGCACCAAAGAGAGAGCTCATTTCCAATATTAGGAAGAATCAATCATCATTTTTGGCCATGTAATGAGAGGGGAACTGCTGGAATATATTGTAACAACTGGGAAAATTGAGGGACAAAGAGATAGAGGGAAGCAGAGAGAAAAGATACCAGACAGCTCAAGAGAATGGCTTGGCAGAAGGTCAACAACAGAAATGATAAATAACTGTCAAGATCGAAAGTTGTGGAGAGACATGATAACCTACGCCAGCAGGCCTGGTACCTGATGATGATGATGAGTAATTTTTACTACGCGATTGATTAAATTAAAAATCCAACACCAAACAAAAAAAATCAAACACTAAAGGGTCACCGATAGTGATAATTATAAAAGTATAAGAAATAGGGTGATGTTTGTTCACAGCAAACTGTCAAATAAAAAAATATATATTTTGAGATGGTAATTTTGACTACAGTGTTATAATCTAGGGTTAGTGTTTCTCTATTCAATTATATACTGGGTCAACATTCTAAGATTAGGCAAGCCTTTGAGAATTTCTTGACTCTTAACTCCAGACCAGCATTCCTACTAATTCAAAAGTATTATTTTCAAATATTAATATGCCTCAATGATCACTAAAAAGTTCTTAAGAGTAATGTGGAGCCTATTTTGACAAGTAAAAGTGGAGGCCACAGAAATGTGGTTTTTGAAGAAGAATGTTAAGATGGCCATGGACAGCTAACAAGAGTAATATGGTCATTCTTAAAGAGGATGAAGCACAAGTTAAAACTTTAGTGAGTGAAACATTGAACATTACAATATTGATATATATGCACAGAACAGAGACAAATGGTGAGATTTGATAAAAGATCTTTACAGGGATTGAAAACTGCTAGAATATAAATTTAGATAAGAGAAAGTATTTGGGTCTGTGCCCTATGGGCCGGCCACGGCTTGAAAGGTCAATAGATAACCTAGAAGCAGCCTGATGAAGTCACCTGTTGTATTATATCTCAATGTCTCCTTAACTTTTTACGTACGTTTCACTGCACTGTGCGCCACTCTGCTTTCAGGCACGTATGTTTTACCGCATAGTGCGTCACTCCAAATTTGATTAGCGTGACCCGTCATCAAACCATATTCTTATTACATGTCTTGTATCACCTTGGCATTGGGGAAATCTAATACCTTGCTTAATTATCTAAAAATTCATATATAATATGTTATATAAATATAAATATGTAGATTGATTCTTAAAACCATGAACAATTTTTTTTCTCTGAAATCTCCTTCATTGCATTTGTTAAAAATCTTCTGTATGCAAAGAGTTAGCCACTTACTTTGTTATGTCTACATTAAAACAGAACTAGTGTTAATTTCTTGTGTGATTTCTATCTTCAGGATTACTACCTCTCTTTGTTGTACAAGAAATTGATTGAAGGCCCAGTGTTCAACATTACTTTTGAGCCTTCCAATAAAGATTTAAGAGTGTACGCTCATTGTGCTAAGACAGGAATGTAAGTCTCATAAAGTTCATATAGAAAACATTTAATTAACAAAGATATATATTGATAGAGCAACAATGTAAACCCAATGGCCATTATTAAATGACAAGAAATCATAACCAAAGTAAAAAGTCACACTTCACTCAAACATATACAGGTGGACTAGTACCCCAGACTAGATAACACCTACTACAAGACTACATCACATCTACTACACGACTACATCACATCTACTATAAGACTAGGTCACACATACCACAAGATTACATCATATCTACTTCAAGACTACATAACATCTACTATAAGACTAGGTCACACCTACCACAAGACTACATCATATCTACAACAAGATTAAAGACTACATCATGTACTTTATTAGCAGTGAATTATTGCACCTACTAATGTACTTTATAACAATGATGAACTCTCTTTTTCACTTCTATTGACGTTGACTTGTTGACCAAGATGTTTCTCTTTTTCTGAAATGCTATTTTGGCCTGTGCTATTCTTTTTTTTATTTCTGTGGTGCAACTTTCATCTTATGTTTATTGTGCCCATAATTTGAGGCTCTGCACTTGCTTCAGATTAATACCTCTTTTTTATTTTGCATAATGATGATGGTTGTATCTTGTATATGACCATTACTTCTAATTTCTTACTGTCAAAGCTGAGGATTTGTAGCTTAGATTAAGATTAAAACTAACAATCACTTTACTTGATAATGAAAACTGAACTGTGATTGTGAAATAATAGATTCTCTCCTTATAATGTTTATACAGCTCCAACAAGATAATGCATTCAGTATAGGAGTTAAAACAGAACAGTAAATTGAAGCCTTTGAAATGTGGATTTATAGAAGAATAGGTAGAATTGGATGGAAAGAAAAGAAAACAAATGATGAAGTTTTAAAACAACTAAAAATGAAAAAAGAACTATGAAACACAATTCAAACAAGACAAATGAAATTGTTGGGGCATGTTAAAAGACACAACAGCCTAATAAAAGTAATATTGGAAGAGAAAATACAAGGTAAAAGAGGCAGACCTAGACTAACATGGACGAGTAACATCAAAAGATGGACAAGTCAACCTATGACAATCTGCACCATCAAAGCAAGAGACAGAGTGGAATGGCGCTACATGGTAGCCAACCTTCAATGCGGAGATTGCACTCGATGATGATGATAGGAGCTAAGTTTTCCCTAGGTGTGTCTAGTGTATGAGTGATAACATTGGATGTAGCATATAGGAGTTAAGTTTCCCCTAGGTGTGTCTAGTGTATGAGTGATAACATTGGATGTAGCATATAGGAGTTAAGTTTCCCCTAGGTGTGTCTAGTGTATGAGTGATAACATTGGATGTAGCATATAGGAGTTAAGTTTCCCCTAGGTGTGTCTAGTGTATGAGTGATAACATTGGATGTAGCATATAGGAGTTAAGTTTCCCCTAGGTGTGTCTAGTGTATGAGTGATAACATTGGATGTAGCATATAGGAGTTAAGTTTCTCCTAGGTGTGTCTAGTGTATGAGTGATTACGGTGGATGTATCATTTAGAATCTCAGTAAAAGATGATGCTATTGTCCAACACAGAAGGGAATTGCAAGGATATTTCAACTTGAGTTGTCAGACATGCTTTTTTAAGTTTCAAATGTCTGCTGCAAGCAAATCAAAATGGAGGCAATATCTTGAAGATGCCAGACAATTGGTTAATCTGTACTTGCAGCTCCTTGAAAAGTTGGTTCAATTAATAAATTGTTGACTTAGGTAATCATTTGATTGTTAGAATATGTTTTAATGAAGACAAGAATGACTTCATTATAAGTTTAATAACTTACTTAAGTCTGTAATTAACAGATGATCACATTTACAGGTATTCATCAGGAGCTTTGGTCGTCTATTACCTGAACCTGAAAAATGCAACAGCTGTTCTGTTGTTGACCCAGTTTCAGGATTATGACCTCGACCTCTATATACTGACTCCAGGAGATTCTTACGGCCTCAGATCTAAGTAAGTTCAGTGTTTTCTCTGCCTTCTTCTTGTACTTTCACCCATTAAGTAGACTTGGGTGCCTTATGTCACTAGTTTACAACAAGTCATGGTGCTTGTCTTGGCCTGACACATCCATCTTCTTCTTGTACTTTCACCCATTAAGTAGACTTGGGTGTCTTATGTCACTAGTTTACAACAAGTCGTGGTGCTTGTCTTGGCCTGACACATCCATCTTCTTCTTGTACTTTCACCCATTAAGTAGACTTGGGTTCCTTATGTCACTAGTTTACAACATGCTGTGGTGCTTGTCTTGACCTGACACATCCATCTTCTTCTTGTACTTTCATCCATCAAGTAGACTTGGGTGTCTTATGTCACTAGTTTACAACAAGTCGTGGTGCTTGTCTTGACCTGACACATCCATCTTCTTCTTGTACTTTCATCCATCAAGTAGACTTGGGTGTCTTATGTCACTAGTTTACAACAAGTCGTGGTGCTTGTCTTGACCTGACACATCCATCTTCTTCTTGTACTTTCACCCATTAAGTAGACTTGGGTTCCTTATGTCACTAGTTTACAACAAGCCATGTGGCTTGTCTTGACCTGACACATCCATCTTCTTCTTGTACTTTCACCCATTAAGTAGACTTGGGTGTCTTATGTCACTAGTTTACAACAAGTCATGACTAGTTTACAACAAGTCATGGTGCTTGTCTTGACCTGACACATCCATCTTCTTCTTGTACTTTCACCCATTAAGTAGACTTGGGTGTCTTATGTCACTAGTTTACAACATGCTGTGGTGCTTGTCTTGGCCTGACACATCCATCTTCTTCTTGTACTTTCATCCATCAAGTAGACTTGGGTGTCTTATGTCACTAGTTTACAACAAGTCGTGGTGCTTGTCTTGACCTGACACATCCATCTTCTTCTTGTACTTTCATCCATCAAGTAGACTTGGGTGTCTTATGTCACTAGTTTACAACAAGTCGTGGTGCTTGTCTTGACCTGACACATCCATCTTCTTCTTGTACTTTCATCCATCAAGTAGACTTGGGTGTCTTATGTCACTAGTTTACAACAAGTTGTGGTGCTTGTCTTGGCCTGACACATCCATCTTCTTCTTGTACTTTCACCCATTAAGTAGACTTGGGTTCCTTATGTCACTAGTTTACAAGTTGTGGTGCTTGTCTTGACCTGACACATCCATCTTCTTCTTGTACTTTCACCCATTAAGTAGACTTGGGTGTCTTATGTCACTAGTTTACAACAAGTTGTGGTGCTTGTCTTGACCTGACACATCCATCTTCTTCTTGTACTTTCACCCATTAAGTAGACTTGGGTTCCTTATGTCACTAGTTTACAACAAGTCATGTGGCTTGTCTTGGCCTGACACATCCATCTTCTTCTTGTACTTTCACCCATTAAGTAGACTTGGGTTCCTTATGTCACTAGTTTACAACAAGTCGTGGTGCTTGTCTTGGCCTGACACATCCATCTTCTTCTTGTACTTTCACCCATTAAGTAGACTTGGGTGTCTTATGTCACTAGTTTACAACAAGTCGTGGTGCTTGTCTTGGCCTGACATATCTATCTTCTTGTACTTTCACCCATTAAGTAGACTTGGGTGTCTTATGTCACTAGTTTACAACAAGCCATGGTGCTTGTCTTGGCCTGACACATCCATCTTCTTCTTGTACTTTCACCCATTAAGTAGACTTGGGTGTCTTATGTCACTAGTTTACAACAAGTTGTGGTGCTTGTCTTGGCCTGACACATCCATCTTCTTCTTGTACTTTCACCCATTAAGTAGACTTGGGTTCCTTATGTCACTAGTTTACAACAAGTCATGTGGCTTGTCTTGGCCTGACACATCCATCTTCTTCTTGTACTTTCACCCATTAAGTAGACTTGGGTTCCTTATGTCACTAGTTTACAACAAGTCGTGGTGCTTGTCTTGGCCTGACATATCTATCTTCTTGTACTTTCACCCATTAAGTAGACTTGGGTGTCTTATGTCACTAGTTTACAACAAGCCATGGTGCTTGTCTTGGCCTGACACATCCATCTTCTTCTTGTACTTTCACCCATTAAGTAGACTTGGGTGTCTTATGTCACTAGTTTACAACAAGTTGTGGTGCTTGTCTTGACCTGACACATCCATCTTCTTCTTGTACTTTCACCCATTAAGTAGACTTGGGTTCCTTATGTCACTAGTTTACAACAAGTCATGTGGCTTGTCTTGGCCTGACACATCCATCTTCTTCTTGTACTTTCACCCATTAAGTAGACTTGGGTTCCTTATGTCACTAGTTTACAACAAGTCGTGGTGCTTGTCTTGGCCTGACACATCCATCTTCTTCTTGTACTTTCACCCATTAAGTAGACTTGGGTGTCTTATGTCACTAGTTTACAACAAGTCGTGGTGCTTGTCTTGGCCTGACATATCTATCTTCTTGTACTTTCACCCATTAAGTAGACTTGGGTGTCTTATGTCACTAGTTTACAACAAGCCATGGTGCTTGTCTTGGCCTGACACATCCATCTTCTTCTTGTACTTTCACCCATTAAGTAGACTTGGGTGTCTTATGTCACTAGTTTACAACAAGTCGTGGTGCTTGTCTTGGCCTGACATATCTATCTTCTTGTACTTTCACCCATTAAGTAGACTTGGGTGTCTTATGTCACTAGTTTACAACAAGCCATGGTGCTTGTCTTGGCCTGACACATCCATCTTCTTCTTGTACTTTCACCCATTAAGTAGACTTGGGTGTCTTATGTCACTAGTTTACAACAAGTCGTGGTGCTTGTCTTGGCCTGACACATCCATCTTCTTCTTGTACTTTCACCCATTAAGTAGACTTGGGTGTCTTATGTCACTAGTTTACAACAAGTCGTGGTGCTTGTCTTGACCTGACACATCCATCTTCTTCTTGTACTTTCATCCATCAAGTAGACTTGGGTGTCTTATGTCACTAGTTTACAACAAGTCGTGGTGCTTGTCTTGGCCTGACACATCCATCTTCTTCTTGTACTTTCATCCATCAAGTAGACTTGGGTTCCTTATGTCACTAGTTTACAACAAGCCGTGGTGCTTGTCTTGGCCTGACACATCCATCTTCTTCTTGTACTTTCACCCATTAAGTAGACTTGGGTTCCTTATGTCACTAGTTTACAACATGTCGTGGTGCTTGTCTTGGCCTGACACATCCATCTTCTTCTTGTACTTTCATCCATCAAGTAGACTTGGGTTCCTTATGTCACTAGTTTACAACAAGCCGTGGTGCTTGTCTTGGCCTGACACATCCATCATCTTCTTGTACTTTCACCCATTAAGTAGACTTGGGTTCCTTATGTCACTAGTTTACAACATGTCGTGGTGCTTGTCTTGGCCTGACATATCCATCTTCTTGTACTTTCACCCATTAAGTAGACTTGGGTTCCTTGTGTCACTAGTTTACAACAAGCCGTGGTGCTTGTCTTGACCTGACACATCCATCTTCTTCTTGTACTTTCACACATTAAGTAGACTTGGGTGTCTTATGTCACTACTTTACAACAAGTCATGGTGCTTGTCTTGGCCTGACATATCCATCTTCTTGTACTTTCACCCATTAAGTAGACTTGGGTTCCTTGTGTAACTAGTTTACAACAAGTCATGTGGCTTGTCTTGGCCTGACACATCCATCTTCTTGTACTTTCACACATTAAGTAGACTTGGGTTCCTTGTGTAACTAGTTTACAACAAGCCGTGGTGCTTGTCTTGACCTGACACATCCATCTTCTTCTTGTACTTTCACCCATTAAGTAGACTTGGGTTCCTTATGTCACTAGTTTACAACAAGTCATAGTGCTTGTCTTGACCTGACACATCCATCTTCTTCTTGTACTTTCACACATTAAGTAGACTTGGGTTCCTTGTGTCACTAGTTTACAACAAGTCGTGGTGCTTGTCTTGACCTGACACATCCATCTTCTTCTTGTACTTTCACACATTAAGTAGACTTGGGTTCCTTATGTCACTAGTTTACAACAAGCCATGTGGCTTGTCTTGGCCTGACACATCCATCTTCTACTTGTACTTTCACCCATTAAGTAGACTTGGGTTCCTTATGTCACTAGTTTACAACAAGTCATGGTCCTTGTCTTGGCCTGACACATCCATCTTCTTCTTGTACTTTCACACATTAAGTAGACTTGGGTTCCTTGTGTCACTAGTTTACAACAAGTCATGGTCCTTGTCTTGGCCTGACACATCCATCTTCTTCTTGTACTTTCACACATTAAGTAGACTTGGGTTCCTTATGTCACTAGTTTACAACAAGCCATGTGGTTTGTCTTGGCCTGACACATCCATCTTCTTCTTGTACTTTCACCCATTGAGTAGACTTGGGTTCCTTATGTCACTAGTTTACAACAAGCCATGGTGCTTGTCTTGACCTGACACATCCATCTTCTTCTTGTACTTTCACACATTAAGTAGACTTGGGTTCCTTATGTCACTAATTTACAACAAGCCATGTGGCTTGTCTTGGCCTGACACATCCATCTTCTTCTTGTACTTTCACACATTAAGTAGACTTGGGTTCCTTATGTCACTAGTTTACAACAAGCCATGTGGTTTGTCTTGGCCTGACACATCCATCTTCTTCTTGTACTTTCACCCATTGAGTAGACTTGGGTTCCTTATGTCACTAGTTTACAACAAGCCATAGGGGTTTGTCTTGACCTGACACATCCATCTACTTGTACTTTCACCCATTAAGTAGACTTGGGTTCCTTATGTCACTAGTTTACAACAAGCCGTGGTGCTTGTCTTGACCTGACACATCCATCTTCTTCTTGTACTTTCATCCATTAAGTAGACTTGGGTTCCTTATGTCACTAGTTTACAAGTTGTGGTGCTTGTCTTGGCCTGACATATCCATCTTCTTCTTGTACTTTCACCCATTAAGTAGACTTGGGTTCCTTATGTCACTAGTTTACAAGTTGTGGTGCTTGTCTTGGCCTGACATATCCATCTTCTTCTTGTACTTTCACCCATTAAGTAGACTTGGGTTCCTTATGTCACTAGTTTACAAGTTGTGGTGCTTGTCTTGGCCTGACATATCCATCTTCTTCTTGTACTTTCACCCATTAAGTAGACTTGGGTTCCTTATGTCACTAGTTTACAAGTTGTGGTGCTTGTCTTGGCCTGACATATCCATCTTCTTCTTGTACTTTCACACATTAAGTAGACTTGGGTTCCTTATGTCACTAGTTTACAACAAGTTGTGGTGCTTGTCTTGGCCTGACATATCTATCTTCTTGTACTTTCACACATTAAGTAGACTTAGGTTCCTTATGTCACTAGTTTACAACAAGTTGTGGTGCTTGTCTTGGCCTGACATATCTATCTTCTTGTACTTTCACACATTAAGTAGACTTGGGTTCCTTATGTCACTAGTTTACAAGTTGTGGTGCTTGTCTTGACCTGACATATCTATCTTCTTGTACTTTCACCCATCAAGTAGACTTGGGTTCCTTATGTCACTAGTTTACAAGTTGTGGTGCTTGTCTTGACCTGACATATCCATCTTCTTCTTGTACTTTCACACATTAAGTAGACTTGGGTTCCTTGTGTCACTAGTTTACAACAAGCCATGTGGCTTGTCTTGGCCTGACACATCCATCTTCTTCTTGTACTTTCACACATTAAGTAGACTTGGGTTCCTTGTGTCACTAGTTTACAACAAGTCATGGTCCTTGTCTTGGCCTGACATATCTATCTTCTTCTTGTACTTTCACACATTAAGTAGACTTGGGTTCCTTATGTCACTAGTTTACAACAAGTTGTGGTGCTTGTCTTGACCTGACACATCCATCTTCTTCTTGTACTTTCACACATTAAGTAGACTTGGGTTCCTTATGTCACTAGTTTACAACAAGTCGTGGTGCTTGTCTTGGCCTGACATATCCATCTTCTTCTTGTACTTTCACACATTAAGTAGACTTGGGTTCCTTATGTCACTAGTTTACAACAAGTTGTGGTGCTTGTCTTGACCTGACACATCCATCTTCTTGTCCTTTCACACATTAAGTAGACTTGGGTGCCTTATGTTACTAGTTTACAACAAGCCATGGTGCTTGTCTTGACCTGACACATCCATCTTCTTCTTGTACTTTCACACATTAAGTAGACTTGGGTGTCTTATGTCACTAGTTTACAACAAGCCATGTGGCTTGTCTTGGCCTGACACATCCATCTTCTTCTTTGTACTTTCACACATTAAGTAGACTTGGGTTCCTTGTGTCACTAGTTTACAACAAGCCATGTGGCTTGTCTTGGCCTGACACATCCATCTTCTTCTTGTACTTTCACACATTAAGTAGACTTGGGTTCCTTGTGTCACTAGTTTACAACAAGTCGTGGTGCTTGTCTTGGCCTGACACATCCATCTTCTTCTTGTACTTTCACACATTAAGTAGACTTGGGTTCCTTATGTTACTAGTTTACAACAAGCCATGTGGCTTGTCTTGACCTGACACATCCATCTTCTTCTTGTACTTTCACACATTAAGTAGACTTGGGTGTCTTATGTCACTACTTTACAACAAGCCGTGGTGCTTGTCTTGACCTGACACATCCATCTTCTTCTTGTACTTTCACCCATTAAGTAGACTTGGGTTCCTTATGTCACTAGTTTACAACAAGCCATGTGGCTTGTCTTGACCTGACACATCCATCTTCTTCTTGTACTTTCACACATTAAGTAGACTTGGGTGCCTTATGACACTAGTTTACAACAAGTCGTGGTGCTTGTCTTGACCTGACACATCCATCTTCTTGTACTTTCACCCATTAAGTAGACTTGGGTGTCTTATGTCACTAGTTTACAACAAGTCGTGGTGCTTGTCTTGGCCTGACACATCCATCTTCTTCTTGTACTTTCACCCATTAAGTAGACTTGGGTGTCTTATGTCACTAGTTTACAACAAGTCGGGGTGCTTGTCTTGACCTGACACATCCATCTTCTTCTTGTACTTTCACCCATTGAGTAGACTTGGGTGTCTTATGTCACTAGTTTACAAGTCGTGATGCTTGTCTTGACCTGACACATCCATCTTCTACTTGTACTTTCACCCATTAAGTAGACTTGAGTTCCTTATGTCACTAGTTTACAACAAGCCATGTGGCTTGTCTTGACCTGACACATCCATCTTCTTGTACTTTCACCCATTAAGTAGACTTGGGTGTCTTATGTCACTAGTTTACAACAAGTCGTGGTGCTTGTCTTGACCTGACACATCCATCTTCTTCTTGTACTTTCACCCATCAAGTAGACTTGGGTGTCTTATGTCACTAGTTTACAACAAGTCGTGGTACTTGTCTTGGCCTGACACATCCATCTTCTTCTTGTACTTTCACACATTAAGTAGACTTGGGTGTCTTATGTCACTAGTTTACAACATGCTGTAGTGCTTGTCTTGGCCTGACACATCTATCTTCTTCTTGTACTTTCACACATTAAGTAGACTTGGGTGTCTTATGTCACTAGTTTACAACAAGCCATGGTGCTTGTCTTGGCCTGACACATCCATCTTCTTGTACTTTCACCCATTAAGTAGACTTGGGTGTCTTATGTCACTAGTTTACAACAAGTCGTGGTGCTTGTCTTGGCCTGACACATCCATCTTCTTCTTGTACTTTCACCCATTAAGTAGACTTGGGTTCCTTATGTCACTAGTTTACAACATGCTGTGGTGCTTGTCTTGACCTGACACATCCATCTTCTTCTTGTACTTTCATCCATCAAGTAGACTTGGGTGTCTTATGTCACTAGTTTACAACAAGTCGTGGTGCTTGTCTTGACCTGACACATCCATCTTCTTCTTGTACTTTCATCCATCAAGTAGACTTGGGTGTCTTATGTCACTAGTTTACAACAAGTCGTGGTGCTTGTCTTGACCTGACACATCCATCTTCTTCTTGTACTTTCACCCATTAAGTAGACTTGGGTTCCTTATGTCACTAGTTTACAACAAGCCATGTGGCTTGTCTTGACCTGACACATCCATCTTCTTCTTGTACTTTCACCCATTAAGTAGACTTGGGTGTCTTATGTCACTAGTTTACAACAAGTCATGACTAGTTTACAACAAGTCATGGTGCTTGTCTTGACCTGACACATCCATCTTCTTCTTGTACTTTCACCCATTAAGTAGACTTGGGTGTCTTATGTCACTAGTTTACAACATGCTGTGGTGCTTGTCTTGGCCTGACACATCCATCTTCTTCTTGTACTTTCATCCATCAAGTAGACTTGGGTGTCTTATGTCACTAGTTTACAACAAGTCGTGGTGCTTGTCTTGACCTGACACATCCATCTTCTTCTTGTACTTTCATCCATCAAGTAGACTTGGGTGTCTTATGTCACTAGTTTACAACAAGTCGTGGTGCTTGTCTTGACCTGACACATCCATCTTCTTCTTGTACTTTCATCCATCAAGTAGACTTGGGTGTCTTATGTCACTAGTTTACAACAAGTTGTGGTGCTTGTCTTGGCCTGACACATCCATCTTCTTCTTGTACTTTCACCCATTAAGTAGACTTGGGTTCCTTATGTCACTAGTTTACAAGTTGTGGTGCTTGTCTTGACCTGACACATCCATCTTCTTCTTGTACTTTCACCCATTAAGTAGACTTGGGTGTCTTATGTCACTAGTTTACAACAAGTTGTGGTGCTTGTCTTGACCTGACACATCCATCTTCTTCTTGTACTTTCACCCATTAAGTAGACTTGGGTTCCTTATGTCACTAGTTTACAACAAGTCATGTGGCTTGTCTTGGCCTGACACATCCATCTTCTTCTTGTACTTTCACCCATTAAGTAGACTTGGGTTCCTTATGTCACTAGTTTACAACAAGTCGTGGTGCTTGTCTTGGCCTGACACATCCATCTTCTTCTTGTACTTTCACCCATTAAGTAGACTTGGGTGTCTTATGTCACTAGTTTACAACAAGTCGTGGTGCTTGTCTTGGCCTGACATATCTATCTTCTTGTACTTTCACCCATTAAGTAGACTTGGGTGTCTTATGTCACTAGTTTACAACAAGCCATGGTGCTTGTCTTGGCCTGACACATCCATCTTCTTCTTGTACTTTCACCCATTAAGTAGACTTGGGTGTCTTATGTCACTAGTTTACAACAAGTTGTGGTGCTTGTCTTGGCCTGACACATCCATCTTCTTCTTGTACTTTCACCCATTAAGTAGACTTGGGTTCCTTATGTCACTAGTTTACAACAAGTCATGTGGCTTGTCTTGGCCTGACACATCCATCTTCTTCTTGTACTTTCACCCATTAAGTAGACTTGGGTTCCTTATGTCACTAGTTTACAACAAGTCGTGGTGCTTGTCTTGGCCTGACATATCTATCTTCTTGTACTTTCACCCATTAAGTAGACTTGGGTGTCTTATGTCACTAGTTTACAACAAGCCATGGTGCTTGTCTTGGCCTGACACATCCATCTTCTTCTTGTACTTTCACCCATTAAGTAGACTTGGGTGTCTTATGTCACTAGTTTACAACAAGTTGTGGTGCTTGTCTTGACCTGACACATCCATCTTCTTCTTGTACTTTCACCCATTAAGTAGACTTGGGTTCCTTATGTCACTAGTTTACAACAAGTCATGTGGCTTGTCTTGGCCTGACACATCCATCTTCTTCTTGTACTTTCACCCATTAAGTAGACTTGGGTTCCTTATGTCACTAGTTTACAACAAGTCGTGGTGCTTGTCTTGGCCTGACACATCCATCTTCTTCTTGTACTTTCACCCATTAAGTAGACTTGGGTGTCTTATGTCACTAGTTTACAACAAGTCGTGGTGCTTGTCTTGGCCTGACATATCTATCTTCTTGTACTTTCACCCATTAAGTAGACTTGGGTGTCTTATGTCACTAGTTTACAACAAGCCATGGTGCTTGTCTTGGCCTGACACATCCATCTTCTCTTGTACTTTCACCCATTAAGTAGACTTGGGTGTCTTATGTCACTAGTTTACAACAAGTCGTGGTGCTTGTCTTGGCCTGACATATCTATCTTCTTGTACTTTCACCCATTAAGTAGACTTGGGTGTCTTATGTCACTAGTTTACAACAAGCCATGGTGCTTGTCTTGGCCTGACACATCCATCTTCTTCTTGTACTTTCACCCATTAAGTAGACTTGGGTGTCTTATGTCACTAGTTTACAACAAGTCGTGGTGCTTGTCTTGGCCTGACACATCCATCTTCTTCTTGTACTTTCACCCATTAAGTAGACTTGGGTGTCTTATGTCACTAGTTTACAACAAGTCGTGGTGCTTGTCTTGACCTGACACATCCATCTTCTTCTTGTACTTTCATCCATCAAGTAGACTTGGGTGTCTTATGTCACTAGTTTACAACAAGTCGTGGTGCTTGTCTTGGCCTGACACATCCATCTTCTTCTTGTACTTTCATCCATCAAGTAGACTTGGGTTCCTTATGTCACTAGTTTACAACAAGCCGTGGTGCTTGTCTTGGCCTGACACATCCATCTTCTTCTTGTACTTTCACCCATTAAGTAGACTTGGGTTCCTTATGTCACTAGTTTACAACATGTCGTGGTGCTTGTCTTGGCCTGACACATCCATCTTCTTCTTGTACTTTCATCCATCAAGTAGACTTGGGTTCCTTATGTCACTAGTTTACAACAAGCCGTGGTGCTTGTCTTGGCCTGACACATCCATCATCTTCTTGTACTTTCACCCATTAAGTAGACTTGGGTTCCTTATGTCACTAGTTTACAACATGTCGTGGTGCTTGTCTTGGCCTGACATATCCATCTTCTTGTACTTTCACCCATTAAGTAGACTTGGGTTCCTTGTGTCACTAGTTTACAACAAGCCGTGGTGCTTGTCTTGACCTGACACATCCATCTTCTTCTTGTACTTTCACACATTAAGTAGACTTGGGTGTCTTATGTCACTACTTTACAACAAGTCATGGTGCTTGTCTTGGCCTGACATATCCATCTTCTTGTACTTTCACCCATTAAGTAGACTTGGGTTCCTTGTGTAACTAGTTTACAACAAGTCATGTGGCTTGTCTTGGCCTGACACATCCATCTTCTTGTACTTTCACACATTAAGTAGACTTGGGTTCCTTGTGTAACTAGTTTACAACAAGCCGTGGTGCTTGTCTTGACCTGACACATCCATCTTCTTCTTGTACTTTCACCCATTAAGTAGACTTGGGTTCCTTATGTCACTAGTTTACAACAAGTCATAGTGCTTGTCTTGACCTGACACATCCATCTTCTTCTTGTACTTTCACACATTAAGTAGACTTGGGTTCCTTGTGTCACTAGTTTACAACAAGTCGTGGTGCTTGTCTTGACCTGACACATCCATCTTCTTCTTGTACTTTCACACATTAAGTAGACTTGGGTTCCTTATGTCACTAGTTTACAACAAGCCATGTGGCTTGTCTTGGCCTGACACATCCATCTTCTACTTGTACTTTCACCCATTAAGTAGACTTGGGTTCCTTATGTCACTAGTTTACAACAAGTCATGGTCCTTGTCTTGGCCTGACACATCCATCTTCTTCTTGTACTTTCACACATTAAGTAGACTTGGGTTCCTTGTGTCACTAGTTTACAACAAGTCATGGTCCTTGTCTTGGCCTGACACATCCATCTTCTTCTTGTACTTTCACACATTAAGTAGACTTGGGTTCCTTATGTCACTAGTTTACAACAAGCCATGTGGTTTGTCTTGGCCTGACACATCCATCTTCTTCTTGTACTTTCACCCATTGAGTAGACTTGGGTTCCTTATGTCACTAGTTTACAACAAGCCATGGTGCTTGTCTTGACCTGACACATCCATCTTCTTCTTGTACTTTCACACATTAAGTAGACTTGGGTTCCTTATGTCACTAATTTACAACAAGCCATGTGGCTTGTCTTGGCCTGACACATCCATCTTCTTCTTGTACTTTCACACATTAAGTAGACTTGGGTTCCTTATGTCACTAGTTTACAACAAGCCATGTGGTTTGTCTTGGCCTGACACATCCATCTTCTTCTTGTACTTTCACCCATTGAGTAGACTTGGGTTCCTGTGCTGCTAGTAGACAATATTTGTTTGCTATAGTGTTTGTGCATCTGAACTGAAGCCATCTTCAGTGCTTTCTTTAATGTGTGGCGGACATGCTTCAATCTGGGGAATGTGCTGAGGAGGGGATATGAACACTATGAAGGTGTCTGTTGTACAATAAAGATAATTTGTCGACTAAACATGACAATCATTTATTTGTGGATTATGCAGGACAGCAACCGACTCTCACTACTTGCTTGTTTGCCCTTGTCCTGTGACTAAAGAGTACACACCTCTTTATCATCCTTAAAAGGACGTTAAGTGGGCATGTCTGCATTGTGTTGTTTTGCAGTATAACATTGCTATTTGTAGCTTTCGGCCCAACACATTCGGCTTCAGCAAAAACTCTCACTACTTGATTTTGTCTGTGTACTATCTTGGTCACTAACCAACAAAGCAAGTTGTGAACATCATGTTCCTTGATATTCTGTGGGACAAGGTTTTGATGATTGTTTCTTTGATATGACCATTACTTCTGTTTTCTTACCAATTAAGGCTGAGAACTTTCTTTTTGCTTTCTTTAACTATTATGTCCATCATTCTTGTAGTTAATTCTCCATCTCTGTTACAAAGGCTGTGTCATCCTCATATTGCAAATTGTTTATGTTGTGCCTGTTGACTTCAATTCCTTTTGTCTACTATTGATCTCATATTTCCACTGTCAAGTGAGAACACAGTGCATGATAATTGTGAACACTGGCCTCCCCTCCAGCCTGGATTAATTCATCTGGAATATCATCACTTCCTGGTGACGTCCCTCTCTTCAGATTTTTTATTGCAGAACAAACTTCACCTGCATGGGCTTTGTTTTTTTTTTCACTTTCTATTAATATATTTGATTGTTTTGAAGTTACACATTGTTGTGCTGTAATCACTCCATCTGTGCAATATATCATTTCTTCATTTAGTGTGTTTCCACTGTGGTCATTAATTACTTGAACTGATGGTTTAAATTGCCTGTTATCATTCTAATTTCTCCAAACATTTCTTCATCTCTCCATTGCTGATAGAGCTCTTCAATTACACCATAATAATTTTTGTTCATAATATATTTCTTTTGTCTCCTGATCTGTGTTCTGCTTTTGTGTATTTTCTGTATTCTTTGCTATTTCACTTCTCGCCTGTTTGTTTCAGTTTTATTCTTTAGTCTATGAGAGGCAGTGTTTTTTTCTAAGATGAAGTTTTGTTTGTTGTTCACTTTTCTGTGGATGATGTTTTGTGTTGATAAGATGAAAATACTCTTACAATTGTGGCTAGCTTGTCTAGTGACATATTTTCTTGTACCACCATCAACAAATCAAATTGGCTTTATTTACTTCAATGTTATATTCTGATGGTATAGAATGTGTAGCATATTGGTATTGCCCCTCTGACCACATTTTTAAACTTTATTGGAACCCTACTATTAGTAGTTCATGGTCTTAGTCACAATCTGCAACAGGTAGTGTTTTTGCAGTCCTCCTGATCTCCATCTTTGCTGGACCAGGATAAAGTCTTTGATTTCTTGTGTTGCCATCTGGAGAGGTCCAAGCGTATAATCTTCTTGGATGTTGTTTACAGAAAGGGCCAGCAATGTCAAGGTTATTCTCATGGCAAAATTCTATCAGTTTTTCTTCTCTGTCATTTTTTAAATCTCCTATTCTAAATGACCCACAAAGTTGTATGTCTTCATCTGTTCTTTACATGCCAATTTTAGCATTGAAGTCTCCCACGATGATTAAAATGTCTCTTTTATCTACCTTTTCTATGGTATACTGCTTTAGCTTGTAAAATTCTGTTATTTGTTCATCATTTGCTGATGTGGGTGCATATACTTGTAAGATTGTGATGTTTCACTTGTTCTTCTTAGTCTAATTGTTAATAATCTGTTGCTGACTGGGTTGTAACCAAGGAGAGTTGCATATATTTTCTTTGTCATTAAGGACCATATGCTTTTCTTTTCCTGAATATATAAATGTTTTTTGTCCAGCCCATCTATACTCAAAGATGCCTAGAATATCTAAATATTGTAACTGACCATTTCTTTGTCGATCATTAAATCCTATTCTGACCTATCCATAGAACCAGTTCATTGCAGTCAGGAACACATCTTATCCACTGCACCATTTGTTACAGCATTTCCCAAAATGCAGCGCTAAATTCTGTTGACAAGGTCACTCCATGCACGTCCCACTCAACTGCACAAGCGATGATTCCAAACATCCTTAGTCACTTCTTACGTCATGTGTGGAAGGTAATAGAGGCTCTATTCTTTCTAGCGAATCATTTCAGAGAATGGCATGTTACAGTACTCTGAACTTTTTTTCCAAGGTGCTATAAACATACCTCATTCTCTGAAATGATTCGCTGATTATCACCTCGGAAGTTTCCCTCTATAATAATATTAATTTATTATTATTTGTCTCTATTCTTTTCTACCCTCACTATGGGGGCCCCACTAGTTACACAGGGCTGAACATTTCAATATTTTCCTCTATAAAGGTTCCTACATTCTTGCCATAGTTTAGATTATATTTACATTGTCCAGCAACAGGGCAATCCTCAGTAATACAGTCAGATCTATGGGCATCATCACTATTACTTGTACTTGCTCTGCTATTAGTCACTTCTCCAGTTCATTTGTTTGACCTGCCTGACTTGAAGGTCTCACCATCAGATCATTTAGATTTATTTTTCTTTTTGCTCGGCATGATTTCTCTAAAGTTCACAATCGCTAGTTAGTCGTTGCTTTCTGATTGGTTCTAGCCACTTAACACCTTAGGTCCCTGTTGTGCCCTGAGCCTGATACGAGGCTGTTTCAGCTCCTGCCTTTGAGGGCATCAAGTGCATGCTTAATAAGATATGAAATTGAATTTCACATGGAAATAAGTTTTTCACTATTTTTAGTCTTCATAAAAATTATCACTGAGTGCAATCTCCACATCAAAGGTTGGCTACCATGGTGTGCCATTTCACTCGGCCTCTTGCTTTGATAGTGCAGGTTGTCGTAGGTTGACTTATCCATCTTTTGACGTTACCCAACCATGTTAGTCTTGGTCTACCTCTGCCTCTTTTACCTTGTATTTCCCTTCCAAGATTACTTTTAGTAGGCTGTTGTGTCTTTTAACATGCCCCAAAATCTCATTTGCCTTGTTTAAATTGTGTTTAGTAGTTCTCTTTCATTTTTTGTTTTTTTAAAGCTGCATCATTTTATTTTTCTCCCCAGTTATGTCAAACTTAATGGACAACTTTTGCAAATGTCTAAATTGAATCTACCTGCTCTGACTCCCAAAGCTCACAAAGGGGAAGTTACTGTTCCAGCTTTATCATTTGGCTTCATCGTTGTCCCGCAAGCTGAGGTGGAGAAATGTATCAAAATTGAACCTAGTAAATCTACTGGGGTGAGATAAAAGCAAAGATAGTACTTCAACTGGTGTTGCTGCTGTTGTGCTCTTGTAGAATCTGACATATATTTTGGTGGCTATTCATTCCTAAAATTATTTTATTTTCCTGAAACATGACAGCCCACATTGCCTAACTTCATATCTGGTGAGTTTTCCATTCAGTTCAGACTCAGACTTATATGTCAGTAAAACATTCTCTTACAGTTCTATAGAGTTGAAGTGAATTTGGGTGGAGTCATTTCTTGGAGTCATGGGAGATTTTGGTTGAGTCAGATCATGGGGATGAATGCTATATGGAGTAATGTCTGGACATTAAGAAGTTGTTTTGTCCGGAGGTAATTTTGATGAAGTCAGAGCGGTTTAGTTTAGATGAGTTTTAGTGGAGTCAGATCACAGAGGAGAAGGCAATTGGCAGAGTGTTCAGAGTTGTGGGGTCTAAGACATTTATCGTTTAGGGGCATGCCCCTTATGGATCTTAAAATAACTCAAGGCAATTTTGTGTCTGTAAAATGACAATTCTTTTTGAGGTAGTAATTTTGTGTAAAGTAACAATTCTTGATGAAGTGGTAATTTTGTGTAAAGTAACAATTCTTGATGTGGTGGTAATTTTGTGTAAAGTAACAATTCTTGATGTGGTGGTAATTTTTGTGTAAAGTAACAATTCTTGATGTGGTGGTAATTTTGTGTAAAGTGACAATTCTTGATGAGGTAGTAATTTTGTGTAAAGTAACAATTCTTGATGTGGTGGTAGTTTTGTGTAAAGTGACAATTCTTGATTAGGTGATAATTTTGTGTAAAGTGACAATTCTTGATGAGGTGGTAATTTTGTGCAAAGTAACAATTCTTGTTGAGGTGGTAATTTTGTGCAAAGTAACAATTCTTGATGAGGTGGTAATTTGTGTAATGTAACAATTCTTGATGAGGTGGTAATTTTGTGTAAAGTGACAATTCTTGATGAGGTGGTAATTTTGTGTAAAGTGACAATTCTTGATGAGGTGGTAATTTTTTGTATAGTAACAATTCTTGATAAGGTGGTAAATTTGTGTAAAGTAACAATTCTTGTTGAGGTGGTAATTTTGTGTAAAGTGACAATTCTTGATGAGGTGGTAATTTTGTGTAAAGTGACAATTCTTGATGAGGTGGTAATTTTGTGTAAAGCGACAATTCTTGATGAGGTGGTAATTTTGTGTAAAGTGACAATTCTTGATGAGGTGGTAATTTTGGGTAGAGCCAGAAAAAAACTATGTTTAAAATATGAAAACAACAAAACAACGGTGGAGTTGTGGAGTTTAATTCTGTGAGTAAAATAGAGAACCATTGTCTGGAGCAAATTTTGTGTGTATGGGTGGGGGGGGGGGGGGGGGGGTTGTAACCAGAATTTGAGAGTTGAAGGAGATTGAGTTCAAATTTCTGGCTGTACAGTCCTTCTCCAATCAGGTTTATTTACTAACTTCTTTGTTGGCCTTCTAACATTCCTGTTGATTTGTTGTTCTCAATATTGTATAGATTATTGTTCTCAATATTGTATAGATTATTGTTCTCAATATTGTATAGATTATTGTTCTCAATATTGTATAGATTATTGTTCTCAATATTGTATAGATTATTGTTCTCAATATTGTATAGATTATTGTTCTCAACATTGTATAGATTATTATTCTCAATATTGTATAGATTATTGTTCTCAATATTGTATAGATTATTGTTCTCAATATGTATAGATTATTGTTCTCAATATTGTATAGATTATTATTCTCAATATTGCATAGATTATTGTTCTCAATATTACTTGTATAGATTATTATTCTCAATATTATTTGTATAGATTATTATTCTCAATATTGTATAGATTATTATTCTCAATATACTTGTATAGATTATTATTCTCAATATTATTTGTATAGATTATTATTCTCAATATTGTATAGATTATTGTTCTCAATATTGTATAGATTATTATTCTCATATTGTATAGATTATTGTTCTCAATATTGTATAGATTATTGTTCTCAATATTGTATAGATTATTATTCTCAATATTGTATAGATTATTGTTCTCAATATTGTATAGATTATTATTCTCAATATTACTTGTATAGATTATTATTCTCAATATTACTTGTATAGATTATTATTCTCAATATTGTATAGATTATTATTCTCAATATTACTTGTATAGATTATTATTCTCAATATTACTTGTATAGATTATTATTCTCAATATTGTATAGATTATTATTCTCAATATTACTTGTATAGATTATTATTCTCAATATTGTATAGATTATTATTCTCAATATTACTTGTATAGATTATTATTCTCAATATTACTTGTATAGATTATTATTCTCAATATTACTTGTATAGATTATTGTTCTCAATATTACTTGTATAGATTATTGTTCTTAATATTGTATAGATTATTATTCTCAATATTACTTGTATAGGTTATTATTCTCAATATTACTTGTATAGATTATTGTTCTCAATATTATTGTATAGGTTATTATTCTCAATGTTAACAAGCTTAACTCTTTCAGGACCAGAACAGGAAACAGGAATTTTCAGATTTGGACCAGAAAACTCAACTTTTTTTCCTGTTTCCAGAAATTTTACCATATACCTTTTTCATTTGACTACTTCACACAATAATTGAGATAAATATGGCATGTGTTATATATCACTGGAAAGGGAAATGGATACAGAAAATGAAAATAGCAATATATTTCTGATATGCCAAAATTTAAAGGAATAGTTATATTTAAAAAAAAAAAAATATTCAAGGTAGATAATTTTAAATTTAAAATATTGTATTTCACTTACCAATTTTCATCCAGATATGTGTTGCTATCCATCTGTCTTGAAATATTACACAACATAATCCAAATTCCTCGAAAATACAGTTTATTTGATGAATTTATGTCCACAAATAACAAAATTATGCACATTTTTATAAATGATGCCAGAATAAAAAATTTTCAAATTTGTTTACATCACAACAATATTATTTACAAGTCAAGTTTATTATTTTTATTGACACATATGTACTTATTGTGTGTGATATTCCCTAAAGCATGTTTTAGCGCACAGATGTGGCTTATCCGGACAACCTGTACAATAATAACTGCTTCGTTTTCTTACTTTCCGCTGCTCCGAACAATGAACGCGCTGCAGGTCTTTCCCATCAAAATCAATGAGATGGATGGCACCCTGATATCTCTGCGGCTTCATGTTCCATTTTTTGAAGGCTTGGATAAATCAACTTGAAGAAGGTTGTTAGGAATAGGTGTCTCTGCTTCTACTATGCTACACAAATCATAAATAAGCAGCTCCTTGAAATCTGCAAAAGGCATAGGCTTTTCAGTGTTAGGGCGGCTCAAGTTATATAAAATATGAGCATTGAGTTGTGTGATCTCAATTATCCACATAAATATTTTCTTCCACCACTTGACTGTCTTCCTTGTGTGGTTCCCATAATATGAGATCATCTGGTCTACTCTGTCACATCCATTCATTGAGTGGTTGTAGCTATGGATGGGTAATGGCTTCCTGACTTGACTCCTACCTTCATTTCTGACCTCATATGTGACACTTCCATTGGGGCTTTTTGGATTTTTTATCCCTCCAGCTGACACACATAACTTGCTCCTCATAATTGATGAACCACTTTGCTCATTCACTGATATTTTTTATTTTTGACTTCTGCTGGAAATCCGCGTCTGTTGGAATTTAGCGTTCTAGTGTAGTTGTGATTTGTCTGCCGCAGAAATTGAACAAGTGGCAGGGAAGTATAATACCGGTCAGCAAACAAATGATCATGATCTGTGATGCCTTCCAGTAACTTGTCGAAAACTTTGACAGCATGTGATGAATGTGGGTCTGTTTCAGGCCTGTAAGCTGTGTCCGTACCAAAATATACCAGGAGGTTGAAAACGTATCGGTGATTGAGTCACAAAGTCTGTATGATTGATATGATATTTTTTTGGCTTACTGGCATTGTACTGCTTGTACTTAAATCTTCCCTTGTAGCCCATAACCATCTCATCGATGCAGATATTTTCAAACGGATAAAACGCTTCTTGAAATTTTTCGATCAATGAATTGATGAACGTCTCAATTTTACATTTTCCAGCCGCATCAGGACCAGCCGCATGAAGCATAGATTGATAAATGAGTAAAAATCTTGTCCGACTAAACATGCACCTAAACCAAGGACTACTTTTAAATGATTGAATGGACCAGTAATCCTTTATAGAATTCTTTGCATTCATTCCCATGGCAATCAGGACTGCCAAAAACTGAAAAAAAGTATTACGGTCCAGCTGTGTCCATTTAGTAAAACTTGAATACCTGCGTACAGGAGTACTCAATTCCATTTTTTGCTGAGCATAATTGTTGATATTTTGAATCAAACTATCAACAATTGTGTCAGTCAACAGGCTCAGAAAATACTTGGAAGGTGAAGCATTTCTGGAAGATCTAACTTACATCCAGAATTTATATTTTGGAAGCTAGATTTTCCTATGGTATCTCCATCTCTGGCTTCATGCCACCCATCAGCAGGCTTCCTAGCCACATCTGTCCTGTCACTGTCAGCTTTGGCTGACAGAATAGTATCAGTTTCATCATCACTGCCACTAAATTCCTCTGAGTCACTGATAGTGCTGGACTGGAGGCATCGACCAGCTAAACCTAAACAAGAGAGTCTTGGTTTCTTACCACTCGACTTACCACTACGATTATCATGACTATCACCACAAAAACTAAAACTCTCGTCTGAATCTTCTGAATAGTCCATTTCTGATTCACTAAATAACAATGTTTCGAACATAGATCTCACTTGTTCTGCACTATATCGTTTCGGGCGAGATGTACTGCAAGAACTACCAGCAGTGGGCGTGGCCATTTTGTGATAGAAATTTCAGAAAAAAAACAATGAATATCAATGAATAATTTTTAAAGATACAAACGTAAACCCACGCCGTTGTAAACGGAAAGATCAAGGAAAATAACTCTGACGACCGGAAATCAAGTATTGGTTTAAACAAAAACGAAATTCAGTGAAAACGAAAACAAATATTCAGCTATATCCAAAAATATCCGACATATCGGTGTTGTCCAAAAGGATAACGCCGAGGACTCTGCGCTGGACCTGAAAGAGTTAAAAGTTATTGCACTCGCTGTTTATTTGGTCATTTTTTTATGACTTTCTAAAAGTTGTTTCTTATCAGTTTTGTTTATTTATATTTGTTTACTATTTATCTGTTCATTAAATTGTTCATTATTTACATGTTGACTAGATATTTGTTCATTATTTACATGTTGACTAGATATTTGTTCATTATTTACATGTTGAAAAAATGTGTTCAATATTTACAAGATCATATGGTTGATTATTTATATGTTGATGACATAATTGTTCGTAATTTACAAATTACTAAAGTATTTGTTTGTTAATTAACGGATAGTTAATTTGAATACTGTTCATTGTTTATAAACACTTGTTGATTAAAATTTGCTCCTTAATTACACATTAACTAAATAATTGCCCTTTAATTATTCATTAACTAAATATTTGTCCTTTAATTGCTTGTTAACTAAATATTTGTTCATTAATGCTTGTTAACTAAATATTTGTTCATTAATTGCTTGTTAACTAAATATTTGTTCATTAATTGCTTGTTAACTAAATATTTGTTCATTAATTGCTTGTTAACTAAATATTTGTCATTAATTGCTTGTTAACTAAATATTTGTTCATTAATTGCTTGTTAACTAAATATTTGTTCATTAATTGCTCGTTAACTAAATATTTGTTGCTATTTTCCAGTTTACTAGCTAATTGTTGATTATTTACCTGCTGACTTAATACTTCTACATTATTTATTTGTTGGTAAAATATTTGTTGATTAAAACTGTTTTACTCTTTATGCTTTGACTAAGTATGTGTTCATTAATTACTTGTTGACTAAATATTTGTTCATTAATTGCTTGTTGACTAAATATTTGTTCATTAATTGCTTGTTGACTAAATATTTATTAAATTAATTGCTTGTTGACTAAATATTTATTAAATTAATTGCTTGTTGGCTAAATATTTGTTCACTAATTGCTTGTTGACTAAATATTTGTTCATTAATTACTTATTGACTAAATATTTGTTCATTAATTGCTTGTTGACTAAATATTGATCATTAATTGCTTGTTGACTAAATATTTGTTCACTAATTGCTTGTTGACTAAATATTTGTTCATAATTACTTATTGACTAAATATTTGCTCATTAATTACTTGTTGACTAAATATTTGCTCATTAATTACTTATTGACTAAATATTTGCTCATTAATTACTTGTTGACTAAATATTTGATCATTAATTGCTTGTTGACTAAATATTTGTTCACTAATTGCTTGTTGAATAAAATATTTTTTTGTTAATTACTTGTTGGTTAAATATTTGCTCATTAATTACTTGTTGGTTAAATATTTGCTCATTAATTACTTGTTGGCTAAATATTGCTCATTAATTACTTGTTGACTAAATATTTGTTGCTATTTACCATATGATTAAATACTCACTCCCTATTTACATGTTGAGAAAATATTTGTTCATATTTGACTTGTTAATTAAATATTTCATTTACTTCTATCATAGTTCATTGTTTTATTAAAGATTTGTTTTCTCATCTATTGACATGATACGCTGACAGTTGATCTTGTTTATACAGATAAGCCAGAAGTAATAGTAAAGTTTTAGCAGAGATCATGGTACAGACCAGTAGTAGTGGATATTGAGGGTAGGCAAGGTGGGATGGTAGGACATAAAAATGGTAGGGTTATGTGTTGTGGTACAGTAGGGGTGTTGCTGGGGTACAATAGGGGAGTAGGGTTATGTGTTGTTGTGGTACAGTATGGGAGTAGTGTTATGTGTTGTGGTACATTAGGGGAGTAGGGTTATGTGTTTTTGTGGTACATTAGGGGAGTAGGGTTATGTGTTGTTGTGGTACAGTAGGGGAGTAGTGTTATGTGTTGTTGTGGTACAGTAGGGGAGTAGTGTTATATGTTGTTGTGGTACAGTAGGGGAGTAGTGTTATGTGTTGTTGTGGTACTGTAGGGCAGTAGGGTTATGTGTTGTTGTGATACTGTAGGGGAGTAGGGTTATGTGTTGTGATACTCTAGGGGAGTAGGGTTATGTGTTGTGTTACAGTAGGGGAGTAGGGTTATGTTTTGTGGTACAATATGGGGAGTAGAGTTATGTGTTATTGTGGTAAAATAGAGGAGCAGGGTTATGAGTTGTGGTACAGTAGGGAAGTAGGGTTATGTGTTGTTGTGGTAAAATAGAGGAGCAGGGTTATGAGTTGTGGTACAGTAGGGAAGTAGGGTTATGTGTTGTTGTGGTACATTAGGGGAGTAGGGTTATGTGCTGTTGTGGTACAATAGGGGAGTAGGGTTATGTGCTGTTGTGGTACAATAGGGGAATAGAGTTATGTGTTGTTGTGGTACATTTGGGGAGTAGGGTTATGTGCTGTTGTGGTACAATAGGGAATAGAGTTATGTGTTGTTGTGGTACATTTGGGGAGTAGGGTTATGTGCCGTTGTGGTACAATAGGGGAATAGAGTTATGTGTTCTTGTGGTACAATAGGGAGTAGGGTTATGTGTTCTTGTGGTACAATAGGGGAGTAGGGTTATGTGTTGTGGTACAATAGAGGAGTAGAGTTATGTGTTGTGGTACAGTAGGGAAGTAGGGTTATGTGATGTGGTACATTAGGGGAGTAGGGTTATGTGTTGTGGTACTGTGGGGAATAAAGTTATGTGTTGTTGTA